>JAJEJO010001666.1:598185-612602 GCA_020662805.1 Glaucomys volans
CAAAGAACTTATCTGCAATATGGATCTAAAATTTTAACATTAAAAACCAAACATTTCAATTAAATATAGACAAAAAGGTATGCCAAAATGCATATGTAGATGAAAATTAGACTGTGAAAAGATGTTCAAAACCACTACCAGACAGAAATGCAAATTAAAACTACACTGAGAGCTCACTACACACAGTAAGCTAGCTGAAAGGAAAAAATGAAAAGAACCCAGGCATATACAGACCACCGATCTTTGACAAGGGCACCAAGACTACACAATGAGGAAGGAATTGTCTCTTCAACAAATTGTGTTGGGAAAACTGAATATCTGTGAGCAAAACATTGAAATTAGATCTCTATCTTATACCATACACAAGAATAAACTCAAAATGGATTAAAGGCATAAACATAAGACCTGAAAGTCCTAGAAAAAGCCATAGATGAAAAGCTTCATTTCATCTTTCTTGGCAATGACTTGTAGGGTTTGATGCCAAAGACATAAGCAACAGAAGCAAAAATAGACAAGGCAGACTGCATCAAACTAAAAAGTTTCTACACAGCACAGAGTAACAGAATGAAGAGGAAACCCACAGAATGGGAGAAAATATTTGCAAACCATATATATAATAAGAGGTTAAAACCCAAATATGTAAGGAATTTCTACAATTCAAAAGAAAAAAATTAAACAACCCAATTTTAAAGTGGGAAAATGACTTGAATATATCTGTCTTCAAAGAACACATACAAATACCTAATAGACAAACAAAAATGTCACTAATTAGGGGAAATGGAAATTAAAACCAAAATGTAACATCATCTCACACCTCTTAGGATGGATATATATATAACTTAATTAAAACATTAAAAATGATAATAAGTGTTGGTGAGTGATTTCATCAGCTTTTAATCACTGTGACCAAGTTACCTGACAAGAGTATCTTAGAGGAGGAAGTTTATTTTGAGTTCATGGTTTCAGAGGTCTCAGTCCATGGTTGGACAACTTCATTGCTCTGAGTCTGAGAAGAGCAGAACATCATGGCAGAAATGTGTGGTGGAGAAAAGCTGCTTAGCTTCTGGAACCCAGCAAAGAGAGACAGAGAGAGGGAGGAGCCAGGGACAAGATAGTCCTGAAGGGATATCCCAGTGATTTACCTCCTCAGTCATTCCCACCTGCCTACAGTTGCCACTTACTTATTAATCCACTGGTGAAGTCACAGCTCTCAAAATCCAATGTATTCATCTCAGAACATTGTCTAACATATGAGCTTTTCAGGGGACATTTCTAGATCTAACCCCTAACAGGATGTGGAGAAACTAGAACCCTGTGCCCTATTGAAAATGTAAAATGGCGTAGCTGCTATGGAAAACAGTAGATTCCCCAAAACATTTTTAAAAAAATAGTACTATCATATGATCCAGTAATTCCACAACTGAGTATTCATCCAAAAGAACTGAAAGCAGGGTCTCAAAGAGACCTACTCCTATATTCATTGCAGCATTATTCACAAGAAATAAGATATGGAAACAACACAAAACGCACACCAATGGATGAATGGGGAGAGAAAATGCAATATACACATACAATGGCATACTACTCAACGTTAAAAAGGGAATCCTGCCATATTTGATAAATTTAATAAACAAACCATTAGGACATTATGCCAAGCAAAATAAGCCAGTCACAAAAGGATAATACTGCTTAATTTCACTCATACAAGTAAATATCTAAAATAGTCAACTTCATAGAAGCAGAGAGGAGAATGGAGTTTCTAGCAGCTGTACAGAGAGAAAAATGTGGAGTTTATGTTCAATAGGCAAAATTTTCAGTTATGCAAGATGAATGAGTTCCAGAGATCTGCCGTGCAGCACTGAGCTCATGGCTAACAATATTGTGCTACAGGTACACTTAATATTTATAAAGATGATAAATCTTAAAACATTGACAATTCAAAACGCAATGAAGATGTGGAGAAACTTGATCACTCATACATAACTGATGGAAATGTGAAATCTTAGTCACTCTAGAAAACAGTCTGGCAGCTTCTCTGAAAACTAGACAGACATCCACTTGCCCTGTGAACCAGGATCATGCTCCTGGGCATTGGTCTCAGAGAAATGTCAACGTATGTGTGCTGGGCTTGGTGGTGCATGCCTGTGATCCCAGCAGCTTGGGAGGCTGAGGAAGGAGGATCATGAGTTCAAAGCCAACCTCAGCAACTTAGTGAGACCCCAAGCAACTTAGTGAGACTCTGCCTCTAAATAAAATATTAAAAAGGGTTGGAGATGTGGCTCAGTGTTTAAGTACCCTGTGTTCTGTGTTCAAACCCTGGTACCAACAAAATATGTACATGCAAAAACATTCATAACACAAATGTGTACATAAATGTTCACAGCTACTCTATTTGTCATAGTCAAAACTCATCATAAATGCTCTTCAATGGGTGAGTATGGTTGAACAAATTGTAGAACCAGGGAATATTATTGAACAATTAAAAGAAATTACTGGTACATGCAACCTGGATAAAACTTAAGAGCAATGAGTGAGAAAAAATGCTGATCTCAAAAGATTACATACTGCATCACTCCATTCCAACAATTCTCAAATTGACAAAATTATAGAAATCATAGAATTGGAAACAGGTTAGTGGTTACTAAGAGTCAAGGGAAGGCTAAGTGAGACTGTAAGTTTTAGGAGGAGTTGGAGGGCGATTTCTGTGATGGAACCCAGTCTGCATTTGAAAGCAGTGATGGTTTCAACAAGCCACACATGTGATAAAATGACATACCACCATACACACACACATTGCACAATGCCAAAATCCTGGTTCTGATGTTAAACTATCTCATGTGAATTATAAGCCTTGGGTAAAGGGCACATAAAATCTGACAATACAGTCTTTGCAATGTTCCATGAATATATAATAACTTTTTTAAAGTTAATATATAGTTATTATATATACTATATGTATAAGTTATATATATTATATATATATAAGCTTTTCACATATCTGAAAGCTTTGGATTATTGTTTGAAAGATGCTAAGAATAAGAAAAGCATCAGGCTATTTAATCAGAGCCCTTGAGGCACCCTATTTGAAGAAAATTAGAACTCACCAAAAAGTACAAGTAAAACTAAGTAGGAGCCGGTTGTGAGAGAAATGAGGTCTTAGTCTCCTAAGTTGTTTCCGAGAGCCAGCAGCACAAGCACCCCAGAGTTGCACACAACATCTAGGACATGACATCAGGAGAGCTGGGCAGGGGTCCACTTCTGGCCAAAGCTCTTGGCATCTGTGCAAATGCCTTGCAAAAAGTGGCTGCATTTACACAGAGGTGTACCTTGTACACAGAGGTGGTGGATCCACAAATCCAGGATGCTGTGCTTATCTATCTTCTGCCTTCCTTGACCCACTGCAGCAGCACCAGGGAGAGTCCTTAGGCACCAGTGGTATAGAGAAATAGCCTTTCCCTGGACCCCAGACCTGCTGCAGGAAATGAACATCACTGGCATTATACACCTGGACTGGAAGAGTACATGGGGTCTCAAAACTTTGATTGAAAAATGCATCACTTCCACCAGGCCTCTCCAAGCATCCTGGGATTGAGAGCAATCTCCCACTCCTGCCTCAGAGGAGGGGTACCCTGACTTTCCTGCATGGTCATACCCAGCTGGGTGCTTCCAAGAAGGAGTCTCCAGAGACCAGAGTAGCTCATTATCAGCACGTGCAGCTGATCATCAGATTGAGGTCAGAAGGTGAGGGCTTCCAGGCAGGAAGTAAAGAAGGGAGTGGGGGCGGGGTGGGGTGGAAATGCCCTTAACAAGCAAACAAGACCCATTAAGTAGAATGTCCCAGAACACTCTTCGTATTTTTTTTTTTAAACTGGGGTAAAACATGCATAACATGAAGTTTACTATGTTAACTTTTTTTTCTTTTTTTTTTTTTGTGGTGCTGGGGATTGAACCCAGGGCCTTATGCTTGCGAGGCAAGCTCTCTACCAACTGAGCTATAGCCCCAGCCCCATGTGTTAACTATTTTTCAGTGTACATTTCAGGGACTATAAGCGCATCCACATTGTTGTCCAGTCAGCTTTCTGTGCCCATTAAACATTAACTTGGAATCTTGTCTACCCTCAGGCCCTGTGACCAGTGTTCTATTTTCTGTCTCTACGAATTTAACTCCTCTAGGTACTTCGTGTAAGTACTGTCATACAACATGTGTCCTTTCGTGCCTGACTTATTTCACTTAATCTAATGCCATCAAGATTCATGTATGTTGTAGAACATGTCAAAATGTTCTTTCTTTTAAGGCTGAATAATATTCCATTCTATAGATGCGATGCATTTTATCAGTGCATCCATCAGTAGACACTGGGTTGCTAGTACCCTCTATTCACACTGTTGCACAGGTATCTGACGTGTCCAGAACATTCTTAATCGTCCTCTTAGCAATGAAGACCTAGTAATGCCCTAGCTATACCTGGTTCCCAATCTGAGACTACTTCCAAGGGGTTATAGGAACTCCCTTCCTTAAGCTCTCTAAGCCTCATGATTGATCTGAAAAAGGGAAATCTTGCTACAACCAGTAGAAATAGTAGAGACTAGAAAAGTCAAATTTTGGTTTGCTGAGACCCGTTGGCTTACAAACCCATGGAGGCTCATTCAGTCCACCACTAACTAATACAATCAAAAGGGAAGAATAATTTCCAAAAGTGTGTGCCTGGAGGTGCCAAGTGGGATTCTCACTGGGAATGGAAAGAACACATTGAAGTGAAATCCAAAAGGTCACTAGAGGCCACCTGAGACAGAAGTCAAAGGACAGGCACCAGAAGGTCACAATCCAGTCAGGAAATTGAGTTCTGCATTGGCCAGCAAGATTTTAGAGTGCAGTTCAAGGGTCAGGCAATCAATTATGAGAGACCCCAGAGCAAGACAGCAATAGGGGCTTCTGGAAGACTGGGAAGGGACCCAACTAGGGCATGGTGCAGATGAAACTTCCATGCCCACCATGGTAGGGAGTAAAGCCTGAAAAGAGTAATCCAGAACTCAGCTCCAGAGAACCTGAAATATATATGTATGTTCCAGTTTGCTCAAAACATTTAAACTCCAGTTTGCCTAAAACAATTCAGTTTTAGGCCTGTTGTTCTGGTCATCACTTTCAAAAATTGCATTTTCTTGGTTGGGAAAATAAATGATATGGTCACCTCAGATATTATTTAGGGAGGTTACTAATACAAGGGTCAGCATGCAGAATTAGACCAAATGCACACAGCAATGCTTGTGCTGCCCAGGAAGGCAAGATGTATGCTTAGCCAGACGTGGAAAGAAAATCTTCCTGGTCCCCTACCCAGGGCCCCCAGAGATATTCTCCCCTCAATTTGGAGCCAGCCACAGAGCCTCCAGCAGACTGGACCCTCACAGTGGGGTCATGGTGGGGTTGAGGGAGATTGGGCAAGTATTACTCACTGAGGGGACTGATGCCTGCAGAAAGCTTCATCTCTGTTCAATGAAAACTGCTGGAATTTTTTATTTTGATACTTGAAGGGTAGGAAAGTGGACTTACTTGGTTTTTCTGTGGGTCTTGCTTGGCATCCAGCATGGAATGCAGTACTAGCCCTCTGGCCAAGACCTTTTCCTTAGAATCACACAAGGCCTTGAACTTTTTTGTTTATTTGTTTTTACAAGAATGGAATGGTCCACAGGAGAATGCTCCAGTTTGTCTTCGTCGTTATGTGTGTTCTGTCTATGTTTTCTTTCATTGTGTGGTACAGCCCTTTGGGCACAGTAGCACAGTGGGGTTCCTTAATGGGATCTGGCTGGACAAGGCCCCAACAGCCAGAAATTTCAGGCAGTCTTGGGTTTACCTACCGTTCAGACGGGGCCTTCATTGTGAATACAGCTTTCCTCCTTTTGTTGTTCCAACACCCCTTAATAAAATAGTAGCAAATAGAGTTCAGCAATATATAGAAATAACGTGCACCATGACCCAGTGGGATTATTCCGGGGAAGCAAGGTGACTTCATTACTAAAAAATCAATTCATGTAACCATATCATTGGAAGAAAAAAGTCACATCCAGTCACATCCAGAAAATAAATGGACGAAGAGATTCTAGATGGCAGTTTAGAGAAGGCTGCATTCTAATTGCTCTGTGGCTGGGGATTCAAGTAGTGGAAGTAGTGCTTCCCAGTGAGGTGCGTGAAAGAGAGATTTCACCAAAATTCAATATTGGACAGTCAGACGGTCTTAGAAACTCAGAAATTGGATACATTGAACAAAGAAGGAAGAGCACTTTGTAGCCAAGTCAGTTGTAGCAGTAGCAGCAACAGTGGTTCTGGGTAGGGGGTTTGGGGGTGGAAAACAGAGAAAAACGCAATGGACAGATTTGGTATGGAAAAACCTCAGGTCAGCAAAGCAGCCTGAACTTAGCTGATGCAGAAACTGCATTGCAAACCGGTGTCTGAAAAGTGCTCTATGTTTCTCGACTGGCCTCAGAAATCTGAAGTGGGAACCATCTTGAGGCAGTCCTCGCTGAAGCTGTTGCGGCAGGAGCTGGGAGATCATAGCAAACATTGTCACAGTGTCCCAGTAAGCACCTACCATGCAACCTAGGGTGTACCTAGCAGAAAGTGAGTGAAACGGCACAGAGAAGATCGTATCCAGGAGGGTTCAAGTTGGAAAAGTGAAAGGGAGTCCAATCTGCTTTTCCTTTCAGTCTGGTGCTCACGTGACCAACTGAAGTAGGCTGGGAATCTGAACGGGCAGGTGTGAATGCACTCAGGGACGAAGCCTAGGAAGGCTATGTTCCTGGGCACCAGAGCCTGTGGAGGATTGACTCCGCTGCTTCACAAGTACAATTCTCAGAGTCCCAGCAGAGATGGGCAACTTCCAGGCCTGAGGGGTGTGTTGATCTAATCTCTTAGGACAGATATCACCCAACAAATCCCCTAAGGCCTGATTATACCTAGGTCTCAGTCAAGGGAACTCCTCTGCAGCAGCCCCACCCTGGGAATACACTGATCTGACCTTGCAGATGAAACTCCAATGACAGTACTTCCCATTTCATCCTCCCTCATCCTGGTGAGAAGGGATTTATTTCACCCAGCTTCAGTCACTCCATCTGTCAGCTCAGTGAGCAACACAAAAAGAGGAAGGCGTTCACAACCACCAGTTCCCTCCCCCATATCTCTCTCTATATATATATTTAGATATATCTGTATATCTATATCTATAGCTCTGTAATGTATAGATTAGATATATAGATACATAGATATATAGAGACAAACAAAAAAAGACAGTTGGGCATAGGCAGTAATCATCCATTCTCATTGACTCTTTTGATTATCTCAATGGAGAAAATTCCTTCATTATTTTTTATGAAGAATCTTTTTCCTTTTTGCTTTTTCTTGTGTGTGTGTGTGTGTGTGTGTGTGTGTGTGTGTGTGTTCTTGTGCTGATTGGTTCATGGACATAGATACATATACATATTTGTTAGTTTTCTTCTCATTTTTAGACTTTTTAAAGGTAGTTATTTTTCCTCACCCTGTCTTTCAAGGGTTAAAGTATTTGATTTGTATATTTTGGTTTGATTTTATTTTGTTTTCATTTGCTTGTTTCTCTTGTTTCTCTTTCTTTCTTTACTTCTGTTAACAAACTCTCTTGTGCTCCATCTCTCTCCCTCCTTCCCCTCCCTCTCTTTAATTTGTTTCTCCTCTTTTCCTCCTCCTTCCTTATAACCATCACCTGCTACACCTCTTCTGCATTCTCTGTTTACCTTTGAAATAGCTAATTTTCTATCTTTTAAAGCATGATCCTTTCTCTTAATTAACTGTATTTTTACCATCTCTTAGAACTAATTGGTTTAAATAGCTCCTGCCCCCACCGTTCATGCTGTTGAAATTATTGTTGCTGTGGATCACATAGCTGACACCTGTTGTTTGCTTCAATGCCAGATCTAATTCATGGGTAATTATTGTTTTATGTGTTGGCAATTGCTGAACTCACTATGTCTATTTTTTGTGGTAACTGACATTGTAGATGTCATAGTAGGAGCCAGGAATTTGTTTAATGCTGCATATTCTTTGCATCAGTTGTTGCTATTGTTTGTTCCCCCTATTCTCTAAACTGCTGGGAACTTATACAGACCCTACAAGTTCACAGGGTAAACACTCTACTGCTGAATAAAACTCCTCCAAAAGACAGCACACCCTGAGCCACACACGAGTGAATGGCATGCAGACTTCAGCCACGAAAAGCTACACAAAGGACAGAAGAGACAAAAACCCAAACTAATGACCAGGCTTCAATTTGAAATAGCTGGGGCGGGCCATCAGGTCCCACTCATGGAAATCCACAGGTATAGCAAAAGCAGAGAATTAACATAAAGTCTGTGGACACCATACCTATGTAGGTGTCTGAATCTAAATCTCCCTAGGACACTTTGACAATCAAAGACTGCCTGAAAAAGGTGGTCCACACATAAGAGTAAAGAAGAAATCCCTCCCAAAAGATGCATAAAACCCAACACAGGAATACAAGAAATATGAAAAACAAGATAATGCATCACCTCCTAAAGTTCACATTTCACCATCAACTGACCCCAAAGATAGTAAAGTGAATAAATTATCAGATAAAGAATTCAAAATAATGATTATAAAAATGGTCAATGATTTTAAAGAGAACACAGAAAAGCAACTGAATGAATTAGGAAGTCAGTACAGGTTATGAGTCAGAAAATCAATAAGGAGATAGAGAAAAAGAATCAATGGAAATCTTGGAAATGAAAGACACAATAAATCAAATACAATGTTCAGTTGAAAGTCTATCTAATAGAGTAGACCATGCTGAAGAGAGACTCTCAGAGCCGAAAGACAAAGTGGCCAACCTTGAACATTCAGACAGTATTAAAGAAAAGAGAGTAAGTAAAAATGATACAAGAACCCTGGGACAAAATTAAGAGACCACATTTAAGAATCATTGGAATTGAGGGGGTTTGTGAGAGCTTACAAATTAACAAATCTTATTTGAAAATCAAAAAGTTGTGAATTTGTTATTTAACTTTGCAATCAAACTGCATGTCATAACTTATGTTCAAAATAAAGAAATGCATCTATGTCCAGAGTGGACAGTGACTAGCATCTAAGAACCAACAGGGAGCACTTTCTCAAATAACAGACATGCCCACAGATATTCTAGTTACCCTCCTACCCCAGCACAACCAGATTATGGAATGCAATAATGACTCACTCTGATTGTCCTGAGATGTATATCTGGAATTGAAAACTGTTTTAATATAGTCCTAGTAAGATTTTTATTGTAGATAATAGTTTATTTAGTATTTGAGGGGAAAATAGATACCAATCCTAGAATTGCCTTTCTGTTTTCCATTCATTAATTAATTCATTCAATCATTTATTAATTCATTCTTATTCTTTTATTATAGGTTGAATGCTATGTATAAAGAGTAAATAGGTTAGACTCTACCACTTTGAGAATTTCTTCTTGAAACCTTTGAGGTCATATATCATTTAAAGATCTTATTCTGTTCACTTCCTCTTAATTTCACCTCCATGAATTTTTAAGGTACATAATTTCATGTTATACTTAGGTCTCTGCTTGCAGCATCAGAAGAATAAAATACTTGTACTCAAGTAAGTCTCATTGATTCCAATGTCACAAATTCAGAAAGTACATGAATTCAGACTTAGGCTGAACTGCCACTTAGTCTTATGATATGTATTGAAGGCACACAAATTTAATCTACAGATTTAATCACACAAGTTTAATCTATTTAAGCATTTTGGTCATACAAAATTTTATAGGGATATTCATTCATAAATAATCCTCTCCCCTACCTTAAGCTCAGTCTGGAGGGACCTCTATTTTTAAGCATTCATTAATCATCAATTGTATGCATATATAACTCTGGGTCAGGAAATGAAATTCAATTTAAGACCTTCTATAAAATTGATATTCTATTCATTTAGGCTGGTCTCCTTTACAGTTATGTTATTAAAGAAGCTTAATCTCTTCTGAATTTCCGTTGCATGTAGCATGGCTTAGAAATAACTTCCCTAGAAATGTTCTAAAATATGTGCCAAGCTGACTATTGAAACCTGCCCTATAAGCTGGAGTTGAGGTTATTTTGTCTTTTCCTAAAGTTTCTTAACTTTTTCATTCCTTTTAGCTACAATGCTCTTGGGAAAACAAGTAACAACAAAACAAGAAACTCACTTAATAGTACATACAGAAAAACATTATGAATTAATAAACATCTCTGTACAATAACATTGAATGTAAATGGTTTCAACCTCCAATTAAAAGATAAAGGCTGGCAAAATGAATTAAAAAACAAGACCCAAATATATGTTGTTTGCAAGAGACTCACTTTACAGGCAAAGGCAACCACAGGCTGAAAGTGAAAGGATGGAAACTGACATACCATGTGAATGGAGCCTGAAATCAAGCAGGAGTAGCCACTCTCATATCTAACAAAGGACATTTCAAACCAAAATTAATCAGAAGAGACAAAAAAGGAATTTCATATTGGTAATGGGAACAATCACCAATGTTGGTGCAACTAATTACATAAAAGAGATTCTGCTCAAATTGAATCCTCAGATAGAGCCCTATTATGCAATAATACTGGATGATTTCAACACACCTCTCTCACAATTAGATTATATAGACATAAACTCAGTAAAGTCTCTTTGGATGTGAAAATAATATTAATCAAATGAACTGAACAAACATCTATAGAATATCTCATCCAACAATAGTTGAATATACTTTGTTCTCAGTGGATCATGGAACATTCTCCAAAATAGATCATATTTTAAGCCACAAAGCAACTCTTACCAATTGCAAAAAACAGACAAAAAAAAGATGCAATTTCTTTCATCTTATCACCTCATGATGGAATTAAATTAGTAGCAAATATGAAAAGCTGTAGAAATTATATGAACACATTGAGATTGAACAATACACATTTGAATGATGAATGGGTGATAGAAGAAGTCAGAGGAGAAATTTAAAAATTCTCACACTCAATTGAGAATAGTGATAAGAAAATCAGAAACATTCTAACCTAATGATGCACCTCAAAGCCCTTGAAAAAGAAGAACAAATCAACTTCAAAACCAGTAGAAGAGAGGAAATAATTAAGATCACAGCTAAAATCAATGAAATTGAGAATGAAAAGAAATACATAGAATCCTTGAAACGAAGAGTGGTTCTTTGAAAAGATAAACAAGATTGATAAGCCTTTAGCCAAACTAACACAAAATGAGAAAAAAAAACAAATTAATAAAATTAGAAGTGAAAAAGGAGAAATCAATCAAAATCAACTCATGGGATAGCATAAAACTAAAAAACTTCTTCACACCAAAGGAAATATTCAAGAACATGAAGAGAGAGCCTAAAGAATGGGAGAAAATCTTTGCCACCTTTGCCTCGTATAGGGCGTTAATTTCCAGGATATACAAACAAATCAAAAATTTAACACCAAAAAAAATATAACTCAATCAACAAATGAGCAAAGGAACTGAACAGACATTTCTCAAAACAAGAAATACAAATTGTCAACAAATAACGAAAAAAATGTTCAACATCTTTAAGAATTAGAGAAATGTGAATCGAAACTACACCAAAATTTCATCTCCCTCCAGTCAGATGCAGCAGTCAATAATACAAGCAACAATAAATGTTGGCAAGGATGTGGGGGAAAAGGTACACTCAGGCACTGCTGGTGGGACTGCAAATTGGTGCGACCACTCTGGAAAACAGTATAAAGACTCCTCAAATAACTAGGAATGGAACCAACATTTGACCCTTTCATCCCACACCTTGAATATACCCAAAGGATTTAAAGTCAACATACTATAGTGAGTCAGCCCTATCAGTGTTTATAACAACACAATTCAAAATAGCTAAGCTATGGAGCCTATTTCGGTGCCTTTCAACAGATGAATGGATAAAAAAAATGTGGTATATATACACAACCATTAAGAAGAATTACTCAACCACTAAGAAGAATGATTTTGTGGCATTTGCCAGTAAATAGATGGATCTGGAGACTATTGTGCTATGTGAAATAAGCCAATCCCAAAAAACTGAAGGTCCAATGTTTTCTCTGATATGTGGAAACTAACTCACAATAAGAGAAAGAATAGAAGTTCAGTAACTTAGACAAAGGGGAATAAAGAGAAGGGAGGAGGGTAGGAAAAGGAAAGGCAGGGGAATTCATTTGATATAATTTTCCTTTGTACATATATGAATACATCACAGTGACTCCCACCATCTTGTACATCCATAAGAATGGGGTCCCAAAAAGAATAAGATATATTCCATGCTTGTGTGATTATATTAAAATAGATCCATTGTAGTGCATAGCTAAAAATAAAAAATAGAAATAAAATTTTTAAAAATTTTAAAAAGGAGAAATCACCACAGATATCTCAAAAATCCACCAGATCATTAGCTACTATTTTGAAAACTTCAATAAATTGGAAAACCTAGAATAAAGCGTTTTATTTCTATACAAATATGATCTTCCAAATTGAATCAAGAGGGCACAGAAAAACTATACAGAACAAAAATTTGTATTGAAGTAGAAGCAGTAATGGAAAGACTTCCAACAAAGAAAATTCCAGGACCACACGTATTCTTAGCTGAATTCCACCGCACAATGAAAGAAGTAATGCAAATATTCCTCAAAATAGTCCTTGAAATATAAAGGGAAGGAATACATCCAAATTCAGCCTATGAAGTCAGTATCACACTCATACCAAAACCAGATAACGATACATCGAGGAAAGAAAATTACAGACCACCGTCCCTGATGAACTCAGGTGCAAAAATACTTACTAAAACATTATCAATCATGTTCAACAACATGTGAAGAAGATTGTACATTACAACCAAGTTGGTTTTATTCCAGAGACACAAGGATGGTCATGCAAATCAATAAATACAATTTATCACATAAATAGAATTAAAGGAAAAATTACTTAGTCATCTTAATAGATGTGGAGAAGGCCTTTGACAAAGGTCCACATCCATTGATGATAAAAACACTGAAGAAAAAGGGGATAGAAAGAACCTAACTTATCATCATAAAGGCTATATATGAAAAACTCAAAGCTAACCTCATACTACATGGGGAAAACTTGAAAGCATTTTCTTTAAAATCTGGCAACAAGAAAAGGAGGTTCACTTTCACCACTCCTACTTGATATAATGCTAGATATTCTAGCCAGAGAAATTAGAAAAGAGAAGGAAATCAAAGGGATAAAAATAGGAAAAGAAGTCAAATTATTACTGCAGATGATATGATCCTATACTTAGAAGAGAAAAAAAAAACTTCACTGAAAGACTAGAGCTGATCAGAGCTGATCAAATTTGGCAGAGTGACAAGTTACAAAATCAATATAAAAAAATAAATGGCTTTCCTATATCCTAACAACCAATCGGCTGAGAAAGAAATTGCAAAAACAATTACATTCAAAATAGCTGCAAAAAAACCCACTAAAATAAAATACCTAGGAAGAAATCCAAC
Source organism: Glaucomys volans (assembly GCA_020662805.1). Lineage (NCBI taxonomy): Eukaryota > Metazoa > Chordata > Mammalia > Rodentia > Sciuridae > Glaucomys > Glaucomys volans. The sequence goes on from JAJEJO010001666.1 coordinate 611,725, forward strand.
CACGGAGGTGAAATACCTCTACCATGACAACTATAGAACACTGAAGAAAGAATTAGAGGATGGCCTCACAATATGGGAAAACTACCCATGCTCATGAATAGGCAGAATTAAGATTGTTAAAATGGCCATACTGCCAAAAGCAATTCCATGGATACCATTCCATGCAATCTCCATCAAAACACCAATGACATTCTTCACAAAACTAGAAGAAAGGGTCCAAAATGTATTTGAAAGATAAAAAGACCCATGATAGCCAAAGCAATTCTAAACCCCAAAAGAAATGGTAGAGGCATCACAATACCTGACTTCAAATTATACTATAGAGCTATAGTAAAAAAAAACTGCATGGCACTGTAGAAAAGCACACACATAGACCAATGTTACAAAACAGAACACAGAGACAAACCTACACATCTGTAGTCATCTGGTCTTTGACAAAGTTGCCAAAAACATATATTGGAAAAAATACAGGTATAAACAAATGACGCTGAGAAAACTGGTTATGATATGTAGAAGAATGGAACTAAATCCTTCTCTCTCACCCTGCACAAAAATCAACTGAAAATGGATCAAATACCTCAGAATTAGACCAGAAATCATGTAACTCCCAGAAGAAAATGTAGGGAGAACATTCCAGCATACAGGCACATGAAATGGCTTTCTCAATAGGACCCCTAAAACTCAGGAAATAATGCCAAGAGTGAATAAATGGGATGATATCAAATTAAAAAGCTTCTGCACAGCAAAGGAAACAATTAGGAATGTGAAGAGATAGATCACCTACGCAATGGGAGAAAGTCTTTGCTAACTACTCTTCTGACAGAGGATTAATATCTAGACTATATAAAGAACTCAAAAAACTTTAAATCAAAAATCAT
>JAJEJO010001666.1:613002-849034 GCA_020662805.1 Glaucomys volans
TCATGAAAGTCTAAGGGACATTAGTAGAGGAAAGGGGCCAGGCATTGGGAGGTAGATGAGGAGGCAGAAAGTGTTGGGAAGTGATATTGACCAAATTATATTGATATGTTGTCTTCATGTATGAATATATAATAAGAAATTCCATCATCATATATAGCTACAATGCACTGATAAAAAATGGGAAAAGAAAAAATTAATAAATAAATAGAAGCAAAATAAGCATTGGACAAAATTTAACACATTTTATGATTAAAAACTCTTAGAAAGTTTCCTCAACTTGATAAAGACTTTCAACAAAGCATTTACACCTAATGTCATTTCTAATGGTTAAAGATTGAACACTTCCTCCACGTGTTGGGAGTAAGGTGAGGACTGCTACTCAGCATCACCCAGAAATTCCAGCCAGTGCACTAAGTCAAGCAAAGGAAATAAAAGGCATCTATTTCTCTACCTCAAGAATTGGACCCAGTGTATTTCCCTAGTATCAAAAATTGCATGGGCCCAACACTTCAGGAGTTCTTGAAACCTTTGTCTAGAAACCATCCACACCAAGAAAAAATGTAGCAATTATTTATCAGGGTTGGAAACCAGGTTGGAGCCAGGCTTCAGGGGCTAGCAGCACCTCTGTGACTGCATGCAAGTCACTTAACTCAGTGTGACTTGGTAATTTCATCTGTGAAGTGATGTAATAATAGTACCGGTATCATAGGGTCCTTTTGAGATTTTAAGGAATGAACATTCACAGAGCACCCTGAACACTAATCAGCTTTTCATTACTATCATGAAACAGCTGAGGCAGGCTAACTTTATAAAGAAATAAAGTTTATTTAGTTCACAGTCTTGGAGGTTCAAGGGCATGGTACTGGCTTGACTCCGTTCCAGTAAAGGCCTCTTGCTGGCAGAGTCCTGAGGCTGCACAGGGCATCTCATGGTAAGAGACAGGAACCATGTGCCTCCATTAGTGTCTGTCTCTCTAATGAAGTCACCAGGATTCAACCATGGGGACTCCACTCTAACAACTTCATCTAATCTAATCAATTCCCAAAGGTTCCACCTCTCAACACCATAATTGCATCAAGTTTCCCACAACTCAATATCATTAATGTAAGACATTGGGGATTCAACTCCTATATGAGTTAGGAGGGGCAAACCACAGCAAGGGCCCTGCCATGTGGTAAGGACCATGAAAGTGTCAGCTACAGAGATGGTAATTGTTACTCTGGGTCTCTTTATAATGTGGAAGAAAATTAAAAGTCAGTTGTCTCAGTTCAAGCTTGGGAAAGTTGAGGGCTGCCTCTCACATCCAAGTTGTGACTTTCTGAGGATCTTGAACTTGACACTATTGAATAACCATGGGGGCAGCCTTTGGATCCATCAGGCACTTTCCAGGGAGGCTAAGCGGGAATGTGATCTCTTCCTTCCACCGTCTTTGTAGCTTGAATCATAATCTGGGACAAGATCCCCAGGACTCTGTCCCACTTTCTTAGTATCTGCCAAATGGGTTTCTCCAGCTGCTCTCCAATGCTTCATTTCCTCCCCTGACTCCTTCCTCCCAGGCCTATCCTATCCTTCTTCCCACATGCCTATCACCTTGATTGTCCTGCATTAAGTCCCCCTGTAACTGACAAGGACCCCTGTGAAACTTCAGCAATTAATCTAACTCAGCAGAGCCTTTGGGAACATCTGTTAAAAAAAAGTTACAGCTCAAGTTTCTCTCACATACCATTTAAGTGGAACCTACAGAGATCCATGTTGAGCCAAGTAGTGAAGAAAACCACCTTTATTATTTTATTTAAGGAAGAAATTAAAAATACGGCTTACATCGATTGGCCAGAAAACCCTACTTTCTACTCTTAAACCTTTCCCCATGTTTATTGCCCACTATAAATTTTTTTAAAAAGGCACCCAATGCTGTAAAACCATCACAACAAAGCTGGAACAAATATGCAAGCCTAGGCAGAGGCCAGATTTACGGTCAGAAATATGGAGTGTGTCTCAGCGGGGGCAGGTCATGAAATAGTATGAGCTAATATCGGGGGTGTGAAAACAGGCATTGTTGTTTAGTTAACTAAAGTCGCACAATTAAGCGATTCTCAAAAATCAATTAGCCATATGTTGTAACCAAGATGACATGTTTTTATAACTTCTCCCTGGATGTTTTATTGCTAGAGGATGCTCATGTGGGCACTAGAACAAGAAAATAAAACACCAGCCCAAGAGTAAAAGTGCAAAAATCCAGCCATGATTAATTAAGAAGCCAATCTGGAAATGATGGGGTCGCCAAACAGGCAGCATGGTATTGGAATGGTTCCTTCCTGGTGCCCCCATTCTGTTACAAAAAGCCAGAGGTCACTTTTTTTTGTTTCTCTTTGTTTTTCTGTTCTTTTTTAATTTAGTACAGATACAGCTGTGAAAACTGGATATTTCATTTGAACTCTGTATTTATGCTTCTAACTGACATTCCAAGGAAACGTCATTTTAAAAACTTTCTATAAAAAATGAAAAACTTACTTCTCAGGGGGAAACCTGGTAGCATGCTGTTAAGGAGAGATTTTTGTCTTCCCGACTTCCACATAGAGAGCAAAATGCAAGGTGCAGAGCTGTCCTTTTTAGTATTTTGAGCTTTTGAACCAGGTAAGAAACAGAGATACAAGGAGGTCTGACATATAATATCATATAAAACACAAATCAGGGTCCATTTTTTTAAACAGCTGCAAACTCTCTCCCTTCCTATAATCACCCTCAAGAGATGGGACTTCTTTTTCTAACTTTGGATCTTGGCTGGTCTAATGTCTAAGTCAGCAGAACAGGGCACAAGTGGGGTGACAGATTTGCATCGGACTCTCAGCACACCACTAAAGGTTCCACTCTCAATTCTGGAATGCTGCAGCCGCGGTGTGAACAAGTCCAGGTCACCTGCTGGGTTATATGAGAAGCTGGTGGCCTGCTCTCCCCTACTTATTCCTCAGTCAAAATGAGGCCAAACTCCAGACGAGTGAAGAGGCCACCCAGAATGGCAGAGCCCACCCCACCTGACTGCTGACCACAGACGTGAGCAAGCCCAGACTGCCTCACTTGAGCCTGGCCCTGAATAGAACACTGCCCTGCTGCCCACACAGACTTGGGAGCAATAGTAAATAGTTGTTTATAAGCCACGAAGTTATGAGGCTAAAGCTGACAGATGTAGTCAGATGCCCAGAGGGAACCATAGCTGTGGGGCTTCAAAACACATTGTTCAGCAAAATTGTCAACCTCTGTACATTATACCAGACCACGCAGGTCCTGCAGCTGGCAGGACACTTAACTTGCGTATTTAAAAAATATTCAATAACTCTGTGCTAAGTGGGCTGGCAGAAGGTTGTTGGCCCTCATCCCAGTATTGTCACTAGCTGTGTGACTTTACATCTCTGAGCCTCAAATTCGTCATTGGAAATTCAGGTTACTACTTTAAAGTTGTGTTTCTCAAAGAGGGGTCCCTGGACCAGCATCTGCAGTCTCACCTGAAAACTTGTCAGCGATACACCTTCTCAGACCCCAACTTTCACCTACTGAAATACTGAGAATGGAGTTCAGAAACCTGTGTTCTATCAAGCCCCCAGGTGATTTGAAGGCCCATCCCCAAGTTTGAGACCCTATGCTGAAATGTGTTACTGTGAGGATGAATTGGTATCATCTATATAAAGCACCTACGTAGAGGGTAATCACTCAATAAATAATAGTTCTCTCCTTTTTCTTGGATGAATATACTTCAGTAGAAGGCATGCATGCATTAGGCATACATTTAATTAATAAAAAATACATAAATACATGAAATTATGTATATGGCAGACCTGTAACAATTGAATACACCAATATTACCACTTATCCACGTGGAAATCATTCCAATTCCTGAGTTACATAAAACACACAGCAGATAAAAAGCCATCAGTCACTTTTTGCCTTCTAAAGACAAATATGTCATCTGTTTAATCAACACATCAGCACATCCCAGGGTCTTCTCCTGAAGGTGAAGAGTTATTTGGTGACCTGGCTTGTGCCTGAGGGTAGATGAGTTCTGCCACCAGGACCTCCTAACACCACCGTACCTGATGGGAACTGCTTCTTTGGGTTCTGGAGATGGGTTGTGTTCCCCTTTTTGTATGTACCCTATTTTGCAGGAGAGGGGAGGACAGCTTGTTCTTTGGGGAGCTGGAATATAGAGAAGAAGGCAGCTCAGAATCCTGATTCACTCAGGAAAGGAGTGGTCTGACTCTTTATGTACCGTAGCCCCTAACTATTCCCTCAAATCCAGGCCTTGATAGTACCATGTCTGTGTCTAGGAATCCTACAAGCATGATTTACATATATTTGCATGCTGACATGTTCCTATCCACGGCACATGGGTGCTTACTGTGTGTTCTGATTCTTCTGTGAGAATTTGTTAACTAGCAGAAGAGAGTGAAAACCAGAGATGGATCTCAGATCTATGCATTTGCATTAATGATGAGATTCTGGAGAGAAGCCCACTGCCCCTTTTAGTTCAACTCCTTGAAGCAGTTGGCATATCCCAGAAAAGACCCAAATGCTGAGGCACCAAAACTGGGCTGAAGCAAGAGTATTTGGTCTTTTCAAGGAATTGTTGCCGCTAACTATGGGACTCAAGTCCAGGTACAATGATCAGGAGGATGTCTAACTATGAGCAGATACACCTACTAGACCTACCTGTCAGAGGTTGGTGATGATGTTACAAGGTGAGCTAGGGCCAGCTGGGCCTCAGGCTTCCCTCCTACAGTGAGTCCTTCCCTACACATGGCCCATTTGCTTAGAGGTGGCTCCCCATAGTGTCTGGTGGCAACAGGTCACGGGGGTGTGCAGGGAGGATGAGCTGATAATATGCCTGAACTCCCCACCTGCAAAGCAGTGGAGCACTATGAGGTAGCTCTCTGGAGTTTCTCTAGCTAAGGGACTGTAGAGACTCCCTTCTATCAATCAGACCCACGTACAGTCTCTAGACTCAGTATTCTACCCCAAGTGTTTCTGACCAAGGACCAAAGGACAGGAGGGAACAAACACTTGCCTTATACCCATTTAGGGTTATATTTTACCACACAGAGTGCTGAATCCTGTGATCTACCAACTCATTTATTCCTTAAGACCCCCAAGTCACAATTTATTATCCCATTTTATAATGGAGAAACTGAGACCAGGAGCTGCCATCCAGCTCCCAGGGGGCTCTCCTACAGTTCTGCCTGCAGGATCCGAGGGTATTCTACTTCCATATGTGAGTTTTACACATAAACAGAATTCAGCAGCTACACTCGTGTGTTACCTATGTTGTGCATTATGTGAGATTCATCCAGGTCAATGCTCATGGCAATAATTTTTGGTCATGTATTGCTGGATACTTCATAATTTGTTTATTCCTTTTCCTGCTGTCAGAAATTTGAATTCTGTCCATTTTTACTACATTGAATGAAACTACACGAATATGTCGGCACTACTTTAGTGGTATATTCTCCTATCTGTTGGAGGCACATATAGGCGTAAACCTTCTGGGTCATGCTGTGAATGAACATTTAACTTTAGAGATAATTTCAGTTTCCCAAAGTAGTTATATCACATATCACTTTACTCTCCCCAAGCAATGAGTGAGAGTTTAGGCACATTGCGTCATCCCCCAGCATCTACTATCATCAGTCCTTTCCATTCCAGTTGTCCTGGCCAGGTTGTAGTGGTATCTCTTCATATTTTCAATTTGCATTTCCCTATTATGAGGAGTTGTTTTCTGAACTCAGGCCTATTTCATTTTAAAACTCAGGTTATCCCATAATTACCACAATGATCTGCTTATCTCCTTTCAGGGTGACCAGCCTACTCAGTGCAGCTCTTTCTCATGGCTCAGTCATTTCCCCTGGAGAAGTTACCATCTGCCAGGACCAGGGGATAGTAAGCTATGCCCAGGGACCAGGCCTGGGAAGAGGATTGGATCCTTCTACAGCAGGCAGCCACGCTCCCCATTCTGAGAAGCCTTTGTCTGTGATTCAGGGTCTGTCCGTGCCTAGTTCAAGGTTAATTGTTAATCTTGGTCAATAAAACCCTTTGGAGTCCAAAAACTATGGAACGCATGTAACTGTGTTCTGGAAATAAGCTGCTTCAACTGAGGTTAGAGCTGAGTTCCTGAGCAATGGGAAGAATGAGTCAGGGGTGAAAGGGGCTCCATGTCTGTGCCCCACTGGTGAGGATGTCTGGGGGGACCCTACACCCCAACTGTTGTGGGAAGCCTTTTGACAGGGTTGGAACAGAATCAAAGTCCGTTCAGGAACATTCCAGGATGCTGTCCCAGACAGAATGCCCACTTAAATCCCTCCTTGAGGGGGTGGGGGTGTCCTTTGAAAATTTTGGGTTATCCTTGTGGAGAACTTGACTGTTTTGTTGTTTTTTAAGTTGCAAATATCATCAGACCATACCAGTATGTCCAGTAAGTCATAACAAATTTGAAAAGTGAGATCTGTAGAAGGAAACTGCAGCGAGCACATACAGTAGTAGTTCCACTTTATCAATAGTTTCCCTTTCGAAGGTTTCAGTTATCTGTAGTCAATGTAGGTCAAAAAATGTCCAATGGAAAATTCCAGAAATAAATAATTCACAAGTCTCTACACCATATTTGCTACCTGACCTTTAGTCACCTTCTGGCCATCTTAATTATTAGATTGTTGTAGTGCTTGTGTTCAAGTAACTCTTATTTTAACTTAATAGTAATGACCCCATAATGCCATTCTTCTTTATGGCTGAGTAATACTTCATTGTATATTTATACCACATTTTATTTATCCATTTCTCTGTTGAAGGACACCTAAGTTTGTTCTGTAGCTTGACTATTGTGAATTGAGTTACTATAACCATTGATGTGGCTGCATCTACTATAGTTTGTCAGTAAATGGATGGAACTGAAGACTATCACGCTAAGTGAAATAAACCAGTCCCCAAAAGTCAGAGGTTGAATATTTTCTCTGATATTTAGAAGCTAATCAAAAATAAGGGGGGGGATAAAAATAGAAGAAAGAACAATGGAGTAGAGGAAGCAGGTTGAAGAGGATGGAGGAGGATGTGATAAGGGAAGAGCAGTGGAATGAATCTGACCTAATTATCCTATGTATATATATGAATATACCACAGTGAATCTCACCATCATGTACATCCAAAAGACACTAATTTAAATAAGCAAACTATAAGTAAATAGCAGGAAGATCAGTAGAGTAGAGGGAAAGGAACAGGGGAGGGAGGGAGAGAAAGAAAGGAGAGTACGGGACTGAATTAGAGCAAATTATATTCTGTGCTTTTATAATTTTCTCTAAATGGATCCTAATGTTATGTGTAACTAAAGAGATCGAATAAAAAGAAATAATAATAATAATGATGATAATAATAATAATAATAATGGCCCAAAAGCACGAAAGCCGCAAAATTGGCAGTTTGGAAATAACAAAGAGAATCTTTAAAGTGTTTCCTTTAGACGAAGGGGTGAAAGTTCTTGACTCAATAAGGAAAGAATAAAAAAACAGAATGCTGGGGTTGCTAAGATTTACAGTATGACATGATTTACAGGATATTTTGAGAGAGAGAGACAGAGAAAGGAAGAGGGTGAAAGATAAAGATCACATTCACACAACTTTCATTATAGTTTATAGTTAATACTTGTTCTAATTTATTATTGTTTTGCTAATATTTTATTTTGCCTAATTTATGAGCTAAACTTTGTCATCGTTATGTGTGTATAGGAAAAACACAATATCCATAAGGTGCGGTGCTGTCCACAGTCTCAGGCATCCTCTGGAGGTCTTGGAACACAACCCCAGAAGGTAAGGGGGACTACCATGAGAAACACCATGAGAAAGATGATTTTTTAAAAAGAGAGAGAGAAAAAGGGGAGTAATAAATTAAGAAGAATAAGAGAATGCACGAGAAACCCTCGATCGAACCTCAGTGCAGGTCCCGTCAGGAGCTCTGAGTTCTCGGACTCTGACGTCCACTGGCCGCGTGCCTTTGGTTCTGTCACAACTGCGCTGGTTTTAACTCTCACATCCTCACAGTGTCAGCTCTCAAATGTCAATCCTATCTCAGTTCCTCTGCTCTAGAGCATCCCATGAATCTCACAGGTTCCGGTCCCAACCTGCCTGTCCTACCCTGCCCACTGCTCCAACATCTGGGCTGCCTTACACTATACACCATGGGGATTTTCTTGCTTTTCATGTGTCAAGGCAATTGTGCCTCTTGTTAGTGCTGCTGAGAACGCCCTTCCCTTCTTCCCGGCCTGATCCATGTCTGTGGGGTTCTCCTATTCTCCTCCAGCCAACTGTGAGCTCTCCTGGAACACTCCAGAATAGGACTTCGCCATTTAGTGTCTAGCACATGATAAGTGCTCAGTAGATGTTGATTGACAATGTCAAGTATTTTCCTTTTAAAATAACCAGAAGAAGGAAGAAAAGAAAAGAAAAAGATGTAGAATAGTCTACACCTTTTGCTTCTTTTCCATTTCTGACCCAGCGAGAGAGATGTTGGGCTAGCACATCTGAGGATACAGCCTCTGGAGCACTCTTCACCAATTATTCATCCCATTTTGCATCGGGGTGGAACTCGGCAAGGCTTTAATTGGATGCATTCATTTTCCGGTAGAGAATATGGTGCTGGGATTTCCTTTTCTGCAACAGTGCTGCTACCCAGGGTCCCTGAGCTCCTCATTCTGAGAACACGTGGGCCCAGGGGTGCACACAGGCACATGGGGTCATTAATCACTCCCACCACCTGATTAAAGGATTTCTCCAGACCAGGGGGCGGGGGGAACCTATGCTATAAAAAGACTTTGAATTATAGAGTCCCTCTGCACCAATACTCCCAAATAGGCAATTTATTGCAAACAACCAAAATCTCATTCTCAGGCCATTAACTAAAATAGGAAAATATCATCATTTTAAATTCTAAGAATAACAAGGGGCAGGTCATAATAGGTTCCTAGTTCTGGACTAGTGGATGGGTGCTTAGCATGATGGAAACCTCAAGAACTTGGACTATGACTCTTCCCTTCCCAAGCTGCCCACTTGAGGTCACAATCTCAAGTATGGCCCTAGTGTTCCTAACCATAACTTCTTTTCAAATTTCACAGCTGGAATACCACCCAGTCATTAGAAGTTCAGGAGGGAAGCTGGAAACAAAATCCTTTTTTATTTAAATTAAATGAATGAATAGACTTCAAATTTAGAAGGGCCCTGCCTGAGGCTCTTCAGCCAGTTTGTTAGTGGTGGTTTGTTTTGCTTTTGTGGAATATTGGAGAGAGTCACAAAGGAGTTGAAGAGAATGGAGCCTATCAGGCTTGTGTAAAGTTGTTCTGTCCCTTCTAATTCTTTCCTCAAAACCTTAATGGGTCCTCGGCACTAAAGCCAGAGGCTTCTTGCTCACAGCATCATCTGTGCATGGCTTGGCCCTTGAGCTCTTGGAGAGGAGAGAGCAGCTGGATATTTGGGTCTAGATTTTGGCTCCAGGAGATCAGGGTGTGACCTGGCTGTAAGTTGATAGAAGCCAGCACCCTGCAGCCGTGGCACTGGATATATCTGAGAATAGGAGGTCCAGGGAGACCTGGATGACTGCACCATCCTCAGGGATGGGATCTCTATGGGGTCCCAGGGACCAGGATACCTAGCCCATCATGAACACCTTGTGACCTAGTTGCCTTTGCCACCTATGGCTTACATCACTCTGGGGTCTCCAGTCCCTTCCTCAATGATCTTCCCAGGTGTCCTTATTGCTAGATCACCAGACATAGAAATGACCTTTGGTGTCTGTAGGGACACACCTTAAGATGGCGACCACATTAACAACACCCTCGGGGCAAAAGCCTCCCCCACTCGTGGTACCACCAAGGTGGCGGCCTAGGATTTGCTCATTCAACTTCCATGAACCTGAGCAGCTTTACATCTTAGCAGACCTCTGCCCTGCAGGCCTTGCTGTATACTGCCTGTCCTGTTGACCTTTAAAATGATTGGCCCCCGCCTGTATCTCCTCTCCTCGTCCCTTTTCATATACCTGTTTCATTCCTCCATTAAAGTGAGATTCTTGCTGGACAGACTCCCGGCAGGTGTGCGTTTTTCAGCCGTGGACACTCACTCTCCTGCTTGACCCCGTGCCCCCCTGGCTGGTCTTAGGGTGGGCACCCAACCTTTGTTGTTCGGTGCGGAAGGAACAACAGGTGTCCTTTTCATCATTTGACCTACCCAGGACCCTCATTCTCAGGGATAGGGGGAAGTTGGAACCGAAAATAGGGGAAATAATTGATCAACTGTGTTTGCCTGGAGGAAGAAGTGAATGGTATTCAATACTGAAGTCCCTGGAAAGGTTCTGCATGAGGCTGTTTTGAGGAGACATGATCATGGGGAAAGCCTTCTCCAGAGAGGGAATAATTGAAGGCAAATATTATTTGATACCCCTTTCTCCTTCCTGCAAAGGAGAGGATGATGGAGGGAAGGGCAGGGGATTCCTGGGTCCGCTCTGCTTCTGGTTCCTGGACTCTGCTGAGTGCACCTTCCTGGGATCCCTTACTGAGCACACTTCCACCATAGTTCTTCACAAACTAAAGCCAGACATCCCCTGCTTAAAGGTACTTTAGAGACAGCTCATTGTTTTCACCATCGAACCCAAACATATTCTCCTCCAATAATCTGGCCCCACTGATCCCACCTCTCAGCAATCCTGACAGCACCAAATGCCACCTGCTGGGCTCCCACCTCCTGCCCGCCCAGAAACTCTTGAAGAAGACTCCTGGTGCCCTGGGAGCCGGGTTGACTTCTCTAAACCATTTTAGGGTCAGGAAGCACCAGGCCCAGAGAGGAGGGGGCCCTTGGTCAGGCAGCTCAGGCTGCCATAACAAATACCGCAGACGGGGTGGCTTAACGAACAGAAACATGTTGTCTACAGTGCTGGAGGCTGGGTCCAAGATCCAAGTGTCAGAAGGACTGGCTTCTCCTGTGGCCTCTCTCCTTGGCTGGCAGGTGTCCTTCTTCCCCCTTGTCCTCCCTCTGTGTGTGCCTACGCCCTGATCTCCTCTTCTTAACAGGACACCAGTCACAGGGGGAAGAGCCCACCCTAAAGACTTCAATTTTAATCCTTCTTCCAAGACCCCCTTCTGCAAATACAGTCACATTCTGAAGTACTGGAGCTTAGGGTTTCAAAATATGAATTGTTAGGGGTCTCGGTTCAGACCCTAACAACTCCCCAACACAGTGATAACCCCTAAATCTTCTGCTTTCTGGGAAATCAAGACTGAGATATTGTCAATTTTCTCAATGAAACTGTGAGACCTTGGAGCACAGAAACCAGCCTCCCCTCTTCACATTCGTATCCTTCAGGCACAATGCAGGATACAGAGTCAACATTATATAGAAACATCTAGAAGGATTGAGTGGTATAAAGTGCCTTACATCCAAATCTCCAAGGTTTCCTCATTCAGGTATGTCTTCTTTGGTGGTGGACTGATTTCAGTTGTAGCTAACATTTGCCTTTAACCAAACCCAATACAGAATAGAATTCATTATTTTCTAAGAAGGTGTCACATTCATGATTTCATTTACTTTATTGTGGTCACACCCTGAGAAGTAGTTGTCTGCGAGGTAACAGGTAAGGGAACTGAGTACCGAGAGGAGGGCTGGTCCAAAAGGCACTCAACAGAGGGTGCCAACCAAGCTCCTTCCCTAGCTCAGGTCTGATGCTCCTTCAGCCCAGCTGAAGTCTAAGGTTTGCTGAGATCTGAGATTTGCTGAGCTCCTTTGGTTCTGGCCATGGGTGTCAGACCCTGTGCCAAGTACTCCAGTCCTGACAAGTGCCCAACCAGACACCAAGAGAACCAGAACAGAAAGAAAGGGACCCTCCAAGGAAACCAAGGCAGCCACCTGGTCAAGGTTTTGCAGCCAACATTACTAAATGACACAGTGATTTATTGGAGTTCATGGAAGACTATGCAGGGCTCTGCACATCCAATCACTGAATCTACCAGGGTGGACACCACACAGATGCTCATACACCATCCTGACAACGCAGTCACAGGTCAACATCATCATCATCCCCCAGCTGTGCCACACATGCACCCACACACACACACACACACACACACACTTATGCATACACATGCGCACACCTGCACAAACACACCTGGAGACACACATCTCTCTGAGATCCCCCCAGACCATTTCCACCCACTGCCCTGACACAAGCTCTTCCTCTGGGCTCTCCCCTCTCTGTTGGTCCCTTACTGGAGTTGATCTGAGCTCTTCCTCCCAGGCGTGATGTTAGTAATCACTTTCTATCCCTAAACACTACAACACAGGGGCAGAGAACAAAAACAAAGCAAGTCAAACATTCCCAGACAAACGACTTTCTTGCTAATACCTTCCAAGCAAAATAACAAACATAACAGTGGTTTTGACATTAATTTGATACTTGTGACAAAAAAGACAGAAATGACAAATGGTCAAAGAGATGATAAGGTTTTCAGTCCTCATAATAAACAGAAGATGGTTCGATCTTAGAGACCTGTTTCAATAATGGCGGGGACCTTGTCACTCAATAAATTACCTATTATTTCGTATACTGTTTGCTTTTGTGTCAATTTGCCTGTCTGTCTGTCTATCCAGGAGACTGCTGTAGTCACCTGTCAGTTTCATGTGACAAGGCAGGATCCAGAGAAGCCCCGTTTTTTTGGATATTTAACAGGAAGCATTTTTCTCCTGTATTTTCTGCATGCAGGAAAAGATCCCTGAGGTGAAGCAACGAGGTGCAGTCAGTAACAGCCACAATGAAGGGGATTTGGTTTCCCTGCAACTATGATCGGTAGCAAATGTGGAAGGAAGAGCTGCTGAAACTTATTTGGGGTTTACAACACTGGGCACACCTGGCTGAGCTGTTTTTCTTCTCATTAAACTTCCCTTTGCTGAGCTCCCACACAGGCTCCTCGGTGGTCTGGGGACAATGGGTGTAATTTGTACTAAGCGTCCCCCTTGTTCCCACGCTGTGGGGGAAGGGTCCAGAGTTTCCTTAAAATGATGAAAGCCTCCTAGCAGCTTGCTCAGTGCCACCCCCCCTTGTTTTGGAGGGGTCAGTTGGGCAAGCTGGGCTTTGAAAATGCAGGGGGCTGTCTGCCCTGGAAAGGTGGGTCCAGCCACCAAGCAGACAAGCCAGCTTGCAAGGATTCCCCCCAACCCATACCAGTGAATTTTCTCCAGGGTCCTCTTAAAACTCAGACTACAAAAAGATGGTGGTGGTCTGACTTCTGTTGAACATTCAGGACAAACATTCATCACACTGAAGGGCCAGCAAGACTGTTGTTTTGATCTCTTGTTTACACAGTCCTTGGCTCTGCAGCATTCCAAGGAGTCTGTGTCCCAGGCAGCCTCGGGGACCTCCTGGGGCTGGCCTCTCCTCCTTGTGCCTGTTCCTACCATGTGTGTTTTTGCAGCTTTTGCAGCCTCCTCTCACATGACCGGGGCCACTTGCTGGATGGAGGAGGCTGTGGGTCCCTCACATCTGGGCCCAGCAGGGAATAAGCGCTGCTCACCCCGTAAGATTTCTACTACTCTAAACAATACTCTGGGGTGGGTTTTTCCTCCTTTTTTTTTTTTCTTAGAAAAGAAAGCACTGAGGGTCATTTTGGCTCCCCAAATGGAGGAAGAGAGAGTTCGATTGTAAAATAATATAGCCAAATGCAACTGAACAGTAGTCCTCTGCACAGCACTGAGTGCTTAGCATGCAGTATCTCAATAAACCTGCACTTCACAAACGAGGAACTGGGGGACCTCCTGAGATCACACCAAGATCAGGGAGTGGTGCTACAAGGATTTTAGTGCTGGTCTGATTCTGATGCCAGACCTTCCTTCTGAATGTCAAACAGCCATGTCCAGTTCCAGTTGGGTGCACCTTGCATCCCACCTGCTCCATTTCATTTGTTCTGACAGAGGCCTGAGTGGGCTGCAAAGTCCTCCATGTGTGGGGCCATGAAGAGTGAACCCAGCCCCAGATAAAGCTGCAGCGTGTCTCTCCTGCAGCCACAGGGCTTAGTGGTCTCCTGTTGTGGGAACATCCAGACTTGCAGACAGGCTGAGTGTTTCCTCCTTCAGATGGCGTCGCGCCCTAAGCCCTGTGCTCAGAACCTGCTACAATCAAAAGCAGATGTGCCATCATGGAATCCGAGCACTGGGTTAGATATGACCTTTACGATCACATCAGTTTCATCCCAGAGGACCCTACCCCAGGCTATTCAGTGAACCCCCTGCACCTATTCACCCAGACAAGTTTTAAATATCTGGATTACAGACATTTCTGCTTCAGTCCAAAAATGAGGAAATGCTCTTATTCCCTTAAGAGCCTGATCACTTTCCATCTTCAACCTGATTCCTAGGTCTCTTTGAACTCTAATATCCCCTCCACACCACAGGAGTCCATGTGTTTAGGAACAACATTAAAAGCTGAACGCTGGAGGAGTTTGAAAGATTCAACTTTTTCTTTTCTTCTGTTTTTTGGGGGAGAGTTGTCCTGAGGATTGAATCCAGAGCTGGTGAATGCTAAGCACATGTTCTACCACTGAACCACATCCCCATTTCCACCCCTCCTTTTAAGCATATGAGTCCTTTAGGTAGGGAGACACACTTGTTCCTGAAAACTATAATGAAGCCTCATTATATTTACTTACTGTCTTAACCCTAATTCAGCACTTCCTATCTACTAGATACTCATCAAAGCTATCACTGGGTGAAGAGGGTGGCACAAACATACAAATATATTTGTCAAACACAGTGCATGGCCACAAGGAGCATATGAAAGATAGAGACAGAGCTAAACATCCTTAGCACTGATGTGACACAAAGCCCCAGAGTGATGAACTACTACAAAGGTAAGAATTCTCCCCTTCACCACCCCTGCAACCTCAGAAGACATTGACCTTTGACATTCCAACTGATGAATAAAAAAAATCACCTGTGGATGAAGGTGCTTTCCAAATAAGGAAACCCCATAATTAAGCTCAGCACACAGTACACAGTGATCGAGGAGTGGAGAATACTATGCCATAGCCAGGAATTAGAAGGGGCAACGATTTTGGTTGTTGGCAACGGGGGAGATGATGGGGCAGCCGAGTGGCACCCAGGCTGTGGAGAGTCTTGTGATTCAGGGAGTTGGATATTACCCCACTGTTTTCCAAATCTCAACAGTGGACCTGTCCAGAATTTGAAAGCCATGGGAAGAATTGGACAGTCTGTCTTGGCTGCAATGTAGATGTCACGGCTTCTTTTCTTGGCTAAATGCATGAAGAAAGTCTTCCTTCCAGGCACATCATTCTATCTGGTCACCTTCTGTGCCTCCTTTGAAACCAGTCAGAATGTAGCCTTCCCAACTCTCTGTCCTTTCCCTTCTACGACTCACAGTGACAATCTGCATCCTCTCTACTTGTACCTATACCAGGTATGTTCTTTCACCATGGAATTTAATTCTCTCTCATGGCCCCATCAACTAACATGCAGCCTCAGAGACATATACAAGTTCAGAATCACTTTCTGAGTATATAGAAGCATACAACAAATGTCTGCATGTGGGCAGAGGATGACGAGGTGGGAGGGTGACAAGTGTGCCATATTCTGTTCCCAATGGGGTCTCGAGGTCATAAACTTGACAAACTGCTGGAGTCTCAGAGAAACAAAATGCTGAAACGAGGAAAGAACACTCATGGGACTCTGTCCCTTCTGAGAGTTTTTCCAGTGGAGAGAGGCCCTGAAAGTACATATGACCTTTCTTCCCAAGTCAAAGATAAACTTAGGAATTTATCTTTGGTGGAATGAATGCCTGGAAACTGAGGCTCAGGTGGGCCTCATTGGCCACTGCAGGTTGCAAACATCCAGTAAACTTTCCTATTCACAAGGTGTTGCTGGTGACCAGGAAAGGTACAACATTAATCAGGCCCAGGTAACTCAAAGTCTTCAAGGTCCCTAGTAGGACAGATGGAGTTCTAAGGAGCATCAAGGAGAGAGAGCTTGGGGAAAAGAGTTGGACCTTAAATACTATGGCTCTGCCATAGCCAATTAACTTGACTATTTCCAAACCATTTTCCCCTTATACAATAATGCTGTTATCTTCTCTGGGAAATGACTCTGTAAAGTTGAGAGCATGATTCTCAAATCAAAGAGTAGAACTGATAAATACAAATCAAATGTGATATGGTATTCCAATGGAAATATTCACTAACACAGACTCCTAAACCACAGTTTCTTGGGCTATGCACTACTGATACTTTGATGATTCTTTGTTCTGGAAGCCATTCTCAACCACTTTTCACCCCAGGTTGTGAGAGCCAGAACAGATATTGCCAAATGTTCCCATTGGGGAATCACTTGTTATTTGGTTGAAAATCACTACCTAATACCAGTCACCTGTCATGCTCCCACCTCTCCAGATTTCTCTAGTGCTCTTCTGAGATCCCCTGCACACTCTTATCTGCCTCTTACCCTAACTCAGATGATACCAAGCATGACATGTTGCCCACAATCCCATCCAGGAACCAGAATCTCTAGGATGTCTCTCCACTCAGCTATGACAGCCAGGTAGCTCTGTGCTCACGCAGTGCCTGTAAACAATATCATTTACATTTCAATGTCACCTCCCCACTCAACATTTGCCCCCTATTGCTCATTCCCTGAGGGAAACACATATGTGGAGGTGACCTGTCCTCTTCAGATGTCTCCCACATTGATTCTAGCTGTTCTGCCTTGTAAAAAGCAATATGTTCCAGGTCCTTCTTTCTCTAACATACAGAACAGCCATTAGAAAGATTTGGTTAAACTTAAATCAAAGTGTGTCCTGGCTCAAAAGGGTTTAGGTAAGGAAAGAAACCCACTGTGCTGTCCCCAAATCAAATGGTTCCTGGCAATGGCTGCTCTGAGCAAGTGAGCTGCTTAGAAAAAGCAATTCTGGACAGTCCTTCCATAGAGAATAGAGATTGTAGACTCAGTCTGCTATTTTGGAGCAAATACACATCTATTGGATGCTTAGACTTATAACCCAAACTCGTTTTCATGCTAACATATCAAAGGCGATACTCAGTAGTAGTCTGTGTATTTTCATGAAAATGCCTTGCAACGCCTCCAGTTGCACACATCATTGATTTGCTCTATCAAGCTTTCCAAACAAGAGAACTGTGTCTTCCTGTTATACTTTTGACTTTGCAATGGGGCACAGAAACTGAAAAGCCTCAGTGTGTTTGCCAAGGACGGAGATTTATTTCAGAGATCTTAAGGGGCCATGAAGAGAGCACTCAATAACCCTTAAACCTTCCACATAGTGAGGGCTGAAGTCCACATGTGCCTTAGGAATGAGTCACTAGTGCTTACTCAGCTGAAACGGATTCAGCACCACCAGCGCCAGAAATAACAAAGTATGTGTCATCTTTTTAAAAGTTCTCATTCTCCCCCATTCTTCCAGGTGCTCAGCTACCACGAGCCACAGAATCCCTTCTCCAAAGCTGACTGCTTGTAGGCGGCCCAATGTGTCTGAATGTGGCTACCATCAAGGTAAAGGTACCCCATATTCAAAAGAAGGAGCAATGATTCAGTCTGCATTGGGCATTGGGTCATCCCAGCCTGATAACCAGAGTGATGCAAGTGAGAGAGAGAGCAGTAGTCAAAGGTGAGCCTATGAGCCAGTGGAGTCACATGTCTTGGGGCAGGTTCAAGACTCTTATGGCAAATGTAAATGACACCCTTCAAACCTCTCATCGTCTGGGAGGTAGGATCAGTCATGCTACTGTTAATAATTCTTACATCACAGAGATGTGTGATGATTGAGTGAAACACAATGTACTCAAGGTGTTTATAATTTCAAATATTACTGTCTACATACTTAGTGCATGCATGCCAATTTTAGATGGATGATTCTCTTAAGACTTTCGATAACATGTTTTTGTTTGCGATCAAGGCAAAGTACTCTCTTCAAACTTGAAGAGCAAATCTGTGACACTGATACTGTCATCCTTCCAAAGTACTCCTGGATCTGAAGGCTTAAACCAGGTGGGGTTTTCAGACACACAGAGGCAAACTCACAAGCTGGGTCCATCAGAATAAATAAACCCTTTCTCCCCACTTCTTGTGTCTTGGCTTGGGTCATCATTAAATGAAAACAAGAGAAGCTATCATTGTTCCTTTGTTATTGCAGGTTGGAGATTGCAATGGCCTGGTCCAATACTGGAAACTGAATCTCATTTCACTTCTAGGCCCAGGCACTACTGGAGTTTTGTTTTTAACCTCACCCTTAATTGGGAAAACTGCCTGACTGATTTGTGCCTGGGTGACCTTATCTACAAAATGGAAATTAAAGTCTTGGCTAGTTTCATTAGAAAACTAGGTAATTTGTTTGGTCAAGTTCTGGACTCAAATTTTATGTAATCTGTTTTGCTAATATCTTTACCATATGGGGGTAAAAACCCAGAAATTAAAAGCCATCAGAAATGCACTCTCTTCATGGGAACTCACTGATCTATGCTGAATATACAATTTGTGAAGTGTTCAGGTAATTATGGAGATGAAAAACAGTCTAAAGAGATTGATGTTTAGAGTTAGAATTCACAAAAGTTACCTGTGAATTCTTGCCTGAGAGAGTACATGAATGCTTGCCTGTATGGGTAATGTTAATATCAAGAAGGAAAATATAGTGCTTCAGGACGGCCCCTGCAGACAAAAATAGGAATAGAGGAAGCTGAAAGCAAAGCAAAGGAAAAGCTGGGATAATAATGAAAAACATTGCCAAGCCCAAGTCTGAACCTCTCCTTCCATACTGGCTGACTGCATGCAAAATGGAGGATAGTTCATGGATTGGGTGACCATGAAGTGACCACCAGGCCTGGAACTTTGTTGTGGGTACGGTGGGCATGGGGCAAGGAGGTCACAAAGGCAGCTTTGGCAATTAGAGACTATCCTAGTAAGGGTTCCCCAGAGAAGTAGAACCGGTATGACGTTTACATATAGAAAGACAGACAAAGACAGACAGAAGCAAGGAGAAGCACAGAGAGAGGTTTTCATAGGGAACTCATGCAATTGTGGAAGCTGTCAAATACCAAGACAAGCTGGCAAGCTGGAGACCTGAGAAAGCTAATGGTTGCAGCCTGAAGGTTGAAACAAAGGAAGACATTATAGGTTAGCTGAAGTCTGAAGACAGAAAAAGGCAGTGGCCCAATCTGAAGAGCATCAAGCAGAAAGAATTCTCTCCTACTCTGTGAGAGTCAGACTCTGTTCTATTCCTGCCGTGAACTGATTGGATGATAATCACCCACATTACGGAAGTCAATCTCTTTTGTTCATTCTGTCAATTTAACTGTTCATACCAAAATACTTTCCAGAATAATGTTTTGTCAAAATCTGTCAATCCAAGGCCCAGTCAAATTGACACATAAAATTAACCAATGCAGAGGCCAAAGTCCAAGGATAAGCTGCTGGAATGACTGAGTGACATATACATTTGAGTAGCTCTGGGATAGACCACTGTTAAGGTTTAGATGTGAGGTATCCCAAAAAAGTTCATTTGAGAGACAACGCAAGAATTTTCAAAGATAAAATATTAGATTATAAAATGTATAATCTAATCAGTGGGTTAATCTATGGATATGGATTATCTAGGTGGTAACTGCAGGTAAGTAGAGTGTGACTGAAGGAAGTAGTCACTGGTGTGCCATTAAGACTTATATTTTGTCCCTGGTGAGCAGAGCTCTCTCTGCTTCCTGGTTGCTAAGTCCTGCGCTGCTTCCCTCTGCCATATCCTTGTTGCATGATGGTCTGTCCCACCCTGGACCCTGAACTATGGAGTTGACCTACTATGGACTGTAACCTCTGAAACCATGAACCAAAATAAACTTTTCCTCCTCTAATTTGATTTTTCCAGGTCTTTTGGTCACAACAACAAAGAAACTGACTGACACAACCATGGAGATGGAACTACCCAAGCCTTATTGCCAGTCAACCTGGATAAAGGAAGCTAGGTGCCCAGCCCATGAAAGCCTGTGAGCATTCGTTGACCTGCGTGGATTCCTTCAGTCCACGTGGAATCCCCAACCACATCCTTCACCAGAGGAATACCCAGGAAGTTATCCTCTCTCCCTGTCACTTAATCCTCTCAGCTTGATGTGTGAGATGGGGTCTTTCCTTCCCCTCTCTTTGCAGCTTGATGGAGACACCTGAATCCAGGACTATTTTCCTTTAAATGTCTCTGACTTCAAAACATCTTTTATTTTAAAATATGATCATTATAATAGGTCCCTGGGAGAAAGTTATAAGGATGTAATCCAACTGCAAAAGGGTCGAATATCACAGAACTTCCAAATCAAGGGACCCCTTAGAGAACATTGGATGAAACAGGCACTCCCATGCAGTTTCTCCATCTTCTTCTTTTTTTTTCAATAAGAATTCCCCAATGTACACATTAAAATGTGGCAGAGATAAGTATGTAGTTTTAAAAAAATGCCAGAGCATCGTGTTGGATGTGGCATGAAATCAACAGAAGCTCAGGGACTTTGAAAGCAACCAGAGTCTTAGGAAATGCACTGGACTTGCTATGGGAATGCCACTGAGGGCCACTGAGGGCTACATCACATAGTGTCCTTTATCAGAACCTATGGGAAATATTTCTCTTAGGTGTCAGTACCAGAAATAACTTTGCTTGAGTCACTGACTTGTGCTTCCTCCTATGCACCCTGACATGTAAATGACAATGTTCCCATCTTTCTACTTGCCACTAGGAAATTCAGTCACATGGGCCCATAGAAGAGCTATAGGACCTCCTGGAATACACTTTATCTATCAATATAACTTCTTTCTCTATTTTCCTGATTCACTATATCTCTTTACTTTGTCAATGAACATTTATATATATGGCTGCATCATATTTTTAATGTCACCTTCAATCCCTTTAGAAGTGAGAAGAAGTAATAATTTAACAAATAAGTACAAATAATGGTTCATATTTTAAAATAAAAGGGGATCTAAGGCCATGTAAGCTTAAAGTGTCTGCACAGTCTGAGTCAGAGGTTTCAGGACATCTTTACCAATACTGGTCAGATCATTACATAAAATAGCGTGATTTGTTCCAGACATGTTTTAGGGATAACAACAGATAACCTCAAACACATCAGAAAACAGAAGATAGGAGAATCATCTGGAAAGTCTAGGGAAACACTGAAGATGTACCTAGCCTGTAAAAGGGAAGATTCAGGAGAGTATTATAATGGTCTTTGGATTTTTTTAATTTTTATATTTAATGCAAGGCATTTACTTCTGGAAATTGGATCACACTCACTTTGTTGTATATATAAAACTTTCATTGACCAGTATGTACATTTTCAGTTTATTGTTTTTGCCTTTACACAAAACCCTTGGCAGACTATTTTTTTTTTGGGTGGGTGGGGGTCTTTGGATTTTTGAAGGGCAATCACATGGAAGAAAGAACACACTTAGTTTCAGCTCAGGCAATAGAACTAGAACCAGTGTGTGTTAGTTAATTTCCTATTGCTGAAACAAAATAGCTGAGATATCAACATTAAAGCAGAAAAGATTTATATTGGCTCACAGTTTTGAGGTTTCAGTAAGTGGACACTGGGCCCCATCACTTTGGTTATGGAGGCAGAGTATCTGATGACGAGCATATGGCAGAGGGGGTCTGCTTACTTGGCATCTAGGAAGCAAAGGAGAGAGAGAGGAAGGGGCTAGGGTCCAATATTTCCTTCAAGCACACATCAATGGCCTAACTTCCTTCCACTAGGCTCCACCTCCTGAAGGTTCCATCATCTCCCAATAATGCCACTGACTGGTAACCAAGCCTTTGGGAGACATAAGAGATTCAAACCAAAACATAGTGATTAGCAACTAAGGATCTGGATAGATCTGCAATTAATGTACAAAGAGATTCCAAACCAGGCTGTCTGTGGAACAGAGACATCAACATGTCCAGTGATGGAACAATGGAAAAGCAGAGCATGCGTTACAGGGTGGGGCCCCACGGTGCCTCAGTGATTGCAGTAGATTTCCCCAAAGTTCTCTTTCAAACATGGGAGTCCAGACTCTGAGCTCAGTTCAGTAATTTGCTGACCAAATGACTTCCTTTCCTGGGTCTATTTTCCTCATGCCAAAGAAGCAGAATGATGACCCCAAATACTTAGCATTCAAGGTGTCCCTTATTTAAAGACAACTGTTTCTTATGCAATGCGCCACTTTCTCAAGGAGATGTTTACAGAGGAGGGAGGGACAGGAAAGAAAGGGCTGTTGCGAGAAGACCTTCCTGGTACAGGGTGATGGATGTGTGTTTGATGGACCAGTTGGGCTGTCTGCTGTGCAGCCCTGTCCCTTCCACCAGCCAGAAGAAGAAGAAAAACAGGGCCCTCCATGCCACACTGCAGATCAGGACAAGGTTCACTCGTAATTGCAGCAGGAATGACCTGGGGTAGGATGGACCGGGGGGAATGAACAAAAACAAACCAAAAGGAAACTTTGGCAACAACTGATGAGGAAATGAAGTCCGCGAGGGTTCCCCTGTGTTTATTTCAGAGTCGACAGGGCATGGGCCTAACCGGACAGAGCTTCTGAATTTATAAAGTATTTTTATTATATTACCTATTTTATTATATTGGAGGCTCTGCTCTTTGAGCCGGAAAAATAAACAACAGCTCCACAAGAGCCATTGGTCTAGAGAGAAGCATATAAACACTTCCAACCTTCCTCCTCCAAACAGAGACTTCTGCCCGAATGGAGGTTTTTGCCAAAAGTTGTTTGGGGACTTTCGCCTTCTAGAGTTGGCCTTTGTTTACTGAGATGAGGTCCATACAGAATGTGAATATTCTTATTCTATACATTTTGAGTGGATGAAGCATTTGAGGTTTTAATGATGAAGCCAGAAGAAATAAACCATTGCCTCCTAGTACAGAAAATGTATGTTTCCTATTTTGTCTATGCAATGGCTAAATAGCTCCACATTGGCAGAGCCAACTCCACAAGTGGACAAGATGCTATCAGCCATCACGATCCCAAGACTCCCTGGGAGCCCTTCCTTCTCAGGCACGGAGGAGCTGCAGAGGCGGCCTGTCTGCCTCCTGTTATTCACCTGTGTTTTCTTTTTTTTCAAAGAAGCAATTCTTCCACTTGAGCAGACGCCAGTTCCAACTGAGAGCTTGCCGGGGGCTTTTCTGGCTCCTGCTGCTGAACTGAGTCATTGTTAGCAGTGAATTAGTAAGGTTTTATACCAAACACGTGTTACCAACTTTGAGTGTGCCCCTCCCTCATTGTGTACCTGAAAGCATTTCTTCATGCTTTCCCAAAATTGACATCCTAATGAAGAGAGGGGGACCAGGACCCTATGAGCTGACCAGCCTTGCTGCTCCCCAGAGCAGGGCAGAAGGAGGGTATGGATGAAATAGCAACTTTTCATTTGGAAGTTTTCCCACACAGAAGGAGGCATCTGCTGATACGTGCTCTCCACTCTTCAAACATCAACCAAAATCCTATTTATTTTCTATGAACAGATTAAAAATTTGAAGTCAGAATATTTGCAGCCTTGAATGGGGCAAGTGAATGTCAGACTCCACATCACTTCCAAACTAAGACCAAGGCATTACATTGCCTTTCCCTAGCTGTGCTGACCAGAATCTGTTCCCAGGAAAAGCAGGCTAAATGATGAAGGAAAGAATGAACAAGTGAACAAAAGAAAGTATAATTCATGCAATTAGGTAATGATTGGCAGCTTATACTAAAGTCAAAACTCGGGACAATCTAACCAAGCTCCATATTCCATTCCTGAGTAATGGTCCTACTGATTACTTGCCCTTTAATTTACACAAGAATCATAAATTAATATCCCTAACAAATGAAGATTTACAACGTCAACCTTGCCTTTGAGAAGAAGCAGAAAGTAGTGGATTCTTTGAAGGTTATAGGGTCAGAGAATCACAAAGCCTAGTGACATTTTCCATACTCCTCAGTAAAATGGTATCTGGCTAGGCTAAAACCATCCCCTGTCATCTTTTAAATTGTGGTAAAAAGTACATAACATAAAATCTACCATCTTAATCATGGTTAACCATTAAGTTCAGTAGTAGTATACACATTCACATTATTGTGCAAATAACCTCTGAGACTCTTCATCTAGCAAAACTGACACTGTCCCCATTGAATAGGAACCCCCTGCTTTTTGGCCTCTCCCCAGTTTCTGGCAACCCCCATACTCTTTCTCTATGTCTCTGAAGACCCTAGATATGTCCTAGAAGTGGTATTACACGTTACTTGCCATTTTGTAACTGCCTTAATTCATTTATAGTAGTGTCCTACAGGTTCACCCATGTCATATGAATCCCCCCTCTTTTATGTGAAGGAGGAAAGACCCTCACACGCATCCCAAGAGGTGCTGCCCTCTTCCCAGGACCTCCACCTCCTTCTAATATCCTCATCCTCAAACTGGAAGGAAGCCTGACTGACTTTTTTTGGATAGCTCAATGGGGCCTCATTATGCTGTAAGCTAAACTATGCTTATAAAAATGGGATTTTGCTATATAATGATGGAAAATATAAGCTTAAGCAAATAGGCATTTCCCCATTCATGTTAGAAGGTCAAGTTGGTTCAAAGGAAAAAAGCTGAGTGGATCAGCTGGTGGCCCAATTAGAAGGCTCAGAGATGGTTGGAGCCCGTGTTTTTACTCTCCCAAATGAGGAAAAGCAGCAGTTCAAGCAGTGTGGAGCCTTAGGGCCTGGGAACAATATGCAGTCCATCTGGATGCTACTCAAAGAGAAGGCTGAGGTTTTTAGCCACTGAAGCCACAGGATAGAGGAGATTTGCAGAGGAAATTTGTGTTTCAATGAGAGCCTACCAGCACCCACCCAGTCACTTGGGGCTCTGACGGGAGGACTGGATTACCAGTGGTGGGAGAGACTCAAGTCTTCTAATTTTATTCCTCAGTGTTTCCTTGCTTTTCTCTTTTGTACTTTGGGAGAGCCTTAGATTTCTACCAGCTGTAGTGGTAAAGTTCCCTATCACAATTGTATTCTACTTTAGTGGCTGAGTGGTTGGTCACGGGCAGCATCCCTAAGGGCCAACCACAGATGGATGAACTGGAGGAGGAAAGGCCACATAATCCTCTGGGCTTCTAGTGGCCCATCTATTCACTCTGGGTGTTACAGCATCTAAACACCAGTGCAGATGAATCAGCAAGCACTGATAATGGCCTAACCCAACTTGATCTCTAGGTCAACCTCAGCTCCTGTGAGCCATCTCCTGGGAGGTGTACCTGGTCTTAGCAGAGGTCACTAAGACCAGGGGCCCTGTTATCCACTTTTGTCCACTGTTGTGAAGATGAGAGGACAAATTACCACACAGGGGAAAAGGGAGGTCAGGAAATACCACTCACAAATATGATCCCTCTCAAGGAGGACAGCCAGGCCTGCACTCAAAGGAGAAGGGACCCAGGAGGGACCTTGGAAGGAAATAGCAGCCCAGGACTTTCTTAGTCCAGGTGTCTCTCTACTGAGCAAGTTGGGCATCCCCTGCTCCCTTCAATCAAACAGTCATACTAAATCGTACTGAATTAATGTCCCTTAATACCCAAAAATCTATCAACAAAAGATAGATTTGCTTTAAAAAATCTCCAAGGGATTAGTTGTGCTTAAAGTTCTACTTTATAAATTGTCAAAAGGGAAATTCAACCCCTTCTCGACCTTAAGAGTCCTACAGGACAGCAGGACACATATAATATCACACTGGGTGCATGGATCAGCGTCTAGGGAAGGATCACCCTTTGCTCAGTCCAGTGGGTCAGCATTTCTGGGAGAAAAGTGACCCTCTCCAGAGTTATTCCTATGTCCTCCTCTCCACACTGAAACTTTTGTTGCACAAATTTCCAGGATCTTTTTTCTATGATTGTTTTCTTGGTAAACAATCCATCCACAGTGTTTGAATTTTTCATAGTTTCATTGCACCAGAGTTCCTGGGAAAACAATGTCTTAGGGGGAGCCTGAAAAATGAAGCTAGAAATAATTGGGGAGTGAATCAGGAGTCAGTTGGATTCTTACTCCCTGAATTCCAGGAAAGTGGGGATGTGGCACAGCCCTGTGCAGAGCGGGTGCCTGGCAGCCAGCCCCGCATACAATGGGCCTGTGATAACATCGCTGGCTCCCTTGGTGAGAAGAGAGTGGGAGCCAGAAGCCACCCAGGCCCCACCAAGTGCACAGCCATGGCAGTCAGAATGACAGGCACAGGTGCCTGCTCCTTTCATCTGAAAGGAGGGCTCAAAATAGGATCTAGGCAGAAGGTACAAGTTGAAAGCCATGTTTTTATCAGAAGATGTTCCAAATCAGCACCAGAGAGTATATTACTGCCCTTTATAGAGCAGATCCTGGGCCTGGAGAGGGAAAGCCACAGCTAGGAACTATAGGCTTCTCTGAGAAAGATCACAGCCCTGCCTCTGTGTCTTACCAGATGCATCAGTGAGGCTTCTTATTTGACCCAGTTTCCTCACCAGATCAAAATATGAACAATTCTCTAAGTCCACACACAGTGATGGAGAGAAAGCAGTATCTTAGAACTCTTTGAGGACAGGGCAGCTAGACTGATAAGGCAGTAAACCTTCATTCTCCAGGCTCTCTGGACTAAGCCCACCCTATGAAGTGAGACACAATCAATTGTGGGGAGTAGATGGCCCCCCTTAACATAACATGGACCAAACATGCCCTCCTTGACTGTACCAAAGTCCCCAAATGGGGACCCATCTCATCACTGCCAGGTTTTGTTTCGCATTCATTTCCTTTACCTGTGTCCTTGAAGACCCCATGGATGCTTGAAAGGGAGCCTGGGATGTTCAGAGCTGGGTCTGAGCCATGCCAGGCACAGAGGATGGAACTAGAGGAACAGTAGAAGGAGCTGCCAAGAAGTGGGAATGGCTCTAGGAAAAGGGGGTTCAGTGGGAGCAGTGGCTACACCATCAGGTGTCCACAGTGGGGTGAGCACTGCTGGACCACATGTGGGGAATGAATATATGACCTCTAAATACAGTCCTCCAGACCCTTAAAGTTCTGTCCCTGAAACTGCTCTTCACCTCTTAATTGATGCCTTATGTTTGTACTTCTCCCCTTAACATTAGGCGTCTGGCAAAAGGGAGGAAAGAATATTGGAAACCAAGTTTCCACATCATTAAGGGAGTTACTGGTCACAATATGATAGATCATAAGAGCAAAAGCTAGATGTGCCCTCTCCACTGCTATTCCTGCAAGTCCTGGTGCAGCACCCGGCACAGTGTTGGCACTCAATGAGTGAGTGTTGATTAAACCAGTGGGCACTTGTGGGCCATTCATCTCTCAAGGTTTGGGAACAGGCAGCAGACGCAACTGCTACCGTCCTCTCCCAGGCTTTTCCAGATGGGTCTGAAATTTGAAGTCTTTTCATCTTCTCATATTACCTGGATAGAGAAACTGGGAGGTGTCAGCTTTCTGTGTTTCTGTTGACACTCAGCTTGGTATACCTGCCTCAGTACTGGGATGGAATAAAGATACTATGGGTGTGATCTGGGAACATGGACCTTGTTGAGTGGCATATGTTCTGTGCCAAAGGGTTTTGGAACTACTATAAAAGTCTCATTTACCCACATCCACTTCAGCTCTTATTTAGTGATACTGAATTTGTTTTTTGCAGAATAAGAAAATGATCCAGAACATCTGCCCATCGGTCTCAGGAGCTTAGTGTGCTGATGGATAGTGTTTCCATACCCTTGATCCAGAGTTCAAAACAACTAACATGATGGAGGCTGGCTATGCCTGTGTGTTTCTACTTGATATTAATCAAATTCTGTGCATACAGTAGCTGATGTCTATTTCATATAAATGTCATCAAGAAAACTTGACTTGGCCAACTTATGATTTAGGATTTTTGTATAGCTCTGCATTTAGAATGTCACAATTCTTCAAATACCTTTTCTGGAAGAAATAGTACATAGTTGCTGCATGACCTGTCACGTTGAACATAACCCAAACTGGTCCAACCAACCAATGAGCATCAACACATTCATTGCCTTTAGACAAAGTTACTAACTAGACTTAGAATACAAACATAAACCTTTTATTCCTGCTTCTGTGACCTTGAGATAGTCCTTTTTTCCTGTTTCTTTTACCTCATTTTTCATTTAATAAATGTTTTCTCTCCACCTCTCAATATTTCCACCTAAAAATCAGGTCACAAAAGTTAACTGGTATATCTAGGCATGAAAACTTGAAGTCTCAACTCAACCAAGCCCATACTCTTTTCACTACATCAATGTTTATTTCTCAATAAGGAGTCTCTCTCTCTCTCTCTCTTTCTCTCTCTCTCTCTCTCTCAAGTTATCCACTTTGTGCTTCAGTTTGGATAGTTTATATAGCTCTTCTTTCAGTTTATTGAATGTATACAGCCTTATCTTAAGTTCATTGTTATGGTTCGAATATGAGGTATCCCCCCAAAACTCATGTGTGAGACAATGCAGGAAAGCTCAGAGGTGGAATGGTTGGATTGTGAGAGTTGTAACCTAATCAATGGATTAATCCACTGATATGAACTAATTGGGTGGTAACTGCAGGCAGGTGGTGAGTGGCAAGAGAAGGTGGGTCACTGGGGGCATGCCTTTGGGGTTTATATTTTGTTCCTACTGAGTGGAGCTCTCTCTCTCTCTCTGCTTTCTGGTTGCCATGCCTTGTGCTATTTTGCTCTGCCATGCCCTTCCACCTTGATGTTCTGCCTAATCTTGGGCCAGAACTATGTAGTCAACTGACCATGGACTGGTCAGTCTGGAATTGTGAACCAAAATAAACTTTTCCTCTATGTTGTTCTTGCCAGGTCTTTTAGTCACGGATGAAAAAAAAAATTGACTAAAACACTCATTCATCAAAATTTTCACCTGAGATATGTTTTAGCTTCAGAATATCGTACGGTTCACTATTTTTTTTAGTACCAAGGATTGAACTCAGGGACCCTTAACCACTGGTTCACCTTTTAGTTTCCACATCTCCCCTTCTGTGCCATCATTCTGCCTACCTTCTCATTGCTATATTTTATTACATTTATATTATGTTTTAAATTCCTTACCTGCTCATTAAAAAAATCTAACTTCTGGGTCTGTTTATGTTTACTTCTTTTTTCATGCATCACATGTTCCTGCTCATTCTCCAGCCAAGCAATTTTTGATCATGTGTTCTTGTTCTGAAGAAATAAATTTAGTTTTTCTTCCTTCTAAAAGTGTTCATTTTTGTTGGGGCAGGCAGTTTATTTACTGAAAGACATGCACCAGCCTTTCCAGGATGGATCTTAAGTATCTCAAGACATATAAAGGGACGGACGTAGCCCTTTCTAAAATGGTTTAAAAGGTCTACTTTCAAGGCATTGCCTCTCTGGGCTCTCATACAATGAGATCTTTATAAACTTGCTGGTTAGAATTTCAACATCTCCCAGACTATAAGATCTCCAAAATCTCCTTTTAGTTCATAGTCTCCCAGGGTTAGGGTTAGGGTGGTCTCTCAGTTTTGCCTTATGGCCTATGAAGGTTAGTGTTCAGTCAAAACTCAGGTCCCCAGAAAGATTTTTCAAGTCCCCTTTCTTTTCTTTTCTTTTTTTTTTTTTTTTTTTTTTTGATTACCATATAGTTTTATTTTTATTTGCTTATTTACAAATAAAATTTTATATATTTATGCTCTATAGCATGATGTTTTGAAATATATAAATTATGGAATGGCAAATAGTGCCCCTTTTCTGACATGTTTTCTCCTCTCCAGTTTCATCCTCCCCAGACTCTAAATTTTCTCCATGGTCCTCAACATCAAACTGCTTCCTCTGACTAGTGTGACCACAGCTCTCTACTGAGCCCTACTTCCTTCTGTCACATTTTAGAAAATGCCTCTATGTAGAAATCCAAGAGAACACAAAATTTATCCCATGTTCCTTCTCTTGAAAATCATAGCCAGCTATTTATCGTCATTGTCATTACTTTTCAAAATATTACAAGTGCTTCTTTCCTCCCTAAATCTTTTGAATCTCATCAGCAGCAATTCAGAATCATGACAACCAAAAATCTTGGAGATAAAATGGCTGGAATGAAATGCCCAAGGAAGTTCCTTGATGCTTAATCTACCAGGTTAGTGAAGAGGCCCTCTACAGAGGTTCAAATCAGTCAGCGCTAACCTGACCCTCTTCTAAGCCCTGTCAATCTGTGATTCAATGACTTACAGCCATCACTGAAGTTCACACACCCAGTGACATTGCTATCATGATAAAATTGCACTAGAGGATCATCATGCATACAAAGTATATACATGCATATCAAATGTATATAAAATCTGTGTTTAAACTTTACACAGGGACCAAAAGTGATACAGCCTCAAGGCAATGCCCTTGGATTTGAAATACATTTGCTTCTGGCTTATTGCCTCTTTGAGGCTTTGCTTTTCTTTAGGAAGAACAAGAAAATGTTATTCTAATATCTCTCAGGAAAATACAATCACACATCAGCTCTAGGATCTGTTGGTTACCTTGGCAAGCTTCTGATATTTCCTTTGGCATCTCTATAACTGAATTGGGAATGGACAAATTGAGATTCACATTTGGATCAATGAATAGCTCAATGAAAGCATGGGAGAATTAACATGGAGACCATCCAGGTGGTGCAACAAAAGAAAAGAGACTTGAACAAATAATAATCTCCTAATAAAATCCTTTGCATTGCTTTAATTAATAAGCAGGTTGAACTGAATTTTGTTTTCCCTAGTGTGTCTATCATTTGTACAATGCCTTATATTTTTAAAACATTACTTATTATATCCTTTAGCCTCTGACTTCATAGTGTTTTTATAGTTTGGGATAAATTTTAACAGAATTATATCTGTCATACTTGTGAAAACTTTTTTTGTTTTAACTCAGTTTGTGTTTATGCAAAAGATTTTTAAAACTCTAGTTAATCTTAAATTTGTTGAGCTTCTTCATAATCTTTTCTATTATTTTAACCCCTGGAAAATTCTCATACCTAACAATCTTAAGATTAAATGTATTTTCTAATTTTTAGGTACTTAATTTTTATTAGTTTACCCTTATGGACTTTATTTGCTGTATAATGTGAAGGATGAATCTAAATTAATTTTTCTTCGTATTGTTACACATTATCCACAATTCATTTTAGCTGCCCATTCTACATTGTTGATGAATATTAATTTACATATTAAATTTGTATGTATTTAAAGAAAGTCAGTGTTCTAGGTTCTATTCCACTGGTCCAGAGTATCATTCTTTAAAAATTAAGATATTAAGAAAATTAATATCTAAAATTCTAATATTAAATTTGTCAATCATTTTCATACCACTTTGATTTTAGAATCTCTTCAAAATCCTCACAAATTTATTTCTTAGACCCTTTTAGCACCATTTGAATCATCTTAAATCATATACCACTATGTCTGACTTATTTATGTTCAAAGATACTTATTATGCATGTGTGTGTGTGTGTGTGTGTGTGTGTGTGTGTGTGTGAGGGTTGCATATGTATATCAGATAGCACTGTGTGTTAACAAAATATAAAGCAGTGAAGCAGGCAAAAAGTGCTAACCAAGGCAGCAAAGTGGGGTAAGGAATGTTAAGAGTTAGAGGTGAAACAGAGTTTTCGATAAGGTGACCAAGGAACAGCTCACTGAGAAGGTAGCATTTAAGGGACTGGTGACTGAGAGGCGGATGTACATGGATCCTGGGAGCTGGTGGCTCCAAAACAGAGTTTAAAAGAAGGGGAAAGCTAAGGAAGCCCATTGACCCATCGAGCATCCCCTCAACTCCTTGTGGAAAGAAGGAAGGAAGTTACCTAATCATCCTGAGAATGAAGCATTTCTGAGCACACAGAGATGTGGAGGCTGGGGAAAATTTGGTTTTCTACTCACAAATGAGGCAATCATTCAAAGGAAGGGGCTATTTCCAAAGGCACATAGATGGCTTAGAGTTGGGGGAATGGATGGAAGGCAGCTAGAATAAGAATTGTGGGTCTTAACAGGCAAGTGGTTTGGAGATTTTCAGAAAATGGAAAGCTAGAAACCAGAGCAGAAAACAAGCAATGTAACTAATTCACACAGTGGGTCTGCAGCTCTATGCAGATTTCATTTCATCCCGGGAGATCCAGTTATCAGGTTTGGAGCCACAGAATAATTACAGACCCTCTCTGCTGGTCAGTGAGTGGGTGGGGAAGAACTTCCAGTGATCCGAGTCTGGGAAGATGTCAGTGCATCACTAAAGAGTCTATCAATGACTTCAACAAGAACTTGGGTTGGCAACGGGTTTGTTTAGCTCCATTTCTAGATGAACAATAGCATGAACTCATCCAGCACTCCACACTCAGCCTGGTTATAGTTCTATGGAAATGTACAGGGGGTGAGAATGACCAAAAAAAAAAAAAAATTGTGAAGCACAGTCACTCCTTTATGATTTTGGAGGAAGAAATTCATGGTCGATTAATGTCTTGATGATAAGACCTGAGAAAGACACATTAAAATGTTAACAGTCAAATGTCAAAATATGTAGGTTATTATGAATACGCATAAGGTAGAACCCCTGAATATTAAGAGCAAAGCGTAACAACTGCTCCCAGAGGTGAGCACAGTCAGGTGAATTTAGAAGGATGCCATTCTTTGTTTCTCTTCATCCCATGTTCTCAGCAAGTCCATATTACTGTTTGCCATATCACCTGTTTCATAATCAACTTCACTTGACATCAACTATTGACTTAATGCTTTTCTTCTGCGTCCATCTTTCCAATTTTTCTCTAGCTGTTTGGATTGGCTCTCTGGTATTTTCCTGACTTCCCAAGAACACCACAATGTCATCTGGTGGCAAAATCACAGAGTCTTCTTCTTGGCCCTTGGGCAATGCTGTCTCATTGCATCCACTTCTTAAGGGATTGGAATCATTCCCTGAGTTCTAGTTGTGGTTCAGCCTTGGAAACGTGGGAATTTCTCAAGATGCTCTGCTTTGAAATTTATTTAAGTTGCAAAATATTTTATTGGGCCCTTGGGTTCTGCACTTTGCTTTAGGGAGTATTTTGTTTGTTTTTAAGAACAATCTTAAGAGAGATTTTCTTTCTTTTTCTTCTCTTTTTCCCCCAATGTTTTTCCTGGTATCTCCTGGAAGTGTCTTCTTTGACTTCTGGCCACCTCTTCTGATTTTGCAGGCAGTGAGAATTTCTCATACATGATGCCAGGAAAGACAAAAGCAATCATGAAAGCTGTGTGTGTGTGTGTGTGTGTGTGTGTGTGTGTATTTTAATCTTTGTGGAATTCTACTTTATAATATTGGAAGATGCATCTGTAATTAAAATGAAGAATGTATGGCAACTAGCTTATAGAGGGCACCCAATAAATATTTGCAGAATGTGAGGGTGTTTTGTAAGCTTAATAACACCCCTCTTCACTCACAATACGCATTATCCATGCCATTGCAAGAATGCACTCTGGGCTATAGCTATCAAGGTACTTGCATGCCTTATCCAGAAAGCAGGGGTGCCTCAGCTCTCAGAAGCAAGAAAACAACCCTTGTTCCTTGATCTCATCCCCTATACCTACCACTCGGCCAGCAGGAGTAATAAAAATAGCAACGTCCACTGCAATATTATAGTAAAAGATCTGTAAAATATAGCCCTTGAGAGAATTCACAATACCTCAGCCACGAAATTGAGTTATTATTTCTCTGAGTAACCTAATTTTTTGTATTTTCTTTTGCCTAGCGAGGCAGTTATGATCTTACTCTTCGTGAAGCATGACCACTGAGGTTTTCATTTAAGGATCTTATTTCCAAGGGAAAGAATTATAAATATCCCAAGGTGAAAAGATCTAGTTGTATTTTGTGAATTTGCATAATGGTTCATTTCCAGAACCTAGTAGGTTGATTACCAAAGGAATCCACCAAGGGGAAAAGTGCCATTTGGATTTGTTTTTGCAAGCTTTGACACAAATCTGTCTTACCCAGCAGCTATCGAATTATCCTATTTCTATAGAAACTTATTTTTCTAGTCACCATTATGATCACTCCTTCTAAATCAAATCATTGTATGTATTCAGCCAAATGAATTTGGATTCTAAAATGATATAAAACATCCTGAACAACACTGAAATTCAGGCCTAGAGTAGGTTACAGGAAATCAAGGAGAACAATTGGCTCCAAAGTTTACTTGTCTTATAAATATTTTTTCTTCTTCCATCACTTAACATTTTTTGCTTGACATTATTTGATTGAACTCATGCAGATTGTTCCTCCAAGGAAATAATCCACTTGGGTAGCATGAACTTAGAAAGGTCACATCTTTTGGAGTTATCTGCCGCCAAAAAGAATGGCTTCCATTTATTTTTCAAGCTGAAAAAGTTTATTTTTTTCCTGCTCATGAAACTAAAAAATGCCCAGAGTAATTTAACTCAGACTGACCAAACAGAAAAGGCACGTTTTAAGCTGTGATAGGGCCTGGAATGTCTGAGTCTTGAAGGAGAATTATTTGGAATGTTCTTTTGGAGGCCAGGCTGTCAGATGATGGATTTTGTCTGAAAACCTGAGCTCTGCTTTTCTATTGACGGCCATATCCTCTTAGGAT
Organism: Glaucomys volans; assembly: GCA_020662805.1. Classification (NCBI taxonomy): domain Eukaryota; kingdom Metazoa; phylum Chordata; class Mammalia; order Rodentia; family Sciuridae; genus Glaucomys; species Glaucomys volans. The sequence goes on from JAJEJO010001666.1 coordinate 647,648, forward strand.
GGAGAATTAAGGTAAGCAGCAAATAGACTAGAACAGTGGTATCCAGCCCTTTTCAATTGACTCTATCAACCAAATAAAAAAGAAAGTTAGGCAAATGCTACTCTAGTTTACATGCAACACAGGGCCATCATCGATGTTTCAAAGCTACCATGAATATGAAGTTGCAAACTGGAACAACACCACCATAATTTATAAAGGAAATTTCCAAGGGGTGGCTCCATTCTGACCACCCCACAACCTGATAAAGGATCAAAAGGGCTCCGAGACCAAGGCAGAGGCATCCTGATCTCACTTCTTGGCAGAGAAATCCTTCCTGGTTAAGAAGCAGATGGTGCTTGTCCTCCACGTGAAGCTTCAAAATGCTTCCTGAAAGTCAGAGAGTGCTTGGGCTTGCTACCTGACTACACTTGAGACTTCTAAAGTGACCTGTACATAGGACAGACAAGACAAGGAAGGGCAACCCACTTACAAAGATTTCAGTGACTAGACACTGCAATGCTTCTTGAGGACTAGATAGGAGTCACCAAAGAGAAAGAAATGAAGCAGTAGTTAGTTTCTGTCCAAAGATCACCTGGGAAGACAGAGGAAGCTCCTGAATTTTAGGGGCTGAGGAAGGAGTACCAGGTGCATGTTTCTTGGTTAAAAAGAAACATCACAGGCAAGGACTTCTTACAGAATTGTCAATGGTGCCATGGAGACCACTCCTACCGCATTCTAGAATCAGAGAGAACAATGCTGCCACCCGAGACTTCTCTCCCAGCATTTAGCAAGTGGGAGAATGGGGAAGGAGGGCAGAACTGATCACATCCTTTCTCTGAAATAAGCCCCAGCCTGGAAGAGGTCAGATATCTTGACTACTGAAGAGGATCAATGCTTTTGGATGATATTTTCAGTGGAATGATTTCTGAGTTGAGCTGTGTTCACCGACTGGAGTGCAGATGGGAGACATCACAAGTTTCTGAAACCTAAAGTAAAACTGATACTCAGCAGTTAGACATTAGCACAGTTGTTAGCACTGGGATTCTAGGTACATACCCCAAACCAGCCGACTTTGCTCCATGGCCCCAGATAACATAATCTATAAATCTACAACTAGGCGTGAGGAAGTAGCTAAATTCTGGTGTGCTGGAAGCAAACAGATGCTTGAAGAAGTAGCCATCCCGCATGTGCTGAGGCCCCTCCTCAAGTGTGTGTGACACCCTTTCTGCAGCGTGTCCAAGGGCAGGCAGCCAGGGCCATTCCACAAATTAAATATCGTTAAAGTCTAATGCATTTTCTAACATGGAAGAAATAGACTGATAGTTCAGCTCAAGCACCCCAAGATGCATGTGACCCCACTTTGGAGACCACTGACTTCCACAGTAGATGCTAGGAATTACAGCGTGACACAGCTTATGAATCCCTGTGTGTGCACCTATCGAGTGTGTTTATCCAATGAACCCAGACAAGCAGAAGACCACAGAATGTCCACTGGATGCTCAGTTAAAGTCCCCTACCATCACTTGTCCTCAGGCTGAGCCTGGAAGTAGTGCATAGTGTCATGACCACTCACTGCATGACACCTGTCCATGGCTCCCCACACTTGGAAGTCACCACATGGACCTGACTTTTTAGGAGGTCCTACGACTTCATAGTGCCAAAGCAGTCATGCCCCTATTCCTTAGATGCACCCAGAATGTCACCCCTCCCTGTGTCAAGCCCTGTTTGTCCTACACATCCAGGGTGTTCTATGCCTCTAGGCTGCAGCTCACTCAAGGTACCAGGAACCCCGTCTGCAGTCACCACCCCAGGTTCCTAAAGGACAGCCCAGGGCTCTCCTGAATGAAATCTTGTATGCTCTGACTGATCTTTGGGCCCCAGCAGTTGCAAGAACATTGACAGACCCCTTCCTTTTGCCTTAAGCCCTGCACTCAGTGCCCAGTTCTGGCAAGAACCCCACTGCTTCATTCTGGCAAAACCAGAGCTTCCATGAAAATACATCCCACCTGAATGTGCTGTGAAAGCGGCTGAGACCACATCAGTATCTGCACCAAAGCAGCAGGTCACTGTGACTGCAGTTCCCGAGAGGCAAGACAGTCGCCTTAGGTGTCCACAGGGGCTTGATTCAGGACCCCTCCAGATACAGAAATCCATGGATATTCAATCCCGTTGTATAAAATATCTACTATACCTACTCAGTATGGGAATAATAGCAAGAAAAAAGTCTGTATGTTCCATACAGAGGTAATTTTTAAAAATATTTTTATCCTAATTTGGTTGAATATAAGAATGGAGGAACTTTAGATTACGTAGAAGAAAATGAGAGGGAGGGGGTATGAAAAATGGTGGAATGAGACAGACATCATTACCCTATGTGCATGTATGAGTACACGAATGGTATGAATCTATATCGTGCACAACCATAGAAACAAAATGAATCAAAATGCAGTCTTTAAAAGTAAAAAATAACTTTAAAAAATTTTAAAAAAGAATGTGGAACTTGCAGATATGAAAGTCAGACTATATACATTTCACGAGAAATTTTTACAATTTTTATCTAATGCACTTTTATCACCCTAGAGGGCAAAATCATTGTTTTACATGAGGAGTTTGGTGTTAATATAGAAAGTTTGCAAAAAATTCTTTCCTTAGTCTGGAAGGTTCTGCAGAGGTACTGTAATGTTGTGTTTGTGACACTTTGACAGATTGACATGTTCCCTGGGAAGAGAGGCAGGTGATCACAAGTTCAAGGCAACTCCAGGCAACTTAGCAAGACCCTGTCTCAAAGTGAAAAATAAAAAGGGCTAGACATGTAGCTCAGTGGTAAAGTGCCCCTTGGTTCAATCCCCAGTACCATTTAAAAAAATTGAGATGCTCCAAAACTCTGAGTTACTCACTATATTCCAATTGAAAATATCTTGTGGTTAATATTTGCCTCTACATATCTCAATAGCTGCTTGATAATGTGTAGAATCCTTATTATATATTTTTAAAGATTCACTTTGTTTCATTGTCTCATTGGTATAGTCCCCAGATAAATCAGGTGTCTTCTTCTGTGACTCATTTCTCTTATGTAAATAAAAGTACCCTAATCTTGTAATATTGAGAAGATACTTGAAAACAAAAGGATGTTCAGGCCACCAATATTTATCTCAGCCTCTGATTCTTTGAAAGAAGATAGCTGAGAAAATGAAAATAAGTTACCCTGTAAATAACATAGTATTCTCAAATGATTTGACCGGGGAGGGGAGCACATGAGAATAGTAACAACAAATATGAAAAAGGCTAACTTACTGCACTGGTAGGTGGGGACAGACAAGGCACTGGACTCGTAAAATACAGCATGATATTCAATTCTCAAAATAGCACAAGGATGTAGGTGCTTTTGTTAGATCTGTCACACAGATGAGGAAACTGAGGTTCAAAGAGGTTAAGTGATTTGCCTGAAGTCACAGAACTAAAAACAGTGAGGCCAAGATTCAAACACAGATGTTTCTGACTCTGACTGTCACTCTTGTCTTGACTTCTATACTTACTTCATTAAAACCCCCTCACACATCCTGTGCTTTGCATTCTTCCCCAGATAAGTGGGGACTTTACTCTTTGGACAGGCTGAGCCATTACTGCTCTTATTGAAATTAATGACACTTTAAAGCAGCAGCTTTTAAAACTAATTCTTCAAAAACATAAAACAAAACATGCTTATAATTTTTTTAAATGTGCTCTTTCATTGTTAGATGCAGAATTTTTATAATATCCCTTAGGTCAAGATTGCTAACACAGTTTTCTAATCTTCTCCATCTTTGCTACCACTTCTAGTTGGTTTCATTATCTCTCCCATTGTAACCATAGTTTTATTTCTAATTTTCATTATTATTTCTAGTTATAATTTGATGAATTTTGGCTTACAGATTCTGAGGCTATGCTGGTAGTGATGTTTATCTCAGGATTACTGTACCTTACTAAAATATGTATTTTATTAATAAGTAATAAATTGTTTAATATTTAAAACGTTTCACTTTAAATAGTAGCTCTGCCTCAGGTTAACATTTTTTGTTGTTTAGAATTCCCAGAGTATATTTTTCCATCTTTTTGCCTTTGATTTTTTCTTTGCCATTTTATTTTAAGTGGAAAGTTAGGACTGGTCTTTCTTTCATTTTATTTGTTATAATAAAATGCAAAATCATATTGGCCAAATTACATTGTTATATCATGTGCATATACAAATATGTAGCAACACATCCCATCATTATGTACAACTATAATGCACTTATAAAAATGTGGGAAAATATATAATCCCTCAATTAGTGATCCAAATTTAGTGCTTACATGGCAACTATTTCTATTTACACTTATCCTTATCACCTTATTTGGTGTTTTCTCTTTGTCATATTTTTCCTTCTTTCAAGTCAATTAAGTTTTCTTAATTCATTTTTCCTTCTAATGGTTTCTCCCCAAATTTCCATTTTATATACATCAATCAATAAACCACAATTTTATTTTCTTCCTGAACAATACCAAGCTATTGAAATATATTACTTCTGATTTCTATCTTCCACCTACTATATTTTTGCTTTTTAATGTGCATTAATTGGCCTTCCATAACTGTTACAAAATACTTGAAGCAATTAAATTATAAAAAGGTTATTTTGGCTCACGGTTTTGGAGATTCCAACCCATAATCAAGTGTCCCCATGGCTTTGGGCCTCTGGGAAGAGAACATGGAACCACTCACCTCATAGACCAGGAAGCAAGAAGGAAGAGAGAGAAACAGAATTTCCCCAATCGCCTGGGAGGGCACACCTCCAGTGACCTAAGGACCTCCCACCAGGCTCCACCTCCTGCAGGTCCACACCTGCTCCCCAAATCACCACACTGGTGATCAAGGTTTAATACATGGGCTTTTGGGGGACATTCAGCATCCAAACTATAGCAGTCTCTTAGCCACACCTCTTTTTTATAAACATTCTCAAAATTTGTCTCTTTATCCCCCTTTATTTCCTCATGTGTTTGCCTGGTTCACTTATTTGGTCTTGTCACCATTATCCTGGCAAATGACTCCTACTTCAGAGTCAATTCCATCTGATTGTACCCCATTTTATAGTTTCCTCTTAATGGGCACATATAGGAAGGAGAAACTCCCTTACTCCCTGTTTTTCTGATGTCATTATTCCCCTATTTTGGCCCTAGTTGTTGTGGTGAAAAATCTTCTACCCATATAGTTGTCTTTGTAGAAAGGATTATCTTTTTCTCTAATATTCTCCAGTTTTAATACATCTTGTATAGTTCTATTTTTATTCGTTCAGCTGAGAACTCCTTGCTTCTTGAAAATGAAAATGTGTGTTTTCTCCAAATCTGAAGACCCTTGGTTATTATCTCTATGATAATCTTTGGTCCTTAGTTTACTTTGTCCTTTCCTTTGAGAACTCACTTTTCAAGAAATCAATCCCGCTTCCCTCTGCATCTCTTAGCTGCTCCTTCTTTTTTTTCCTTTGCTGAACTCTGTTTAACGTCCTTAGTCCTATCTTGCAGTTTGAATCCTTCAACTGTGCTTAATCACAGCTCTATTCTTCCATTTTATTACCAATGGCTACACTTTTCACTTAATAACTTCTACATGGCTCTCTTTCAAATCACTTTCCAAACTAATGCTTTGAGTATTTTTTTTTTGTCCATTCTCTTATCTCTTTAATACTTTGAAATATCCTTGTTCTTTTCAGATTAATTCACAGTTAAGGTCCGATTTTGAAGGTGCTGATTGTGCTTATGGCACATGTCGGCTCTCCTCATTGTGGTTCATTTTCTTGAGTGGTGGGTCTGTAATTCTGATTGTCAGCTCGTATTCAATGAGGTTGGCTTTCTATGGGACCTCTTGACCCCTGGGCTGCAAAAGTTTCCCTACAGCAATAATTTAACATTTGCTTCTGCTAAGAATATAGGACTTTAATGGTCCTGAACGGTTATTTTAATTTTTCCACTTGGAATTCCCACACCAGACTGACTGCACAAATGTAAATTGCACATCTGTGTGTGCATAGACCTGGCCATTCAATTTTTCATGACTGAGTTTCTGTCTTCCCTCCCCCAGATAGCAAATAATTTTCTTACAGAATTCTTGAGTTTTGAGTTTCTACTTAAATTAAGGGACTTGATGAAGCTCTGGACTGGACTTGGACCACAATTCCAACTGCCCTTTTACTTTAGTCCAATATCCCATCTCCCATCCGACACTGGGGTGGAGCCCACCCCTCTCAGTGGACACCTGAAGATTTCTTTTTCTTTTTTGTTTAAAGTTAGTGAAGTATCAAAAATATTTTTAATTTTATCTATTAAGTATAATGTGTTCTTTGCAATTTTTCCACCAGATATCCCCCATATTGTCTCTCTCTCTCTCTCTCACACACACACACACACACACAATTTTCTCTATAAACCTTGCCCTGACCTCCCCTACTCCACAGACAGTAGAAGATGCCTTTGTCAGTGTCCCCAGGTCCCTGCACTCACCTTGTCAGAGTATTTCTACTGATTTTTTCAACAGAGTCTAAGATCCTGGAGGGCAGAGATTTAATCTTGTTCCCTCTTCAGATCTAGCAGCTGGAAAAGAGCCTGGACACCTTCATGTGCTATGTGATCACCTCCTACATTCTTCACACTCCTTGGTGATGGGGGATGCTACACAGTTAGAGTCCAGTCTGCCCAATGCCCAGGCTCTCATGGGAGGACAGACCTTCCTCCCCTTCTCTTGTGTGGCCCTTTCTGCACATCAGTGAGTGCATTTCCGGCAGTATTATGGCTTCAAGACATTCCCACATGGATCGTGAGTTTCTTGTGTTTAGATAGGAAAAGAAAGGGCCAACATTTATTGTTTTTCCTCTTGTCCCTGGTCCTGTTTTAGGGATTTGTATATATGTTATCTCATCAATCCTTACAAAAATGTTCTAAGTTGATCTATTGACCCTTTTTCAGGAAGCAAAACTACAACACCAAGTGGTAAAAACTCTTAGGTAATGTTGTAGAGCTAGTGAGGTGATCTTCAGGGTACAGTTGAACCCATCTAACTCCATTCATTCTCTTTTCTCACTTGCACCTATGGCTTGTTGTCGTATTCATATGTCCCTGACCCCGGGGTCTGGAGCACACTAGGAATTGTTAGTGTTCATGGACGGAACGTGGAACGAGGACCTCCACTGCCCTGGATGAGCATGCAGCTTAGAATGACATGGAGACTGTGTGCTGTTATGCAAACCTGACCGTCTCTTCATCCCCCAGCATCAGAGTCTCTTGAGGCTGGTTGGAAATGCACGTTCATGAACCCTACTCCAACCTACTGAATTAGAATCTTCAGTTTAACAAAATCCCCATGAGATTCACACCACAGTGAAGTTTCAGAAGTTCTGGCTGAAAAGCAATCTACAATTTATATGCAAGAACCCAAAGTCAAGTGTGTAGGGGACCTGAGGCAGGTCTGGGAGAAGAATTCAGGGTTCACACTTCTCTCTCACCACCCCCAATGTCCTTTCATAGTCCCTTTGAAGGTCCCACATGCCAAACATTAATTAACCTCAGTCTGTACCCAGACTTAAGATTTTAGCCAATTCTCCAAACTGAGCATTGCTGAGGCTTTTGTCCCTGCAACAATGGGCTTCTTCCTCACTGAGCCAAGTTCTAAAGTACTTTCTGAGGATTGTGCTGAATCGGGGAGCCCCTCTGTGGCCATCTTCGTGTGCTGTACTAGATACCAATTACACTTGTGGCTCCAGAACTGAGTTGAGAAGGGCCCTATATTAGCCAGCAAACAGGGCCCTGCAAAGGTGGCAAATGGCAACAGCCTCCAAGCCCTGTGAAAGCTGAGAATATGGGGGAAACACAGCACGTGTGGAAAGGGACACCAGCCATAGGCGTGTGGTATCATTTTGCAAAATGAGCCCTCACCGTATAGATACTAAACACAACAAAGTCCAGGGCAGGACCATTAGAGGAAACTGAGGGGGATCAAGTTGTCACCTCTACTGTTCAGCTTGGGTGGCCACAGCATGGATCACTGGCTGGCAGGCTTTAGCAGCAGAAACGCACTTTCTCGGTGCTGGAAGCTGGAGGTCCAGGTTCAAGGTAGCCGCAGGGCTGCTTTCTCCTAAGGCCTCTCTCCTTGGCTTGTGTCTTCACACACCCTCTGTGCATGTCTGTGTCCTAACTGCCTCTTCTAACAAGGCCAACCGTCCTATTGTATTAGGTCACCATAATAAACCTTTTTTAGCTTAATTACCTTTTTAAAGAACTCCATCTCTAAATATAGCCACCTTCTGGGGTACTTGGGGTTAGGACTGCAACATATGGATTTGGGGGGAACAACTCAGCACTTGTGGGTTCCCACTTTCCACAGAGAAAGGGAGTCTGGAATGTGGCTTCTCCCTGCATGCTGTGTCCAGCAGTGGCTGTTTTCTCTGATATTTTATCTGCTATGTCCTCACTAAGCTGCTTCAATGGGAGAGGAGGTGGGTGAGGAATGTGGGGAGGAGAGAAAAACCACATGAGGATTCCAATGTTTTCTCTTTGGTCAAACCCAGTGTTTTCCTCTAAGAAAGTCTCTGGGAGTCCCAGCTTCTGCTCTAGGGTATTTTGCAGCTGCTGCAGCCCCTAGAACAATATGTCCCTTCAGCTCAGGGTACACTTCAGCCCAGTGTCCTTTTTGTTGTTTTGAACCTAGCGTGTTCATTTTGACCCCATGTGCAGTCCACCAGCTGGAATTCGAACACCCATGAAAAAATGTTTTAAAAATACATTTTTCAAACCCACTGCCTATAAGCCCCCACCCCCGCGAGACCTGTTACTGTTTGTGAAAAGTCCTAGGTCCATTATGTTCTTGCTTACATGAGGCGCTAGCGGAAATATGTTTGGAGAAGATGATAAAGTCTTCAAATATACCCCTTGGCTAAATCTGAAAACGAATATCATCTGTAGTTTCCAATGCTTAAGCTCCAATGACTATGAAATGCTTTTATCAAGTTTGTTTTGGTTTCTCCCGAATGCCTGCACTATTTGTTAGCACCTCAGTGTTAGAATGCAGTTATCTAAGAAGATTAAAAAGAACTGAGATTAAGCCTGGAGCAAATTATGATAGATAGAGACAAAGAATGGGGTAAGGCGGAAAAGAGGCACCAGGGACTGAAATTGAGTAAATTAAATTCCACGCATGCATGATTATGTCAAAATGAACATGACGATTATGTGTTACTATAATGCACTAATAAAAGAGTTTAAAAAAAAAAACAAGAAGAATGTGTTTCTTTCCTAACTTGAAAAAAAGGAAAGGAGACTGGTTTTCAGGTTAGGGAAGCACTTTTGCTACTTAAGCTACCACTATGACATTGCATCCAAAAGTCTCCAAGCAGTAAGAATAGGACAATCACCTGGAGTCATTCTGGCAACTGAACAGAAAACTCTCTAAGCAGGCAGGAGCCAGGAGAAGTGAAGCCCTCCCTTGCCATCGGATGTGCCATATGAGGATGGACTGAGAGCCATGCCAGCCACTGGGTGACAGTGCCTTCCTTATCAGTGATGTTAACCAATGACAAAGGCAGACATTACCAGTTAGTTATCCACCTTTGATTCTGTCCCTAAAATATAGGATTTGGTCAAACACTCTTGGAAAAAGAGAGATAATCAGGCCTTGCAAGACTTTATAAGTGTTCAATGAAATTTACAGGAGGCCCTGGTTTGGGGCAGCTCCCGCACTTGGCCCGGTGGACAGACCACAGCAGAATGATGTGTCTTGCACAGGTGCCACATCATCAAATTAAGAAACGGAGATTCCAGAAAACAGGAAAGGCACAGTGACCAGTCAAAATGAACCAGTCATCTTGAGCCTGTATGATAAGGAAGTCTTCTTTGCTAAATCTCACAAGAAAGCAACTTTGAAACAAATCATCTGCTTCTTGGTCTTTGTTTATGCTTCCCTCCACCCTTTCTGTCTTTATAAAGCCAACCCCTCTGCTCAACTCAGCAGAGGCCTTTCTGCTTTGTAGATGAGATGCTGCTGGATTCACCAGGACCTGCCAACCCTCCCAATCATTGGGGTGAAATGATGTTTCACCCCAACTGGGGACAATGATGTTTCCAGACAACTTATCTCAAAAGGGCTGTGTCAGCCTTTCCTCACCATATAAAATCAAACTAAATTAGGACTCTAGGTATCCCCCTTACCTTAGTTATTGGAGAAATGAGGCCCCAACCTCTCAAGAGTGTCTGATTCAGAGGCCAATAAAATTAGATCAGGATTCTTCTCTCTATATCCACACACTTCCATGAATTTAGAGACAGAGGGGACACCTGGGAAGAAATGGCCAGAAAAAGGTCCCTTCCATCCTTTCCCTGAGGTCCAGAGATATAAAAACAAGATGGCAGACCCAGATGTCCCACTCTATGACAAGTTACCGGAAAGAACAAAGGGAAGTCACTTTATAGGCAATGACCTACCCAGGGTCATTTGAGGGGGTCATCTTACTTCCAGCCTACATTGGATTCCATCTTGATACAACATGATTCATAGCACCTGTGAACCCAGGGGGGAAAGTATATCTTTGGGTTAAAGAAAAAAAATCTAACAATAATCTCTCAGGACTCAGGGAAGGGTCCTAAATCAACTCATCCCTGAATGAGGGGGAATGCTTGCCTTTGAGGTACCTCCTTAATGGTGAACCCAAAGGATGCTAGCACCCGAGGGTCAGAGGTCACTGACTGAGACACCCCTGTACAGCTGGCAACATGGGGAGCACACAGATCCTCAGGGGGAAAGTGCAGTGTTCCCAGTGGTACTTTTATCAGAGATGGCAAAGTTATGCAGCAACTTGTATTGTGACAGCTGCCAAAGAGAGGGGCAGATTCCCATGCTTCCTCCCTTCAGGCCTGAGTTTGTGAGGCACGTCGAAGTCTGAAACACCCATCCCAGACAAGCTGGCCAGATCCCAAGCCAAGGGTGTGCTCCCTTTCAGGACTCCTGGGAATATCTGTGGAGTGGAGTCCCAGGGCAATACTGAAACTCCTGCTGCTCCAGAGGATGTGAAGGGAGGGTTGTACCATTGTAAGGGAATCTAGTGTTTATGGGATCTGAGTGTAAATGTGCCTGCCTTTGTCCTCTCCAACTGATAAAGTGTGAGGCTGGCTGGTTTGATTACGTAGATACTGTTTCTACCAGGCCACCCTTTGCTACTCCTCTGTAGCATGTGGTAGGGCCCTGGGTCTGTAGATGTCTGTCCAGGCCATAAAATTTGAGCCTTTGCATTAAGTTCTGCTGTGGTTATAATGGCAAGGCCTGAAAAGTCAGGTGGCAACATGAGATTTCCCCTAAAGGGAGTGGGGCTGACCAGCATTCCTGGAATCAGTAATTGGGAGAGTTTATCAGAAGGGAAATAAGAACTTCCTCTCTCTACCAAGGCAGACAGGTAAGAACCCTCTTGCATCTCACTAGGCTCACTCTGCTTTTTGGACTTGCAGGATTGATCACTAAGTGTGGGCTTCTTACTAGGGAGCTCAAAGTAGTCCACTGACAGGACATCAGGGGTTTAAATGCAAAAGCCCCCTAAGCATCCAGAACTTCGTGCCATTCTTTGTTTTTGTCTTCCTTATGTTGTCCCCAACTAAATGGCATAAGTTTGCCTAAATGACATGGACTTGCCTAAATGGCATGGGCTTGGCTCCACCCTGGGGCAGGGGGAGGGGCCTGTCTTCCTTCAACCTGACTTATTCAAGAATGGGAGGTACTCTGGAGAAAATTAGGAAAGTAAAGATAGTCATAAAGAATTCCCAAGGCAAAGGTGAATCTCAGAGATAGGAGGATGATTCTCCCTCCACAGCCAGCTTTGCAGATGTCTGGATGCCTCAGTCTTTACAGCCAAGGCTGGAAATCGACAAAGCTGTAGGCAGTAGAATGAAGTGAAGGCTCCATTAATGGGCGAGGAAAGCTGGATTTTCCATTTTCTGTTGTTAATAACATAGTATCACAGACTACTTTCAGTTATAAAGAAAGGAGGTTTGTTTAATTTGGTTCCTGGTTCTAGTCCAAGGTCAAGGGGCTGTATCTAGTGATGATGTTCTTGCTGTCAGACTCCCTAGGCTGCACAGGGCATCCCATGGTGAAAGACAGGAACACTGGAGAAATCTAGCCAAACTGACTTTTTACAGCAGACCTGCCCTCGAAATAATCCATTAACCTATTAATGACTGTATTAATCCAGTCATGAGGGCAGAGCCATATTTAGCTCTTAAAGGTCCCAGCTGACTCCCCCTCTTCTACGAATTCTCATAATTGAATTAAGCTTCAACATGAATTTTGGAGGAGACAAACCATATTCAGACTGGCACTGGCACTTGGATTTGCTGTTCAAGTTGACAATAGTTTATTCCAACTTAGTTGTCTTCAAAAACTGGAAGCTCAATCCAGCACCATGTGAAATGTACCTGGTATGTTTCCTGGACCATCCTTTATTTGATTTCTTGAGTAATTTTTTTTTTCTGTTAGGAGAGTTGGATTGGGATTTAGGGAAATAAATAGTGAAGTTAAATATTTCATTAGAGGTGCCAAAAAAAGGTAATTGAGTCCAGGAACTGAACATTTACTTTGTATCACTGTCCACAAAAGATTTGTCACCAGGGACCATAGCACAGAGTGAGAGGGGACGTGGAACGCAAATTAATGGATCATGTGGTATCTAATTTTTTTTTTTTTGGCAAGGCTTATTTCCCTCAGTATAATTACCTTGAGACTCACACATTTTGCTCATATCAGTAGTCATTTTTATTGCTGGTGTATTATGTATATACTACTGATTGTTTATCCATTAACCTGTTGATGGGCATTAAAGACACTGAACATCTATGTAAAATTCTTTGTATGGACATATGCTTTCATTTCTCTTGGGTACATATACAAGGGTGGAATATATTAGACGTCCATATTTAACTTTTTTAGGAACCTACCAGACTACTTTTCTCCAACATCCTTTCCAACAACATGATATGTTCTACCTTTCTCATTTTGACTTAGTTAATAGATAAGTAGTGATATTTCTTTGTGGTTTTAATGTGCATTTCCCTGAGATGCTAAATATCTTTCCAGGTTCTTATTCACTGTCCTATACTTTCTGTGGTGAAGTGTCTATTCTCTTGTTTTGCACATTGAGGTTTTTTTTCTTAGTATCAAGTGTTGAGAGCTCTTTACATACTTAAGATTAAATAATTTTTTTAGATGTTTGGATTTGTAAATGCTTTGTCCTAGACAGTGATTTGCTTTTCCATTCCACTAACTCTGCCTGTGAAGGACAAAAGTTTTAATTTTGATGCACTACAACTATTTATATTGCTTTTCTTTTATGGATTGAAGTTTTGGCATAACAGAAAAATCTTTCCCTTCTCCAAATCATTAAGGCTCCTCTGTTTTTCTACAAGAAGATTTACTATTTTTGATTTCACATGTAAGTCTATGATCCATTTTAACTTTTTTATACGTTACAAGGTATGAATCACAGTCCACTTTATTTTGCATATGAATTCCCATTGTTTCTGCACCATCCATTGGAAAGGCAATCCTTTCTCTACTGAAATGCCTCTGTACCTTCCTTGAAAATCAATTGTTCATAAAGGTGTGCTCCAGTTCCTTGACTCTTTACTGTGTTCCATTGATCTATTTATCGATCTTGATCCCAAAACCACACATTGTTATTACTAAACTTCATAATAAGTTTTTAAATCAGATAGTGTCATTTTTCAAATTCAATTTTTTTTTCAAAGTTGTTTTGGCTAGTCTATGAACTTTAAATTTTTACTTGAATTTTAGAATCCACTTACCAATTTTTCCTTCCCCTTCCAAGAAGAAGACTGCTGAGAGTTTCACTGGTGTTTTGTTTAGTCAGCTTTTGTATAACTGAGATCAAAATACTTGACAAGAACAACTTAGAGGAGGAACTGTTTATTTGGGGTTCACAGTTTAAGAGGTCTCAGTGTGTAGACAGCCTACTCCACCACTGTGGGCCCAAAGTGAGACAGAACATCATGGCAGAAGGGCAAGGCAGACGAAAGCAGCTCAGGACATGACAGCCAAGAAGCAGAAAGAGAGAGTTCCTATCAACAGGTACAAAATATAAACCCCTACACAAGCCAGTGACCTACCTCTTGCAGGCAACTCCCCACCTGCCTACAGTTACCGCGCGGTTGATCCATATCAGTGGGTTAATGTATTGATTAGATCACAATTCTCACAATCTAACCATTCCCCTGCTGAACATTCCTGCATTGTCTCACACATGTGCTTTAGGAAAGCACCTCATCTAAACCATAACAACAACTACGATACCATTAACTCTACTGATTAATCTATGGAGAAGATATCGTACTAACAATATCTAGTCTTCTGTCTCGTGAACAATATACAGACAACCCCTGACTTACCTTGGCTCCACTTAAAATTTTTCAACTTTACAATGATGCAAAAGCAATATGCAGTCAGTAGAAACTTTATACCACATTTGAATTTGGATCTTTTCCTGAGCTAGCAATCTGTGGTCCAATCTTCTCTTACAAAGCTGAGCAGTGGCAGTGAGCCACAGCCCCCCACAGCCACATAATCATAAGGGTGAACAGTGAGATTCTACAGTATGCAAAGTTGCTAAGCTAAGATATTCAATGGGTCAGGTGGACACGATGCATTTTTGACTCACAATATCTTCAATTTACATTGGGATTTTCAGGATGTGGCCCATCATAAATTGAGCATCTTTATCCTGTTCTTAGTGAATGTATATTATGTAGGATGAAGATGTACAAAATTGGGCTTAAACTTACTTGGGAGAATTAAGAAGACTATATAAAAATCAAGATGTCCTGGAGGGGGAAAATGAGTTATGAAAGGATAGGAATAACTTTTTTACCCTAAAGAAGCAGAATTGAGCTATATACTACTTTGTTTTGAAAGCAAAATTTTCAGGGCCTGCTCTTACGGCAAAGGATGATGGGATCAGAAGCCACGTCAAGGCACCAAAGTCTGGGCACTTGGACAGAAAAATGAACAAACAAGAGCTCAACTTTCCCAGAAGGGCAAAAAGCTTATAGAAGGAGAGGGTGCTGATTTGACGGTTCTCTAAGGGCCATAGGCACCTTTAGCATCCTGTCTTGGGCAAAGAAGACTCGCCCACCCCTGTTCCTCTTCTTCTGCTCTACTGGCCTTCCTTCTATTTATTTATTGTTTTTTGATTGGCAATTTATATACACAGAGGCAAAATTCACTGTAGTATATTCATATATGTACATGGTCTAATTTGGTCAATTTCATTCTGCTGTCCACCCTAAATCTGGAGGTGTCTTCATTGCAGGAAGGTGGCAAGTCCTTGCTCAGGACCTGAGGCCTTTAAAGAGAATATGCCCTTAATCCAGACGTAGCAGACTGGTGTCTTTGCACATATGTAGTTTCAGCGAGTTGTATGGGCAAAGGATATATACACCATAACGGAATGAGAAAGGAAGAAAAAAAGGAGGGAGCAATATAGAGGAGTGAAGATGGAGCATGATACCAAAGTTTCCACCCTAATCCTGAATACTGCACTCCCCTGAAGACCAGATGGTCTTATGTACCCAAGCAGCCCTCCGTCGACTGGTGACCCATATCTATAGCAAGGGCATGGCAGCATTAGAACTGATGATACCTCGTGGTGTGCGGTCACCAGCTGAGAAGGGTCAAGTTCCGCCTTTTCTTCACTTCACCAGACAGTGACTCATCATATAAAAACCCAGGCAAGGGCCTTCTCTGAGCAGACATTTCTTATGATTTAAGTCTAAAAGAACTTTTTCACCCTAAAATCTTTTATTTTTATTTTTTAAATGTTTGTATTAGTGCATTATAGTTACACAAAATATTAGGGTTGATTTTGGTCCAATCACACACATGAAATATAATTTGCTCCACTTCAGTCCCCAGTGCTTTCTCTTTCCCTCCACTTCTCCCTCCCTCTGTTCTCCTTCCTCTACTCTACTGTCTTCCTTCTATTTATTTTTTTTTCTTTTGTAATTGGTGCTTTATAGATATCTCACAAGGCAAATTTCATTGTGATATACTCATATAAGTACATAGCATAATTTGGTCAATTTCATATCAGTCCCCTCTAAATCTTGAATTCTATCCTAGGTGTTGGTCTCATGGTTTATTTTCTTCTGGAAAAGCAAATCAACCTGACTGCAGTCTGAGAACATTGCAAATGTTCATCAGCATGTGGTTCATCAAATGAAGAGCAAAGAAAGATGCAGAGATTCCCAGAGAGGCAGGAAGGGGTGCTGTGACCTTGGCCACCGAACCTGGACTCAGAAAACAGCTCTGATTAGCCCTGTGTCTTTATGTAAGCCACTTACCCTTCCTGTGTCTCAGTTTCCTCATCCATGAAATGGAATAATAAGATTACCTCTTCACATGAATGTCTTAAAAAGTAAATAGAGTTTAGACCAGAGAGTACGGCAGTGGTAACACTACACGAGGTGGGTATTTGTATCTTACTGGGCTTCACGAATCTGCTCCCCAGGCAGACTTTTTCCTGCTGACCTTCAGAGGAAAATTGACTTCAGAAAAAAGGCAAATTATTATTTTCTGTGATCTACAGCCCTCGAGCATGTAGATCAGAGCTCAGAAATGATCCAGGCACTCACCCCAAACTCAGAGCACTTCTGGCAGAACATTTCCACTCCACAAAGTCGCCAACTAATTATATTGAACATGCCTCGCTCTGAGTCAGAAATGTGATCACACAGATCCTCCTGAGAGGGAGGGACTAGGAGGCCTGTTTTCTCTGAGAACACCAGAGCAGTTGATAAAACGATGAATGGATGTGGTGTCATGGAGAAGGGCAAGAAGAGGAGGGAAAGGGAAGAAAATAGACAGCAAGTGGAGGAAAACAAAAAAAAAAATTTTAAAGGGGCTTCAGATTCATTTTATTGTCACACAAAGTTGCAAATTTTCTTTCAAGGCACATCCAGACCTGCCACTCCATCTTTACTCTCATGTCCCATCCTCTATAGCCACGATCAAGCAGAGGGAAGGGCTTGATCTGTCCTCTCTTCTCCCACATGCCATAGATCCTCAAGTGCTGTTGATCTGTCTCAATGTGGGTTCATGAATTTATTATCAATTAGTGGCTCTTTTAAGGAAGTCTCACTGTGGCAGTGAAAATGGAAATAGCTTCAGATGCCCACACCAGTGGTAGTTCATCCTGACAGAGGAATAAAGAGGAGAGAATAATAAGCCAGCCCCTACCAACCACAAGCGAGCACACCACAGCCCGGTTGCAGTGAGATGTCTGTCATTCATGCCCTCCAAGGCAGGTGTCTACTGCTCTCTGCTTCTGTATCCCACCCATGGCAATTCGGCTTCTCTCTGACTCTGCACCCTTCGGTTGCTGATAGTTAAATGACCTTCTGCTCCCAGGGGCTCTGCTGTCTGAAATCTTCTGCTTAAAGCCTCTTTCTACTAGTCATTTGGCTTGCACTGGTCTAGTGCTGGCATCTCTTGTGTGTGTCCCGCTTTTAAAATGTAGAAGATAGAGGGTTTAACTGGGTCAATATTGTACCCTGTGGAGCAACCTGGCTGGCCAGGGTTGTTGCAAAAGACTACTGCACAGAGAACCTAAAGACAGCTGTTCAAACCCACAGTTCCATCATTCATAGCATATTTTAAAAGATCTTTGTTGACCTTCAGTGGTCAACATACTAATGTATACTTCCAGATTTTAATTCACTGGGTATGATTCAGTGGGTTGGGTATTCAGGAGAATAACTCATTGCATGGACGTTGTATAAGTGATATCAGAAGGGCAAGAGCAAGACAAAGAACAATAGCTCAGAAACAGAGTTTGGGACTTTGCTGGATTATGAAATCCTTGTCATGGTCCTTCTGCCTGTCATGAATCCAGACTTATTAGCAAGCAGAGCAAGAATTTCTTGACTCAGACATTTACAATTATTTTTTACAATGTTCTTTTCCTATCAGCAGTTCACTGGAGGGGTTTCTCCACCCCAACCTTCCAGGGCAGCCCCTCTCATGAAGTGAGCATTTAAACTCTGAGCAGGGATGTACTGGACCACCCAGGCTCCCCCAGCTCCCAGCACAGCTCCCACGCTGGCTGTGCCTATGCTGGCTAGAGTTCTGGGACATGGATCCAGGCTGCAAAGATGTTTCAAGATGTCTAACTTACCATTTATTTGACTGTGGTATGGAGGGTGAGGGGCCGAGTGTGGTCTCCATGGTAACTGATGGCCCATTACACACATCTGGAGGTAGAAGCCCATATTTAGGTGGGTGATGGAAGAGGTGGTTTGAGAAAAATGTCCAGATCTTGTTAAAATCTATTCTGGTCTTGGGAATCTTATTTAGCCTTCAGCTCCCCCTCCATGAAAATGCAATATAGATGTTCACATAATGTGCACATGGATTTCATGGAGATTGATAAGAGCAGTCTGCAATATTATTTATCTGCTAATGAATAAAATGCCTGTGGAGGGTAATTTGGCAAGAGGAGGCTTCAGTTTCTGAAACTAGCTTCAGTTTTAGTAATGATAGAAAGCAAATGAAATCATCCCTATGGCCTGACACATACCTTATGTTTACCTCATTATTCCACTTAGCTCTTTGATTTTAAACAAATGATGGCTTACATTGTAACTTTCGTGGAGTTACTCAGTAGCTAATATTATTGTATGGGTCGCTCCATTTCCTTCCTGGCGTAGTGAATACCTATACTTCTATGGTGTGGACTTCTGGCAACCACAGTGAGCTCCCCTATGTCCTCCTGAGCTGAGAACAACCATGGGGACCACTCATGACTCAGCTTCCTGTGCACCTGGTGTCAAGTCTTAACCCTTGGGGGAGGTAACCCAAAGGAAGTGGCACCCTCTTCATGAGCTCAGCCTGGCTTCCCACCCTGAGGGTGGGCAACAAGACCCTGCTGGACCTCTGTAGCATGCTGAACTCAAGTCTGCCCTGAGTTTGCTGTGGGCAGCTCTCCATTGGCTAGCCAGCCTCATGCTCCCATCTTAACCATATTTGGCACTGAGTCAGCCTTCTTACGACAGGGACAAAAGGCTTCTGCCAAGAGCACAAGGCCAGCTACTGTCACTCTGCAACTGGAAAGGAATGGGGTCTTCTTCCAGTCTATACAGGTAGGTGAGCATTTGCTGGAAATTCTGGTAGATATTGGAGGGTCCAAGGACTTGCAGGAACCAATTATCAGTGCTCACAGTTGCTGAACTGAGCTGAGTGTGAACTCCTATCCACCTGGGGCTCCAGCCTAGATCTATCCAGATATCAGAAGGGCAAGAGGAAGACAATGAACAGTTTGGGACCTTGCTGATTATGAAATCGTTGTCATGGTCCTTCTGCATGTCATAAACCAAAGACAAAATAGCCCAGTAGACCTAACTGAAATGGAGCTTGAGAGAGCAAACCAACAACCTAGAAACTGATCTCCAAAATATATACATCCTGTTAAGAAATAGCTAAAAGCATTCATGAGTGATTTAAATTTTATCTCTTGCCCCTTTGAGTAAGATTAAGAATAGAGAGATCAGTCTTATAGCACAGGGACAAATCTGAATGGGCTTGATAGATGCAGATAACATTGGCCCCAGGTTTTGGCAGAATGTAAGATCAACTGCAGGCATGCACTGAAAATGCTCAGTTATGGAGTGGAACTGCCTTATTTCAAAATATATGATGCTTGAGGGCTCACAATTATCTGAAAGAAAAAACCCCAGAAATAAGATGTCAACAACTTCGTTTTTGTAGCCCATATTGATGACTATGAAAAACTCTTTGGCATCAATAAAACTTGAGTGATTGCCTTTTCCAATTGTCCAAAATGAGAAGCAGACCCAAAGAGGCACATTTCTGCCAAGGGAGATTTCTCTTAATTATCCCAGAACCTCATTTGCTGCAGGGCTCAGTAAATAGCCGGTGCCTTTCCTCTCTCTAACATGACCCCATATACACACTCTTGTTCACGTGCATAGGCACCTGCACATACATACGTGCAAGCACACCTGTGAAGATAAACCAGCAGGGCCAAACTGACTCGGAATGATGAGGACTGACCTGCTAGGTAAAAATACAGGCTGTGCACAGAACAGATAACATATCTTTGCCAAAAGCTGGATCACAGGGGACCCAGTTTGCTAAGAGGTCCTCAGCCCCTGTGTTTGGATAAATGAGGGTTTGAATTACTCAAAGTGATTTGCTTTCTAAAACCACACAGAATTCTTCTTTTTGCAATAAAACCTCAAGACTCCTAAGCCTCAAAGAAGTAAAAAAGCCATGTCCCTTAGGACTAAAATAGAAAGAGAGGGAAGCAGCAGCCAAGAACATTATTTTCAGCTTACATAGGATCACCTCCCTGTTTGCATACCCCTCATGATTTGTAAAGAAGGTTAAGGGTCCAGTTTAACCCGCCAACATTAAAACTTTGAGGCCAAGACGTAGCTGCCTGGAGCTGAGCTGAGCAGGCCTGAGGAGAGCCCATGGGTTCTTTCTGAACCATGGCAAAGCAGCCATCTCCTTGGTGCCTGACTTTAAGGAGTCAGAGAGAATTTTCTAAAAGGTTGTATTTTCTCAGGGCAAAAGGTGAAGGAACAAATGATGCTCCATCTCCCTGAAGGTCTTGGAGATTATTAGATTACCATTTCAAGAGGAGGACATTCTGACATGATGTAGTATTTGGACGCAAGAGTGGAAGATTGAACCAAAAGCAAATTTGTTAAGTTTGAAAGTTGAGGAAGCTATTTCTCATCTTCCAGCTTGACTATTTTCTTCTTCCATTGATTCATTGCATCTGCAAATCCTATCACTTCTACCATATGACTGCCCTTTTTTCCCCTGTCTTCCCAGGTCCTTTAATTGGGATCAACTATTGGTCAAACATGTTCATGAACAGGACAGTCTTGGCTAACCAACCATAGGACAATTGAAAACTTTGACCCCAGCTCACCTACTTACTGGTTCTCTTCCCAACGCCTTTATTTCCTTTGTCCAAACTTTACTGTTAGAGTATTTGGCTTTGGATGAATCTTAGTAAAGTTCTGCGCCCTCACTGTGCTGAGAGCTTAGCTGAGGAACAACTTTCGGAGCCTTTTTCATATTGGAAGTAAAACCTACCTGTCAGGATTATGTAAGATAGTTACGATAAATTCCATTATCTGAAAAAACCCTTTATAAGAAGAGAGTTTTCTCTGGCTTCCCTGTAGAGGCTGTAGACTCCAAGAGATTCATTGCATCAAACATCACCATAAAGGATTGCATAAAAAGGCACCAGAAGGACCCCAGCTCAGTCTGAGAAGACTTTCAAGCCTACTCAACAGCACTCTTTCCAAATAAGTAGAAATTTGGAACAGGTTGGCATACTTTTGTTTAAAATCTGACCTCTTTTTAAAGATGACCATTGTATTCTTAAATTCACTTTCCTTCCTTTGCTTCCTGTACATAAAGAAAGTTCACATTCACATACTCCAACCATATCACAATGCAAAATGTGAATGATGTCACCCCACGAGGACTTGTGAAGGGGAATTCCAAGTCACATGCTGTGACTATTGCCAACTTCAAGTCACCGTCCAACCTGCTAATGTACTGACCTTCCCTTCCATCCTTAGCATGTGTGCATGTATCTAGATAACAGGAAACACTGCTGTCAGAGAAGAGGGACCAAGGGAGTGACAGAAGGCTCTATCCCCGATGGGCTTTCCAGTGGGCAACTTAAATTGTTCTGAACTGTCTGAGAAAACATTACTTTAATGCTATTATGTTTCTCTTCTAGATTTTGTAATTCTCATAAACAAAAATTCTCTTAATAGTTTTCCATAAAAGCATAGAATTACCCCTGAAAAGAGAAAGAACAGTTATGTGTATAAAGAAATGTATTCTAGGAGTGGGTGTGAAGCTCAGTGGTGGAACACTTCCCTGGCATGTACAGGGCCCTGGGTTCAATTCTCAGCACTGTGGGGGGAAAAGTCACTCTATTTTCAATTCAGGCATATGTTTGTTTCTTTCCATGTTTCTTCCTTCTATTTAGAAGAATCCTTCATTTTCTTTTTCTGCTTTCTTCTGCTACCTACCCATCTTTGTATTCCAATGTCACTTTGAAGATGATGTTCCCAACTCTCCACTTCCTCCCCAAAAGAATCAGTAATCCTCTGTTGATAGCTATATAATTTGTTTCATTTGCCATAACTATAGCATTGATTATCCCTTAGTTATCTGCATAAACCACACTTTTTGAGTCAATCAGGTACTTCATGAAGACCTGAAATGCTGATATAATAGGAAAGCTGCTGGTCCTGGAAAGAGAAAAGCAAAAACTGAGCCTAGAAACCACAAGACAGAAAACTATAGTGTCTTAGAGGCTGGGATGGAAGCCAGATGGACTGATCCAGGTAGCTGTGTAAATGAGAGTACAAAGACTGATTTGGAGAGAAAAAGTAGGTGTTTGGCTAGATTTCAGGTATGCATGTGGGGTCAGGTACCTTAACTGGGTCAGGTCACATTCATTCCTATATTACACAAGCCAGGAAAAGCAAAAGTTAACATCTCAACCTGGTGTTCTTCATAAACGTATTGTGTACTTTCTGAGAAGGCACAACTACAGAAAGGAGGAAATATACCATGTCTCCCAGAGTCTCCCTGCTTTCAAGGAACCTGATAGAAATGTAGGTTCTCTGGAGCTAACTGACTAGCTCAGAAGCACCTGCTATGGATGGTTCTAGGATTGGAGTGCAAACAACTGAACACTTGGAGTACAAGCTTTCCCAAAGGATTATAAAAGAGGCATTGTTGAGAGGTTTTCTCAAATCCAAAACACAATGAACACTGAAGACAAGTAAAGAGAGGATCCCCAGTGGCCTGAGTATTCATCAAGGGTGACAGCAAGAATGTAGATCCTCCCAACAAGACTTTGGGGGGAATTGGTGGTATAGTTGGAAAAAGATCATCATGGGTTTTAGCCCTGAATAAAAACCCCAGTACTATCCCCCAAATGGGAGAGACAAGACTACATGAGTAAGATATGGCATTTGTGCATGAAGGGTGACACTGAGGGACTTTAGGCAGGGAGCCTCTTTAGCTGGATGCTGGTTTTCCTCATTCTTCAGATACACACACCATTGGGAAAGAATTCCTCACCAGTGCTTTAGATGCAGAATGCAAAACATCAACTTCACCGAAATTAATCTATTGGAAATCTGGAGTAAAGGGAGACATTGGGAACAAGGCAAGGAGGGATCAACCCTTCCCCATTTGAGAAAGAAATGATAGTTTTAGAGAGGAGGTTAGCATGACGCTGAACTTAGAAGAATGAATATCTGAGGGTCACGAAGGGACAGGACAAGAACAATCTTGACAAAAGAAACTGAATAGAAACAAAACAGAAAAAAAATGGCAGAAGGAAGTGAGGCCAGAGCATATGTTGGAGAAAAAACAATGAGAAGATTGGAAGATTTGAGAGGCCATGCAAGATGTATGTCTTGGGACAGAATGGTGTCCTTCAAACCTTCAGCCTGTCTAAGGAGAATGATCTCACACCTACTAAGGGTCTTTGGTCATAGTCAAAGGGAAGTCCTGTACACATGATTCATTTTAAATATCTTAAAATATTCCAATTTTATCTTCTACACTCTAATACATTGATATTTGTTTCAATATTTAAAACAGTTCTAAGCATCAAGTAAAATTAGTACTCCAGGATAATACACATCTCTCAAGAGTCTCCACTCTCCTAGAACCCAAAAAATTACCTAGCCCACAGGGGTTCATGTAGTTCAGTTTGAGAATGTTTGCAGGCAAGTGGAAGTCTTCAAAGAATTCTAAGTGTAATTATTTTAGTACATTGAGAACCCAGTAGATCATGAAATCGGGAGTTGATGATGAGTGGGGCAATACAAAAGATGTCAAGGGAGGACTCTGTTAAGTCTTAATAACCGGTAGAAAATGGAATTGAAGGAGACAAATGGGGAAATAAGGAGTGTGAATATTGGCTTTGATTTCCTCCACTTGGGCAAGGAGTAAAGGAGAATCAAAGCAAATATGAAGTGGGGGAAGAACAAAAAAGATTCTTTGTTTGTGTCTGGAGTGTGTGACTTTGATGTGCCTGTGGACCATCTGACAAGAGATGCTGAGGAAGACAGTAAGGTCACTGTTTAGGGGAGACCTGTGCCAAAGATGACTGAGATGCACAGGCCTTGCAAGGAGCTAAAGGAAAAGCATAGGAAGGAAAGGACAAAGAGAAAACCATGAATTCAGGCTTCCCAAGTCAGTAGGGGATATAGAGATTGATCAGATTTTTTTCTCTCTCACTGCAGAACTCAGTCTAACAGGGAAGGCAGGACAACATCTTCTGGGAATACCAGGTAGAGAATGATAAGCAGGAGGGAGAGGGAAAGTATGAATACTCAGATTCACCTCAAACCAAGGATCAAGTAAAGAAGTCATGGAAATTGAGACAAGAAAAAGAAGTGGTTGCCACCTTGTGAGTAAAGAAGAAGTTTGAAAGGCAGAGTTTTATGAGTTGGGTGAGCCCCGGGCCACAGCTCTAAGAAACATTGTGGAATTCAACTAGATGAAGAATTTTATGTTGAGTGCCTGACAACACGTGGAGACCAGGAAATAGCTGTGCAAAGGTCTTGGGGGTGGAGGGAGAGGCAGTGAGGGCTGTGCATGCCTGCAGAAACATTTCCAACACCTGATCACTGTGACAACATGGGCATCAGCTATGCAGAATGGATGTTATCCAGGGCATCCCACCAGTGTGCACATCAGCAAATGCCAGTCATTGCTGGGGAATCAGCAATGGAATGAGAGAAGAGGGGAACCTACAGGGTGAATGCACCATAACTCTCCTCTTGCAAGTGATAATATAGAAATGGGAGTTGCAGGTGGCCTTGAGATAGCTATGATATAATGTCAACGAACAAGGATCAAATGTTCTCTTATAAGATGAAACTCTGTCTTTCACATGTGCTTTTATGGGACCAAAGAGAAAAATGGGGAAATTCAGATGCAGAGAGACCTCATGGGCTGGGGGTATCCAGGTCACTGAGTAGCACACCTAGCTCCAACTTCCAGTTCATAAACTTGGCACACAATGTGGTGTTTGCACCAGTCATTCTCCATCACGATGAGGCCATTTATCTTCTTCTCTTTTTTGGGTCAGCAGTAAAACTGACCCAAAGACATAAAATTAAAGGAAGCAAAATAAACAGTTCCTTTCCCATTAACCTCAAATGTTGATGAAGAAAGGAGGCAGCAAAGACATTCAGAGTCCTGCCCTGCAGATTTAAGGTTCAGCAGATGCTAATTTACCTTTGACAGTGGACTTCCAGAGACAGGGGAGAAGAGACCACCCACATTCCACAGGTAGGGAGGGCTCCCTCCCTACCACAACTCTGGGGAAAGACCGGAGCATGTGCCTTCATACCTTGGGGTGGAGGAGCATCACAGAGCTCTGAATCAACACACAAGGGTATGTCTGAGATGCAGAAGGTGGACTGAAGTTGCTCTTGTCACATTTAACTCCTGGGTTCCAGTTTTTATAGTTCCAGCAAAAAGTAAGCTGGAGAGATGGAATTCTAAACACTTAGGTGGCTAGCCTCTGCTTGTAAATTTTCAGCCTTCGGGACTTTGGTCCCTCCCTGGCAGAACCTGCCATCTTTGCACATTCCTCACTATTGTGGTTTTCTTTTTGTTTAGTTGAATTCCAACTCCCTCTGGCTTCTGGCCCTTAGTCCCTTTGGAGGGAACAAGAAGGAGCAAAGAAAGCTTTTAGAAAATTCCTTCTGAAATTTTCTTAGAAATGGCCCAATTTTCTCAGTGCAGAAAACTTGGATGAACCTCACAAACAGGTAGGTAGAGACAGATGAAGAATCTGACAGTTGGAAACCTTGGGATTGAGTGCTGAAGACTTTCTGAATATTATGTCAGAGAGTTTTCCACTCAACATGCAGAAGCCTCAGCCCAGGAGCTGGTTCCTTTTGCAGGTTGAAGGTGTACATGTGTGTATTAAAGTCTCCCTTCCAATTCCAACCGTTTCTCTTGCACATACAGGCCACTAGCATGAAGCACAAACATCCTGTTTGGGGAGGAGGGGGCCAATGCCAATCTATTTCTATTCCTTAGATTTGGTCCCAAGGTTACAAATGAGTCCCAGGTTATTTTCCCTGCTTTTTTTTTTCTGTTCCATTGCATCTCAAATCATTCCTCCCAATCATAAAAAGATTAAATGGTGAGACCACATGGTCTCCTCTTCAGTTACACCTTCCTGATTTCTTTACTGCTATGGAAATAGATCTTAGGCCATTCATAATCCAGTACTCCCTATCCGAGCATAAAGATATGTGTAGGGCCCCAACCAGGAGCAGAAGAGATAATGTTTTAGTTAGTTTTTTTGCTGGAATTTTAAGGGGGGAAAAGTCAATGTGGGGGCTCAGTCCACAGACAGCATGCTTCATTCCTCAGAGTGCCAGGTGGGGCAGAACAACATGGCAGAAGAGTATGGTGGAGGCAAGCAGCTCACGTGATGATCAGAAAGCAGATAGAGACTCCACTCTCCAGATACAAAATATATACCCCAAAGGCAAGCCCCCAACACCCACCTCCTCCTGACACACCCTATCTGCCTACAGTTGCCATTCAGCTAATTCCGTCAGGGGATTAATTCACTGATTGGGTTAAGACCCTTACAATTGGATCATTTCTCCTCTAAACTTTTCTGCGTTGTTTCACACATGAGTTTTTGAGGGACACCTCACATCCAAACCATAAGAGGTACCCATCCTTCTCTAATTTGGTCCAAAACATGCTGTATTGTGCATCGTTTTCTCCATCTATTACAGGGATTGAGAATCTTTCTTAGTTTCATCAGTATTGGGGGATTTTTGTTCATTTGGGTGCATACCAAGGTAGGAGCTCTATAAATAATACCTCATCTACAAGCTTCCTAGAAATTTTCACTTTACTTTTATGATGTCTTTTTTGAAATACAAATGTCTGTTCATATTGTTTCGTTATTGCTACTTGTACCTTCCATCAATAATATAGCTTTCTTCATGCCAGTTAATTTAATTTATGGGAGTTTTTTTGCACTGAGCACTGATTTTTATGAAAATAATCTTTATACTCGTTTTTGGAGAGGGGCTGCCTTTGGGGTAGCAGTGAAAGTATTTTTGCCTAGTTTTGTCATGTTTCTTTTTGTTCTAAGTGTTTTATCTTACATTGACTGTAACTGAATTCTTTTTTTTTTTTTTTTTTTGCGGTGTTGGGGATTGAACCCAGGGTCTTGTGCTTACAAGGCAGGCACTCTACCAACTGAGCTATATCCCCAGCCCTGAATTCTTTTTTAACCTAACCTGAATGATTACACATACATATACTTATATGTATGTATGTTGGTATATTTATATGTGTATATTTATATACATGCATGTATGTATATGGATATATACATATATATGTATATGTAATCATTCATGTTAGGTGAAAAATAGAATTCTAATATATGTGTGTGCATGTGTGTGTGTGTCAGGGTGGAGGGGTCTCTCAGTAGTGTCCAGAGTGGATGATATAAGGGCTAACTGCCAGAGGATGATGTTGGCTATGAATCAATTACCCATAAACTTATCTAATCAATAAACATACAAGAGTCAATACTCTTTTAAATGAGAAGGGGACATGACGGGTCTGGTCATACCAGCTCTGTCCTCTAAACAACATGGAGTAGCCCAATTCTCTTCTATTTATAGACACACAGGTAGAGGGGCCTGGAATGGGAGGAGTTTCTGTGATGAACAGGATGGAGTGGAATTAGGGGATCCATTTTCTCAGGGAAACTAGACAGGGAAACACTTCCACACAGCACCACATATTTCCATGGCTGCTACTTCCTGGAAGCCAGGCCTCTGTGTCCCATGGCTCAACCTCGTCTGATTCTGCTAGATAAGGATAGCTTCCCACATACATGTATATGTAATCTATACACAAATACAATTTATTTTTGCTCTTAATTCTATTATCTAGTTTTATGCTCTCTACTTTGGTATGCTTTTACTATTTCCTTTCTGCCTTTATTAAGAACATTTCCTTTGTTTTTATTTTTTCCGGGGGTTTGGAAGCATCTATCCTATTTCTGGTACCTTTTAATATTTCTCAAAATATTTTTAAGAGCATTTAATCACTTTTTACTCCCCTGTTGGATGAGGAACGCCAGTGTGATCACTCATGCCATCCATTTGCCTATGCTGGTATGATTCTTTTTATTAACTTACTACTTAAATGCCATATGCATTCTAATTTAAGATTTTTTTAACTTTTTAAACAAATTTGACTCTTGATTTATGAAACTATTCAATATCTAACTCTAAGTGTGTAACTGGCAAAAATGTTAACCACAGGCCTTTCGTATTATGATTTCCCCATATCTAAATATTTACCTTTGATTTATTGCTCACTCTAATAGTAAGTTTTCCCTCAAAGGTGAATGGGTCTCAGATAACTCAGCATGGCTTCCTAGGGGCTGGCTATGGGAAGTTTGAATTTCTCTATCTTTCCCCAAGAAAATCCAGATGAATCCCTGCACCATCTTTTAATGTTCAATGTTGGAAGGGATTTCTAAAAATCTCAGAAAGATATTTTTTTATAAATATTTTCCCTGTAATTTTTCTTTCGTCCTTCAAGGGTGATTTTGAGTTGTTATTTGTTATCATTGAAATCAAATCTTAGATCTATGTGCAGATCTTAGATCTTAGATCTATGTGCAGGTTTCTATTTACAAGATCATCCATTTTATTAAGAAAGTGTGGATTTTCTTTTATTACTTCAAGAAAGCTTTCTCCTGTGTGGTGATTTTTATTCTGTACCATTTCTTTCTTATATTTTGCCAAATTCAAGTAGTCATAAATTGGATTTTCTATTTCTGACATCTATCATATTCCCTTTCATTTTATATCTTTATGTACTCATTCATTCTGCTTTCTTAGCCTGTGTAGTTTGGCCTCCAGGTGGCTGACTTTTCCATTACCAACTCTTTAATTCCCTCACCATATAGACTTTAATTCCAGAGTGGAGTCTTTGGCATTCTAGATTTCTTTTACTTTTTGTCTAACCTTTTTTTTTTTTTATCTCAGTCTACCTCATCATCTTTCAGATGTTAATTCTATTTCTTAAGCTTCATTGCTTAGATTTTATTCTGAGCATAGAACATGTATTTAATAAATATTTCTTTTGTTGTAGGAAGTAAATCATTTCTCCATTCCTTAGGATAATCATTTCCCTCTTTTAGTCCCAATGCCTTCCCATTGTTCATTAAAGTCATAACAGAGCAAGAAAACGCCCTCAGGATTTTTGCCAGCAACTAGGAAGTATTTAATCCCCTTTCTCACTTGCAAGATCTGAAGCTGAGGGGCAGGATGCACTGTGCTACCGTAGTTGTTAGTCTCTTGTCTAGTAGGCATCTAATTCACCCACCTCTGTTGAAGTGGCATTAACAGCCCTCTGTTGACATTGCCTAGTGTGGTAAAGGAGAAAGTGTTTCTGGGTAAGTGGACACACACGCTGTCCTTTGATTCATTTTTTTCTGGAGATACTGCACTCACACTTTTGGTTCCCAGAGGGCTAGTTTATTGCTTCCATCATCTCTCCTACTGAGTTCAATTCCACAATGCAGCATTACTCCCTGTGTAAGCACTCCCATCCAAGTAAAACCCTTTATAGATGTGATCAGAGAGAAAGTGTGGCTAAGGGAGAGTTTGAATAAGAAAAAACTTGGGCATCTCCAAAGCAAACCCTTTCACTAGGGGTTGGTGGCCAGGCTTTCCGGTTGAACCCTGGGACCTGGATTCCATGGTAGAACAGATGGGGTGAATGCCAACAGTCTCCTTCCACCTTCTTCTCAGTCTCATGCTGTTTCAGAGCTTTTAGATATGCACTGTATATAAATCATGTGCGAAAGTTCCACAGCTGGGCTCAATGAGCAAACTTCTTGTTTCCAGTGCTACGGGCTTTGCACCTTCTTCATTTCCTGAGAATTCCAGTGGAAGGTGGAAGAGATTTATTTAAGCATAGGTAGCAATTTTCATTCGCAGCCTGGAAGTTTCCTATTATGTATACTTTATCTTCTTACATGGTCTGTAAATTGCATCAAAGACTTCATTGAATGACATATGATACACATGAACAAAATAATTAAAACTAAAACACAGAGGTCTCAGAAAACCAAGACTTTAGTACTTGATAAAGCCAGAAGCAATTTTCCAAAACACTTCACTGTATCTATTCTTTATCTTGTTAATGTAACATAAGCTCTGTTAAATTCCATTCAATGTTTTCTTTAGGGTAGAGTATCTAAGTGGGACTTTTTTTTGGCATGTCAATAGACTAGCTTACCTGAGCATATCTCCCTGGAGGTATGTTTCGAGGAGAGACAGATTATTATGTTCTTGTTCATTCACATGCTTAAGGTCACTCAGCAAACTGGCAAGTAGAAATTGCAGTGCCAAATTCATTCTGTGCTGACCTGCAGAGACGTATAAAATGGGTCTTTTTTAAAAGGCTGATGGGACAGAACATTAATTGGACTTCTTTGTGGGGATTATTTTAGGCCAAATGCCTCAGCAGAAAGATCTGAGCCCAGCTGCCCAACAATGATGCCCTGCATGCTCATTGGCTCTTCCAATGGTGGAGACCTTATCTCAGGCCACCTGTCGTTCAGTGCCCCTTCTCCAAGAAGACACTGCATCTACCAGGTGCAGTGGATTCCTGCTCTCCAAAAGGCTCAGGGCTCCTAACATCAAAGGAAGCCTGCAACTGTAATGCTGGCATTTATAAAAGAAAATGCTAAAACCAAAATTGGTTTTCTCTCCCAGCTTTCACTTTGGAATTCACCAAAGGATAGACCCAAGGAATGTGATGACATCCTAAAAGCCTGTGATTAATTCATGCCGGTCCCCAAGCCTTGCCCCTCAGTGCCACATGGTGAAGCAGTTACCACCACCTGGTTTTCCTCCACAGCCAGACAGCACTTCCAAGAATTCCAGTCATCACTTGAATGGAGGAGATAGGCCAGAGTGCTGGACTGCGTGAAATTTCTTGTAGTATTATGTTATACAAATCTTTTTATCCATACCCTCCCTGAGATTCCCTTGAATAAACAACCCTACCTACCCATAGATTATTTACACATGTAATTGATTGCTTTTTGATTTTCAATGAATTGTTCAATTTGGGGTTTCTAGTTCCCTGTTCTAATGTTTTTGTACAAGTAGGAGTCTGAGGTGGCAGGAAGTGGCAGCTCCCTGGAGAAGTCACTGTGATAAATGAGGCCACCGAAGGCTATTTACATACAGGAAACAATATGAGCAAAGGAGGCAACTCTTCAAAGTTTTCAAGTTGTTTTAAATCAGTGGCTGAATTTTTTTCTTTTTTGCCAAACCAAACTTGTAGATTTATGTGTATTTTTAAAAATCAGGATTTATGAGAAAAAGTTCATTGCAATTATTTAAAGTACACACACACATATAATTGAATGTGAATTTTTCTGCCGGGAAGCATAGAAACTTTGCACAACAGGGCCTAGATCTGAATGTTTTATGAATTTTATTAAAATCTGGAAAATAAGAGTAATCAGTGCCAGAATGACAAGAGGCTAGAAAAACGACAGGAGCACTTGCCAAATTTTCATGAGAGAAGAGGACGAATGTTTCTGGAATTACACATTTCTGGGTGGCTCTGTGTGCCCTTCGGGTCTGTAAGATGAGAAGTCAGGCTCAATTAAGTGGGTTGTCTGCTAATGACCTCTGTCCCACTACAACTGGTCCAGGATACTGAGAACTCAATGGTCAAAGATCTGGGCAGTGGAAAAGTCTTGACATGTCTGCCGGACCCTGTGGCATGGCAAGATCATTCCCGTCTCTGAGTCCAAAGAAGACTTCACATTTTCCCAGAGTGACTCTAGATCTGCTCCTCTAGGATGGTAGTGGATCATCATTGTTTGAATGCTTGCTGCCAGAGAGGTCCAGAGTTCTAGCACTAGACCTCATCCAACTCCGCTGATTCTGGGTCACTGGTGAGGAGCAGGGCATTGTTATGAAATCCAAGTGCAATTGCTAAGGAATAAGCACATCACCCTAAACTGGGGCAAAAGGCATCAGGCCCAGGGCTCATTACCTCTTGCTCTAAAAGTATTGATGAATTAATTCAATGAAGAAGACTTCTTCTGAGTAAATCCACAGAATATCCTGAATTGATTAGCCACTGGCCTTCATCATAGTTTAGGTTCTAAATAAAACAGGGCCCACGTATTTCAATGGATCCTGAGCACTATCTTAGTGAATACAGCCCAGAACCAAAGTGAGATCTTGCTTAAGTTCTTGGCACTGTCTGCTGTGGGTCACCAGAATTCCTCCCTTTTTTATCTTGGATTCCTGAAAACAACAGAGATGGCCTATATGAGACCCACCCAGAGGCAATCTCAGTCCCAAGTACCATCTATGTTAAGCCAGAAAGAGGACAGGAGTACTTTAAGTTCCTCCAGCATGTCCCAAGTACGTGAACACAGAGGTTAAGGAGAGGTTCTAGATCTAGCTATGGAGTTGTCCCCAGACGACCACTCACTACTCACTGATTCCATTTTCTTGCCTCTCTTCCAAGCCTCTCCATTCTAATTGGGCATCATTACCCACAGATTCATTTTCACCAAGTGCTTTCAGGATTTCCTAGCCATCTTGTCCTTTGGAGACTTTCCAGTCCTCTTTGTGTCGGTCTTCTCTGAGGTATTGGATGCGACCCTTTTAGATCTGTGCTTCTGTGGCACAGAGCCTCTCCTCTTCCTCCACCCCGATTACTCCTTCTTCACGTCCTTCATGGGCTTTTCTTTTCTTCCCTTGCCTGCCTACAAAGTCTTGGCTCCCATATAATGCATTCATGTCCTTCTCACTGCCCAAGTGTTTTCATTAACTCCACTCCTCCATATGGCCCAATGACTCATAAATCCATATCTCCAGGTTAAAACTATATCTCTTCCTCTGGATGTACATTCCCAGTTGCATACTTCAAATGGATGAATTTTATGGTCTGTAAATTATATCTTAATAAGGATGTTAAAAAGAAAGAAGTCAATGTCAGCTCACTGATGCACTAACCTACCACACATAGCTTATTAACCTTTGTAGCCTCTGACCACCCTTGCAGTTTTAACTCTACTCCATTTCTTCATGCTACATTTCAGACCTGGAAATTCATGAGAGCTTACAATAGTTCCTTAACTTTAATGCTTCCTCATGGCCTCTGTTATTGGTGCATACTATTTCCCATCACTGGGATATCTTTCCCTCCAACTTATTGCTGTCTGATGAATGCCCATTCATTCTCCAGCACCTCTTCCAACCATGGGTGGCATTTGAGTCTACCTTCTCCTGCATGCAGGTCCTTTATACCACGTCTGTCATGGCACCATTTAATAAAGCAAGTCTGGGGCTTCCCTAAATGAAAGGGAAAGAGGCAAAGAAAGACAAAGCACTATAAATTAAACAGATTTTAATTTCAATCCCAAGTGTGTCATTATATTCTCCTGGTCAAGGAAATTAACTTCTCTGGGCATCAGTTATGTGTTTATAAACAATCTGAACAAATTATAATTGCTGAGATACTGTGACCCTGCTGACCTACAGACATAGTTAGGATTTTACAGGTACCCAGAGTCTAAATAAAACGATACTCACTCTGCCTTTGGTAGCCTAAGGATTAACAGGATTAGCAATATATATCCAATAAATTTCTTGGGGGAGAAATGTATGAGATAAAGTGCATAAAATAGAATAAAGCCTATCCCTTTTTCATCCTACTTTTTGATTGTGTATATTTGGCAACAGGTAAATGAGTAGCCCATCTAAAAATGTTTTATTGAGTGAATGAATGAGTATTTTTCTGTATTATTAGTAGTGGGATCACCTCTCCTGAGTAGTCTCTCATTCTGGATTGCTCTGACTCTACATGGGAAGAACAGGGTTAAGTAGGACCTGAGAGTCGACGCTCCTATCACTGCTCTTACTGCTTTCCCACCACCATTACTGAAGAGGACGGTGGTAATGATGACGAAGGTGATGATGACAGAATGAGTCAATTCTTCATGAAGAGTTTTATAAAGGACTTTATTTTGAGCCTTCACCCAAGAAAATCATTCCAATGAAATAGAATCATTAGAAACAACATGGGATTTAGTAAAACACCCTTGAGTAAAACAGCAGTTTACAAAACATCAAAGAGCATTGCTTACACATGAATGAGAAGTATTTGGAAAATAAAATATTAGAGGGCATCCTACTTAAAGTTATAAAAACAATAATATAAAAATATAATCCATGTTTGTATAAATATGTCAAAATATACTCACTGTCATGTACAACTAAAAAGAACAAAGAAAAATTTTTTAAAGTAAGAAAGTCTAGAATAAACTAAATAGAAAAATGTAAAAGAATCTCAATGAGAAACAAGTTTCTGAGGAACAGAAAAGAAGACCTAATACAAGGAAGTTGCACCCTAATCTTGACTATTATTAAAATGTCAGCTTTCATCCTTTCATATTAACTTTTTTGAGGATCATGCAACCTGTTGCTAAAGTTCATCTGGAAATATTCTGTGTGTACAGTCAGGAAAATTCTGAAGGGAAAAAAGATAGC
Source organism: Glaucomys volans (assembly GCA_020662805.1). NCBI lineage: Eukaryota > Metazoa > Chordata > Mammalia > Rodentia > Sciuridae > Glaucomys > Glaucomys volans. The sequence goes on from JAJEJO010001666.1 coordinate 682,358, forward strand.
AATCAGGTCAGGAACTGTTAAATATTAATACATATTCTAAAGGTGTGGTAATTAAAAGTTTTGTTTTGGAGTAGATGTAGACAAATTGATAATTAGAAGGAAAATTCAGAACTGACTACATATAGCATTGTAACATACTATAATGTCAGAATTTAAAATCATTGGACAAACATGGATTATTAAATGACAAGGTGAAAACTCTGAAATTATGGGGAAAATAAAGTTCAGTCCTTACCTCTTCCCCTTTGTTTAAATAATTCCCACAAATCAAAGACTCAATGTTTCAAAATATGTAAGTACATTAGGAAAAAAACAGATACACATAAACTTTTTTTGGAGAAAGTATTTTAAACCAGAAACAGTAGTCAGATCTGATAAAGAAAAAGAGATAAATTTGATAAGAAAATCAAAATCAGAAAGCCAACAAGACAAAACTAGAAAATATGCAAATAATGAAAGAAAGAGGGAAATACTCTTAATATATGAAAATTCTGCAGATCAACAAAAACAGTGGGAAATTAGGAGGAAATGAGCAATTTCTATTAATATAAATAAATGCAAAGTACAAGTACATAATTAAAAAGAAACTCAATATACTTCATAATTAAATACTTTCAACTTAAAGTCTCATTTTCCCATTGTTCACCTAAGAAAATTTTGATTACATACAACTTATGGTTATATAGAAATCCAGCAGATCTCATTGGAGGTCAAATGTCTTCATCTAAATAAATTCTAATTGCTCAGGTGCTGCAAGCCTCCCAGCCTGCAGATGTGGATAGGGCTTTGCTTGTGTGCAGGGTCCAAGTATCCTGATATTGATTCTGACTTTCATAGCAACACAAAGGCTGGTCTGATGAAAGAGATGACAGTATGGTCCCCCAATGAGATACATGTAGAATAATAAATTAGAGACAGTCACAGAGGTGTATGCCTGTAATCCCAGTGACTTGGGAGATTGAAGCAGGAGAATCACAGGTTCAAAGCCAGCCTCAACAACTTAGCAAGGTGCTAAGCAACTTAGTGGAGACCCTATTTCAAAATTAAAAAATTAAAACAGCTGGAAATGTAGCTCAGTGGTAAAGCTGCCACTAGGTTCAATCCTGAGTACCTGCTCCCCAAAAAAGAATAAATTAGATATATGTGTCCAGTATGGTTTGAGAATGGTCTGAGTGTCCACAAAAGGGCCATATGTTGGAATTCTACTTCTCAGTATGGTGATGAGAGGAGGAAGTGTGGAACCTTTCAGAGGTGTAGCCTAATAGGTTAGGTCAGGGGGTCCTGCTCTCAGGGGGGATTAATGTAGCTCCTGAGGGTTGCCAGTTATTTCCTATAAAGCAAGTAATTATAAAAGAGCAATCCTATCCTCTGAGTCCCTTTGGCTTCCGGTCTTGCCATGTGACACCCACTTACCTTTTGAATATATTCCTACTATGATGTCCTGTGCCATATTGTGAGGTGGCAAGAAGACCCTCAACAGAGGTTGGACAGGGTTTCCCAATCTTGGACTTTCCACCTCCCAAACAATGAGCCAAGTAAGTCTCTTTTCAGTATAAAGTACCCAATCTCAGGTATTGTATTATAGCAACAGAAAATAGACACTACAATGCCCTGATATAGAATGAAACCTAATATTGTAAAATGAAAGGCACATACAAAATTCTTTACAGAGTATTCCTGACAACATTTTTAGAAGATCAAGATATTTGACATCATCTATTTAAAATGTTTTTTAAAGGCTATGTAAGAAAATTCTAAAAGTATCTGCTTTGAGGAATCATCTTTAGAAAAAGGTGGTTCATAGAGAGCAGGGATTTGTCCTCCTCTTATTCTCTTTTGTATGCATTTGAATTGTTGTTCATATATGTACATATGAAAATCATACTTATTTTAAAATAGCATTATTGAAGGAATTTGTCATTTCTATGACCCTTCATCCTCAAATTATTTTAAAAACCTATTGGTTGGTTTATAAAGTAAGCTTTTCTAAAATTAGAAGGTGATTTCCGATCACTTGTATAACACAGTCTTTAAAATGCAGTCATCTATGTTATCTCAAGTTTTAATCACAACTAATATTGGACATGAATTTAACTTTCTATTTTATTGAAGAAGCTGAGTTTGCCAACTCATTAATAACCTGAGTTCTTCTGTATTATTTCCCACACAAGGCAAGACTTGAGATGCATCCCAAGTCCATGAGGCCTCTGGCTGCTCTTTCGACATGAGGTAAGGAATCAAGGAATGAACATTTCCTCTCTTACACTCACCTGGGACCACTGCTGCTTCCAGCATGAGCTCAGTGTGTTTGGAGCTAAGGTTTCCACCAGCCCACGTGCTCACAGCAAGCTTTCTCTGGCTTTATAGCAATCAAAAAGCACAAGACCAATGACCCCACAGCAACCCACCTTCTTACATTATTGTCACCCTCAAACCCTGACTGTGGCAGAGCCCTTCTCCCTTACTCCTTTTTGATCATATGTCACCTGGTTATAATGCTCTGCTTTTCTCCCCACCTCATTCCTTAGACCCCATCTTTGCCACTGTGTCTAATAAATTCTTTTCATGCTAGATAGTCTCAGCTCTACCCTTGGCCTCTCGACAGAACAGACCAGCTCTCCTGCCTACACTGAAATGTGTCTCTACACTGGAAACCCACTTCTCCCTTGGTATGCTCAAGTAGATAGAGAATTACCCCAACCCACTTCAGGGACAGATGAGAGGTTGACATTCTGTTCACTATGTTCTTTTTTCTTTCTTTTATGCAGCATGTGTTACTCACTGGCTACGTTAATTCCTGCCTGTTACTTCTCCCTTACCTGCACATTTCATTATTCATCCATTCAAGATCACATCTGCATGGTTGCCACTCTCATTCATTTCTAACTGACTTTATCACTATTCTCCTCCCTCCCTTACCTCAGGGTTCATGGGGTTTCACATACCTACCAGTCTAATGCTCTCATTGCATTCTCCTCCAGATACCCACTCTTGAAGTCCAAGTGGTGTATCCTTACCTGGTACCATCCCACCTCAAACACCTGAATAGCAACATTAAAGACTGCCATTTTGACATGCCTGAAAGTTTCAAGAGAACTGGAAACTATAAAGAAATGTAGCAGATTTAAAGAGCACCAAATAAGAGGAGCTGAAGAATTTAAAAATAGGAAAATAAATGAGATTACCTCAAAAAGAGCAAACCATGAAATTCATGGTCCACTTTTCAATGGGAACAATGATTAGTAGAAAACGTGGAAGGATTTCCTCAATATGATGAAAGAAAATAACTAGCAACTAGAATTCCATATCTAGCAAAAATGTCTTTCGAGAATATGGGTAGAATATATACATTCTTAGGTTAACAATGGGATGATTGCCACCAGAATTTCTGTGCAGGTAAAAGTATCAAGAGCTCTTGTTTGAGCAGAAAATATAAATTTAGGATTCAAATTTAACAATAAAATTAATAAATTTGAATTGATAGTATTTAAAATGAATTAGCAGAACCATACAGAGTGAAGATAAAAGGTCTTGGGCCACAACCTGAGGACCCCAACAATTTTGAGAATGTATTGTGAATGATCTACCATCTACGATACCCTCTATGTATCAGTTGGATCCCATAATTCTTAAAGTTCTTTAAAGAATGTACTCAACTTTATTGAAACTCTAAATTTCTGCTTCACCTGACCTTAAATGAATCCATCTCTCTTATTCTCCTTACACCTACACCTGAAATTCTGACTTCTCCCAATGAACTCATACAAGCTTGAACACTGATGCCAATAGAATTCTTGTTCTCCAATTTTGTTTCCATTACTATCCCCACCTTCTGGTCCTTGAAAGATTTTATTATTAAAAACAGAACTAGTTCTAATCTTAACCACTCTTTTTAAGTCCCCTACACTCATATCGTCCCTCTTTACTCCCATCATCAACTCGTTCACAGTGAAATCAAAGTGGGTAGTGGAGATTTGAGGTCTACAATTCAGATCTCCCTTCCAGGATTAATGTTTTCATTGTCCTAACTTTTAGTAGTATTGGCAGCTGATGACTCTCAATTGAGTTCCTCTTTAGAAATGTCCCCAGTGCACAGAGAACTTCCTCTCCCAAGGTCGTGCTTCACCCCAGAAATGGCTGGAATCCAGTGACTATTTGAAACATCAGTATAAAAGCCCAGATCCCTTGCCTCAGGCAGGACAACTCTGAAGGGTCATCCTAGGCCAGAACTCCCAGTAGGATTGCTTGAGTTCTCTATTAAAGCTGCATCACAGTTCAACATCTCCTTTTCCATTTCCCACACACTTCAAGGTGTTGTTCCTGAAATCACACCAAGAAGTCTCTTGCATGCAAATCTTTCTTATTTTCTGGAGAATCTGATAGATGTAGGGCAGGAACTTCCTCAACTTCCTGTCTTCTCCTCCAACTCAGAACATAGTTAAGGAAGAATTTAGCAGCCCATCACTCCTTCTTTTGAATAAATTTTTTTCTATTAGTTTTATGAATATATGCCAGGGCAGAATGGAGAAATCCCGGAGCATAGCACTGGTATCTGTCAAGGGCCTTCATGCTGCACCATAAGATGGCGGGAGGCAAGTAAGAGCATAAACACACAAGAGAGCTTGCTTCTGTAACAAAGCCACGTCTTCCCTTGACAACAGTATCAATCCATTCATGGGGAAGGAGTCCTCATGAGCAAATGACCTCTTAAAGGTCTCACTTCCCAAAACCATCATAGGGGCATTTAAATTTCAATGAGAGTTTGGGTGGGAATATTCAAACCACAGCACCATCTAATCCTCCCTCTGCAGCTGAGGGCAGGCTTGTGCCTTCCACAGATGGAGGTCATGGAATTTTTCCTCTGCCATGAGGCATCATCTGTAGATTCCACACATCAGGGTTGTTTGCCCCTTGAACTCCACCCAGACCTACCAACGCTTTGGGCATCTCCTGAGAGGACTCAACTGCCTTGAAGGCTATTGAGACCACAGAGAGCCCCACCCTTCAGGATTTGCCCTGGCCCTTGGCACTCCAGGATCCTGACATTAACATTTTAGTCTTTAATATATCTAGAATAAGATTTTTAACTAAACATCAACTGAAAAATTATTTTATATACTCCACTTATTTTCACAGGGAAAGAATTTACTAAGCAATGGTAACTGGAGACCACATGTAGAATTGGACAATTTGGAAATAGTGGAAGAAGAGTAAAAAAGTGTTATCAAATTTAGGTATGTTCAAAATACATCTTGTCTTCTCATTTTTTTAGGAGAATTATATGTATGAATGATAAATGACCTGAGTCCACTATGTTAGAATGATAGCAACAGTTTTGTTTGATATCTTCCCCAGTGCATGGACTCCATTAATTTATCCCACTCACCTTACCTGGATATGCAGGGCATACATTCAATAACACCACATGGAATGCTCTGTTCACAGCAAGAGCTGTCAACAAGGTGAGCTTACTCCCCTGATACGACTGCAGAGGCAATGCTGCACCTGAGCATCACCTTCCTTCAAAAACTGGACTTGCTATACTTCAATAAACTCAGTGTGATTTATGGCCAATGAGAAAAGAAATATAAAAAGGACTGCCGGGTAGATAAATCATAAAATCCATTATGCTTTCATCGTTTGAACTCAAAGATTATGGAGAAGGTGCTTTCCCCTGAAATAATAGTGTATGGAAGATGACTTTTTGCATTATGTTAGGCGATCAAGCATTTCTGTTGCAGACCTCTGGGGATGTACATAAAAGAACATCTAATACTCCTTAGCTGTTCACTGCTATAGGCAGCCATCACTGACACGAAACCTACTCTCGTTCCAGTGATAGCAACATCATTATTCTGCCATCTTCCTCTCTCTAGATCCAGGATAATAAGAGCTTCACACCCTCCTAAGAAGGACCCTTTTCTGATCACAAAGTGTCCTGGGTATATACCTGACAGATTCCATGTGCTAGGATTCATGTTACTTCCTCCTGAACTCCTTACTTCCTCCTCCCTCTATCCTTTTCTCCTTTTTTCCTTCTTTCCCTCTTTTCTTCCCATCAATCTTTCCTGAGCAGCTTCCATGTATAAGTTTCTGTGTGAAGATGTTCCTTGTGTCAGGACCCAGGACACCTGTGAGAATCAGCTTTCCAGCACTGTGAAAAAACACCTGAGATACATCAACTTACAAGGAGGAAAGGTTTGTTTTGGCTCATTGTGGTTTTGGAGGTTTTAGTCCATGGTGCAGTGGCACTGTTGCTTTTGGGTCTATGGTGAGACAGCACATCATGGCGGGGAGCTCATGGTAGAGCAAAGCAGCTCACTTCATAGTGACCAGGAAGCAAAAGAGAGAGACTAGATGGGCCACAATCCCAATATTCCCTTGAAGTACATGCCCACAGGGATTCAACTTCCTTCCAGTACCCCACCCTCATAAATGTTCTACCATCTCCCAATAGCACCAAGCTAAGAACCAAGGCTTGGACCAAGGGCACATCACAGATCCACACTATGACATCATCCCTTCAAACATCAGACCCTATTGAAGAAGAAAATCAAGCAGTCAAATGAGTGATTACAGGCAGTTAAATATGTGTTATACCAGGAATTAGAATAGAGCCCTTTGGGAGAGGCCACTGACCCCATAAGGGCAGTACTGTCCAGTAGAAACAATGTGAACCACCAAATGAGCCACAAACAGTATCTTGAATTGTCTCATGGCTGCATTGTTTAAAAAGTGTAAAAATGTGGAATTAAGTTTAATAATTTAACTAAATGTATAAAAGATTATTCTAGATTCAACATTTAATTGATAAAAAATTATGCTAAATCTGCCGCAAAGTTCATAATTAAGCTTGGAAATTCCATTCTTCAGTAGCACTAGTCACATTTCAAGGACTTGGCAGCCACATGGTCTGAAAGCTATTGTCTTGGGGAGCTATATCCAGAAGATGGGAGATGTTTCCTAAAGGAGCTTAGCTGAGCTTAAAAGATGAGAGGGACAAAACGGTGACAAGGAAAGTTGAAAGGACACACAAAGGAGAATGAAGCATATGTGCAGAGGCTCCAGGTGGGTCAGGGAGCCAGTTGAATTGGGATGCTTATCTCGTGATGCTGGAGAGGTCAGGCAGGTGCAGGGAAAATGACCAATGTGAGCTGAGAAGCCAGCAAGCAAGGTCTCAAGAGCATGAGCCTGCATGTACTCCAGTGTCAGGGGGCCCAGGAATGTGTGGACAATGAGGGGAATTAGTCAGAAGGGCTTTTGTAGAAAGATCTAGAAAGATGCCCCAGTGTGCAGGGTGGAACCATGAGCTATGCAGGCAGGACTTAGAGCCAGAACATCCATCACCTGGAAAGCAGCCACAATTGCTACCCTGGAGATGATGACCTCTTGTTCCAAAGCAGGAGTTGAGGGTTGGTTCGGATGGATTCAAGAGAATGCAAACAATCAGATGACCGATCTGATGTAACAGAGGAGGAAAAGTCAGAGCCTCTCAGCTTAGAAAATGGGTGTGTGATGATGCAATTCTCTGAGACGGTGGATAGAGAAGACAGGTTTTGTTGGGGAAATCATTATCTTCCTAAAAAAATACTGCATTTGAGGTTTATCTTGGTCAACTCAGGCTGCCATAAGAAAATACTACAGACTAGGTGTTTTAAACAACAGTTATTTATTCCTCAGTTTCAGAGGGTGGAAATCCAAGGTCAAGATACAAGCTAATTTGTTTTTAGAGAGGACTATTCCCTGAATAGTGAAAGCCATGTTCTCACTGTCTTCACATTGGAGAGACAGAGAGAGACACAAAGATAGTGCTCTGTTGTCCCTTCAATAAGAACCCTAATCCTATCAGATAAGGGCCCCACCCTTATGATCTCATTTAGCCTTAATTACCTTCTTAGGTACCAATAGAGTCATGTACCACATAACAACATGTCAGTCAAGGACAGACCACATAGAAGAATGGGGTCTCATAAGAGTATAATGGAGCCTGAGAAATTGCTAGTAATATCATAGCCGTTGTAACACTGATGGGCAGCACATGACCCTGTGTTTGTGGTCACAGTGGTATAAAGAAATCTACTGCACTACCACTCATGTTAAAGTGCATCCAGTTTCCTCCAGTATATACTTGATGACAATCAATGATTATAGTTCTGCTTTATATTTACTACACTTTTATCACTTTAGTGGAACATATTTTTTTTTTGTTAAAAAAAAGTTTAGTGTATGCTATGTTATGCCAGAAACAGCCTTGTCCAGCTCATGCTAGTTGCATCTCTTAATTACTGCATCTCTTGATTACATCAAGAGACTATGTCAAGTGACTGACATGTGCCATCTAGCTTGTATAAGTGCACACATGGTAAGACATACACACTACAGGAAAATCACCTAATGACACTTCTCAGAACCTCGCCATCATTAAGCAATTTATGACTATGCAGTCATATGATGATTTGAGCTTTGACATATAAATTTGAGGAGAACACAGTTAACTTGGGAGCCAGCCAAGTGAAGAAGCTTCAACAGAGGACTTAGATCTAGGACAGGATGGCCATGGAGGACGATAAGGGGGTTCCTAGTTACTTTTGTACTTTCATTTCTGCTCATGGTATATTTTTGTTGTTTTCAATGTTTTCATGAAGAGAAGATCCATGTTTGAGATGGAGAGTTCTATAATTCTGCCGGGGTTAGACTTGGGTTCTGACAGTATGGAAATTCTCTATTCTGCTGCATGGAGAATATCAACCCATTTTCAGTTGTTATGACTGAATACCACAGACTAATTTATAAATAATAGAAGTTACTCAGCTCATAGTTCTAGAGGCTAAGAAATCCAATATTAAGGTGCCAACATCTAGTGAGGGCCTTCTTTCTACATGACCACATAGTAGGGGACATCACTTGGAGAGACAGTGCAAGAGTGCTAGCTCAGGTACGTCTTCCAAGCATGTTAGTTCAGGTCTCTCTTCTCTTCTTATAAGGCCACTAATCTGATCATGCAAACCCCATCCTCATGACCTCAATCCAATCCTGATTACCTTTCAAAGCTCGTACCTCCAAATGCCATCAACCTATGTATTTGGAGATGAGGTTTCCAACACAATCAAAATTGGAGAATACAATCCAACCATAGCAGAGAGTGCAATAGGAAGTTGTGGGCCTGTACCACTCCATTCCCTGCCCTTCCTTCTCAGCTGTGAGAGCGCCCTACATAAAATGCTTCTGGGACATCTGCAGGCCTTTCTTTGGGGCTCTTGTCACATCTGAGGTGACCATGAAAATGTACTCTATGCTCCAACTACAGAGAGTACAGGTAGCCAAAGGCCCAGCTTGCCAGCTCTGAAGCCCAAACTGCACTGGGGAAGAGGGTATGTCACCCAATAGAGTGTCAAGGACACCAAGACCAAGCTTGTTTCAGAAAAACTGCTCCTCTAACTTTGGCTCCTGGATTCTCAGAATACTTAGAATATTCCATCTCAACCCTCCCATTCCCTTTCCTTCCAGTTTGACTTATCCCTCTATTCCATCACATATTTCCTTTAATAAAAGGCTCTGGCTCATCCCACCTTCTGCCCTTTATCTCAGAGGTCCAACTGACCCAACATCCTTGGCTACTTTCCTTTTAGAGTGTTGGTACTTTTCATAGAAAACAGTAAATATATGTCAACTACATCTTAGTCATATTTGTTGCAAACATTCCCCTGCCTTGTTATGTACTTTTATTTCTGCTGATTGTACATTCTTTTGTTTCTAATTTTTATAAAATTTAAATCAATCTCCCCAGAGTATCTCCCCTAACCCCACAGAAACCTCAAATTCCCTCCCCTCCATAGCACTGGGCCTGATATTTGTCCCTAAAATATCTCCTAGTCCTCAGCAGAACTGAGGCTAGTTCAACAGCAAGGTCCCCTGCTTTTTCAAAGGCAACTCTGTAGTCCCCTTGCCTTCCCTGAGAGTGTAGACTTCCCCCTCAAGTAGCTTATCAGGTATCTTTTCCAAACAATCCTGCTCTTCCTTCAATTTGAGGGGTGGATCTCAGTGATTAATTTTCCCCAAAGCATTACAATTACAAAGACTACGTCCACCATAGAGTCTGATAAATATTCATCTCTATCTAAATTTTTTTCATTACTTTACTTTTACATTTGACTTGTCATGCCATATGGAATATATATGGATCAATATTTTGAAGTACCATCTCAGATGATTTTCTTATAAATTATTACTAACTCATTTATTTTTCATTTTACTTAATACTTTAGTATTTTTCATGCCAGCATGTATTTTTCCATTCAAGAAGTGCAAAACCTGCTTGTTTTTTGCTTGCTCAGCTGTGAGCACCAAGAGAGGCAGCAACCTATGCCCATCCTAGGAGGAGCTGGGACCTGGGCTAAGTACCTATCAGGGTAGGGCAGGCCCTAGAAGAAACAGGTGGGCTCATCCTGCCAGACCTTAGTTAGGCAACAGGAGCCACTCAGCAGCCCATACAGAGACTTGAAGGGTGGGTATCTGGCAGGGTACAGGAGCAAGCTCCATGGGGTCAAGGAACAGCCTTGACCAGCAGGCAGGTGAAGACTCCAATGAGACTTACGTAAATAAGGAGCAAGACACTACCTTACTCCCATTAGGATGGTTACTCTCAAAAGAAAGAAGAAAGGAAATTAATGAGGGTCAACAAAGATGTGGAGAAACTGGAACCACTGTGTATTGCTGATGGGAATGTGAAATGATGTGGCCACTGTGGAAAATGGTATGTTAGGTCCTCACCAATATTAAACAAAAATCACCATATGATTCATCAATTTTGCTTCTACCCCAAGAATTAAAAGGAGGGACTTGAAGAGATTTTTGTATACTTGTATCCATAGCACTATTTACAATCACCCAAAGGCAGAAACAACCCAGGAGTCCATCAATCCAATCTAAGCAAAAAGTGGTACATACATACAATTGAATGTTGCTTAGTCTTAGGAATGAAGAAAATTCTGATATAAGTTGTCACATGGATGAACTTTGAGGACATTATGCTAAGCAAAATAAGCCAGTCACAAAAAAACAAATACCGTGTAACTCTATTTCTGAGGTTCTTAGAGTCAAATTCATTGAGACAGAGAGTAGAATGATGGTTTCCAGGGGCTGTGGGGAGGGAGGGATAGGGAGCTGTTCAATGGGTGTAGAGTTTCAGTTTTATAGGTTAAAAAGGCTTCTGGAGATGAATGGTTGTAATGACTAAACAATATGAATGTATTTAACATTACTAAACTACACACTTTAAAATGATTAAAAATAATAGTAAATTTTAGGTGGATTTTTACCATAAAATTTTTTTAAAAGAATCCAGTACAGGTAAGGTATCAGAGAAGACTGTGTCTCCAATATGCCTGGAAGATCCTTCCTCCTGAGGATAAGGGGCCATTGCAGAAAGCAACACGGAATGAATGTCACAGTCAACAGCAAAGTTGTCTGAAAGTTGATGCATACAATCAACTTTAGTAGGCTTCCTTAAAATCCCTGGAGGTAATGGCCATTGAGTCTACAGTAATTGGTTACAGCAGCCATAGAACAATACACACAGTTAAATGCAACTTTGAAGTGGAAAAAAATGTTCTCAAATATGAGCCTGATGCCAACATGTATGCTCATTGTCTTTTCTTGGTGGCACTCTCCAGCTGCAGGAAGCAAAGGGGAAACAAAATGCCATTATCTCCTTGAATTATTATTTAATGTTGGAAATTTGGTGGTAGGTCACCAAAGAGGATTCTGTGGATTTAGGAAAAGAACAATCTCATCCCTATATTAAAAGAAAACAAGACATACCCCAAGGAATAGAAGACATTTCACAAAGTGCTTGCACATAGTAATTAAGCGTGACTGTATTATGTTTCATCACTGAGTCTCAGAAGTGAAAACATGTTTTAATTGACATCTCTGCTTCTTCAGCCTCTTTCTATGTTATAAATTCTTCTAAAGAGGTAGAGTAGGCATTACTGCAGTGGGAGCATTTTATCCATTGGTTCCAAAACCATTTATTTGGACTACGTAGTTTTCCACCCATTGAAACTTAATCAAATTTTGTGGTTTATCTTTATAACAGTTACACTTTTATATAAGGCCACACCAAGAAAATCTGGATTCTTGAAGAATGGAAAAATACAGTATGTGGAAAGCAGGAACATTAACTTCATTAAACCTTACTCAAGCAGAAATCTGGAACATCCTTTGGTGCTTGTCCAAGATCATTTTAAGATAAAAGAAGTGATTTGCAGTAGCAAACAACCTACCCAGCAGGCTTGGAACCCTAACTCTGAGTATGAGGTCTTATTTGCACTTAGCTGTGTGGCCTTAAGAAAGTGATTTTGGCTCCCTGGAGTTCAGTTTCCCCTGAACCGACACATGTTTGAATGTTTACTAACTCATTGTGCTTCCACTTCAGCAGGCTGAAGGGGACACAGGACAAGCATCATATCAGCTTTATACCCTCATGAACAGAATCAAACAAGCCCTTGGCCCCAGGGAGAAACTAAATAAATGATCCACGATTGTGCACAATTGGCGTGATTTGTTCAGAAGGTGGCATTTGGGGCCATGCGTGGCACAGGAGGCTGGCTTTTTGCTGCTGCACATTGCATTGCAGGGTGCATTGGGGCTGGAGGTCATGAGGGCTTTGCCCATGTCTGGAGTCCCTGTTGGGGCTCCCTACTTGCCTTCGGTTGCCATCAGACCTCCACCTCCAGCAAGATGTTCAGACTTCTTACACAACAGCCGCTTCCAAGAGGGTGTAAATTGTCTAGTTCACAATAGGCAATTCTGTTTCAGATTGATTCTGCTCCGTTCTATTGTTAAAGCAAGAAAGGAAATAGATTCCATCCCTTGATAAGGTTGGATGTCAGCACTCCGTGCACACTGCCCACCAGGGCAGGTGACCCAATCTCTGTTATCCCTGCAATATCTACAATTATACCTCGCCTATCCCCAAGGCTTGGAAAATTAGGTGTTTGTTTTGTTATGTCACTGTAAGAGTTTTCTATGACAAATTACCACAAACTTATTATATTATAGTACCAGAGATTGGGAGTTTAAAATAAATTTCATTGGCATGAAATCAAGATGTCTAAGAGCTGGATCCTTCCCAAGCCTCTAGTGGAGAACTCATTTCCTTGCCTATTCCAGCTTCTAGAGGCCTTCCATGTTCTGTAAAGTGTGGCCCCTTCCTCCATCTTCAAAGCCAGCAAAGGCTAACCAAGTGCTTCTCAATCACGTCACTCTAACCCATCTTCTGCCTCTCTTCCATTTGAATCAGTTTTATTTATTTGTGCCACTGCGTTCAAATGACTAACAAGAACAATTTTAGAGGAGGAAAATTTTATTTGGGGCTCACAGTTTCAGAGGTCTCAGTCCATAGACAGCTGCTTCCATTGCTTTGGGCCTGAGGCGAGGCAGAACATGATAGCTGACGGGCATGGCCAAGGAAAGTAGCTCAGGACATGGCCACTAGGTAGGAGAGAGTAAGCACCCCACCCCACAGACAAAATATAAACTCCAAAGCCATGTCCCCAGTAATGCACCTCATCCACCCACACCCTACCTGCCTACAAGTACCACCCAGTTAATCCATTCACTTGTATTAATGTATGGATTAGGTTAAGGCTTTCATAACCTGATTACTTCACCTCTAAACTTTCTTGCATTGCCTCACAATAAGCTTTTGGGGCACACTTCATATCTAAACCATAACAAGGACCCTCATGACTACAAGGGCCCATCTGGATAATCCAGGATAATCTCGACAATTCAGGGTCACCTGATTGGCAGACAATTTCTGCCTTAATTCCCTTGTGCAATTTGTCTTAGTCCATTTTGTGTTGTTATAACAAAGTACCTTATTTGGGGCAATAAATAGAGAAAATAATTGTTATGGTGATTATTTATTGTTAATGATTATTATGGTGACTAAGGAGCCAAACAGCAGGGCACCATGTCTGGCAAGAGCCTCCTGGGTACGACGTACATAACATGGCAGAGAAACAAATGAGGAACAACCCATCCTCAAGGTAACTAATGCAATCCCAAGGTAACTCGCTCTCTTCCAGAGGTGATGCTCCAAAACAAGTCCTAAAGTGTCTCAACACCATTACATTGAGGACCACTCCTCAAAAGTTTTTATGAGATCAAACCATAGTACCATGTAACAATATATTTACAAGTATTGAGGAGGAGGATGTGGATATTTTTCAGGAGCAACATACCACAGCTATCATTTCCAGTAATTTTTAAAATATTCTAATCGTTTTGAACAATATTTTGTAAAAGCAAATTATTCCATAAATATTTAGTTTTTGTTCCATTTGGGACTGCTAAACTTTTTAGACATTTTAGACACATACAATTTTTAAAAACTAGTATCCGTAACTAGTATCTAAAGGAATCTCCTCTGCAAAATGTCCATAAATTTTAGTCTGGAGGACCAGAATGAGACAGGAGCACAGAGCATGTCAGTACCTACTGTGATTACAGGGGGAGAAATGGGTATGGAGTCCCCATTCTTATTATGGAGATGAGCTGGTCCTTCAGCCTAATGTCTGGGTGCCACTCCTAGAAACCAAATCTAGACACGAATGTGAATTTTCTCTTGCTAGTGCCTGCTTCCCTCTTCTCAGGAAGGGACAATGACTGTTGACACTGGAAGGGATGATAAGTGTTGCCCAGGCATATAGTTTCTATCTGATTTATCTCTACAAGTGGCAATGGTATACCTGGAGTAGGATATTAACCTTATTATGAACTGAAGCATATTTCTCATAAATTCTAGGGACTTGAGGTCATCTACATTGGAAAGTTATGTGTGTGGATGGTTTAGTGGAGTGTGTGTGAATGGTTTAGTGATAGGACTCTGAGCAGTCCTTGAGAGGCTAATGTGATTGAAGCTCTTAGAGCCTAAACATGTGACTAATGATACAAGATCCTTTCCTTTATCTTCAAAGCCAGCAAAGGCCAGCTGAGTTCTTCTCAGTCACATCACTCTGACATGAGTCTTCTGCTATTTCCTTCATTTGGAGGTATCACATGATTTCTTAATATTTTAACAATCACCCTCTAAGTGTAAAGGTTCTAACAGAAGCTCCTGGTTTCCCATTGCCAGAGAAGCACAGGGTAGCAAATGCATCAACCCCAAATTTCATTTGATGAAGGCATTAAAGACAGAACCAAATTATCCCAGTGCATAGAAAATTAGGGTAAAGAAAATTTCACATCTAATCACATTGCTGATGAACTTATGGTGTGTCTAGCAGGAGAAGCAAAGAAGAAAAACTACCCGAATGATTTTTCAAAGGGCGGGTAGCCAAGCCTTCACACAGTGATCCCATCGTCTTGCTCATCTTCCCAGAGCTGAATGTCAATGCCCTAATGCCTCTGTTTGGCATGGTTCATAAGAAAGCAGGTGGGAAGGCTAATGTTAGTATAAAATCTGCTCATGGAGTTGACTAGGTCACTGGGCACTTCCATGAGAACTTGATGTTGCAATCCAGGGAAGCTAGAGGCTCCAAAGAGAGGCTGTCAGTCAACAGGGACCCTTGGATTATGCATCTTAGCAGCATACCGGGGGTTCAGGACATCCTCATCAAATCTTATCATGCTCTGAGTCTTTATCTGACCTTTTATTTGAGGAGTTGCATGAGGTAATTTGGCCAATGGCCCACCAGAAATCCCAGGTCCAAGCAAAGCAAATAACTCCGAGACTCAAGTGTATCCAATGGTTAAAGTGCCCAGTGAAATTTTCTAACCCCCTCCTGCTGTCATTTGCTTTATTATCCCTGTTGCAGCATAAGCAGTCCTATCACTAAGCCCTCCGTACACACAATCAGCTGTAGGTGACTGCAAGCCCTAAATGCTCACAAAAAAAAAAAAAGAACTTTAGTTCATAATAAGGCTAATATCCTACTCCAGGGTGTACAATGATAAATCAGAAAGAAATTACAGGCCTGGGTAACAAAGTCATTATCCCTTCCAGTGTCAAATGAAAACCAGATGTTCTCAATCCAATGTGCTCTCTCCCTCCTTCCCTTGTCCCTACAGATTCCAGGCTAGAAAATAAGGTACACCCCATTAATAGGATATTCTCTATTGATAGAGATGGGACTGATAATCAAAAAGGCTAAAATGGTGCAACTATCACTAATTTAATAAAATGTCATAGGCACGATGTTTAGAAAGAAGAGCATTAGCTTAAGCATCAGAAATTTTAGAATTTTCATTCTAAATCTTCCTGAGTCCGATTCCTTGTCTATAAAGTAAAGATAAATAATCTTGACCCTGTTTCCTCCACAGTGATGTTGTGAGGATAAAGAAGGTAACACAAATGGATGTTTCTTGAAAAATGAAAAGATTATGACCTCTATTGTAACAACTATGTTTTTCATAGTGGCAAAAAGTTCAAAAAGGTGGCAGGAGATCACACTAAAGAAGAACCTAATTCACCTCACTAAATTCATGCTCCATGGTTGACCACAAGGTCTGGAACCTAATCATTCTTTGGAAAATGATCCTGAGTTTCAGAAGCAGGTAAGGATTCTAAGGAGATGTGTTTCATTTATTTGTTTTGTTTTCTTTTTGTTTTTGTTTTAACCAGGGATTGAACCCAAGGGCACTTAACCACTGATCCACATCCTCAGGCCTTTTTATTTTTTATTTTGATACAGGGTCTCACTAAGTTGCTTTGAACCTCCCCAGGTTGCTGAGACTGGCTTTAAACTTGCAATCCTCCTGCTTCAGCCACCTGAGCCACTGGGACATTTGTGTTCTTGAAATAAAATTCCAGGGATACTTATTGGTCATGCTAGAAATGTGGTTTATTTGACAAAATGATTTTTAAAATTTATTTAGCCTGCCAGTTCCAGACATGGTAGAGTAGCCACATTTTCTTCCTAGTGTTTCTCTTAAAAAATAAGATAAATGCATGACTGAGGATGTACCTCCATGGTAGAGTGCTTGCCTAGCATGCACAAAGCCTTGCGTTTGATCTGCAGCACAGGAAAAAAAAAAGAAAAAAGAAAAATTAGGAAGATTGTGTGTGAAAAGTGGAAGGAAACCCAGCAACTTCTTAGGAACGCGAGGAATGACACCACAGTGAGGAGTCTGTGTCTTCTTTAGGCATCCATGTAATTCAGCCAAAACACTGGAGAAGCCCGCAACCTGCAACCACCAACAGATCCAAGTAAAGCAACAGATCCAAGCAAAATGCTCTACAATGAGTGGGGGTGGGTGGGGTTGGAATCCATGTTCACTGGATTAGACTAAGGGGAATGAAGGGAAGGGAGAGGACAAAAAAGGAAAGACAGTGGAATGGATCTGACAAGTCTTTCCTATGTACATATATGAAAACACCACAGTGAATCCCATCGTGTACAGCTGAAAGACTGGGGTCCTAATTAGAACAAGAAATATTCCGTGCTTGTATAATGATGTCAAAATGGATTGTATTGTCACATGTAACTAAAAAGAACAAATTTTAAAAGCAGCCCACATACTGTAGTCATAGGACTCAGAAAGGTCGATCCAATGGAACAGAAAGTCTTCTGTCAGTGGCTCTCCTGCTGCAGGTGCGATAGGGAAGTCAGAGTGCTGGCTGGGGTGTGGACACGTGTACACCAATGGAGAACATGCTGCTCCAATGGCGGTGAGGATGATTGGGAGTTGAGCATCCTTCTGAGACCTGTAAGTCACATCTTTCCTTGCCTCTTCCTGGCTTCGGGTGGTTTTCTGATAATCTTTGGCATTTCTACTTTCAAGCACATAACTTGAATCCCTGCCTTTATTATTCCTGGCATTTTTCCTGTGTGTCTTGGTCTCCACATGAGACCAATCATGTTGGTTTAGGGTCTTCCCTGCCCCAGTATGATCTCAATCAATGAGGTCTGCAATGACTACATCCAAAGATTACATTCTGAGATACTGGGAATTAGGGCTTCAACATGGGCTTTAGTTGAGGGGAACCGGGGATACAGAATTCATCCACTAACATGTGCTGATGCCAAAGTCCTATTTATGATATTGTACTTCAGTTATCTAAAATGCCTCCATTGGGGAAAGTTGGGTTAAAGGGCTTGGTAATCTGTGTATCACTTTTGCAACTTCCTATGAGTCTATAATTACATCAAAGTAAAAAAAACTTTTAACTTTTTATTAAAAGTTTGTATTCCATTAAACAGAGATCAAGTGGGGATCCTAAACCATTTTCCATTTCTGTTGACACATTTTTGGACTTAACCTTTCCAATTGTTTTTGAAAAGGAATGAACTTTCTCCCATATTTTTCCTGTGGCTTGCTTTAAGTGTTTGCTGAATATATTGCATACTTTTAACAAGCTGGTCAGCAGCTTTGAGACTTGGTGAGATGTCTCTTTTCATTGCAATCCCTCCCTAGAATTTCACAGATAAATCACCAGCCCTCTAGAAAATGATAACAAATTCTCCACCCTGCAGATGGTTGAAGGTGCTATAATTTTATTAAACATTCACTCCTCTCTGTTCTCAAGTTACTATGGTCTAGGCGTAAAGGAATGGTGACTTTTTAATTTTATTTAGAGAAGCCTCAAGAGATCATTTCTGAGTTTTGTGGTCTCTATAGGTTCCTAGAAAGGACCTGATAGGAAAAAGACACAGAGCCATGGGGAGCAGAGTTTGCTGGAGAGGGACCATTAGGACCCAAATCTGCTACTTCCTCCCTGCTAGCTCAGGTACATGGGGCAGAGGGTCCAACCTGGGGAGGAAGGTTACAGCTCAAGGCCCCTGGTTACCATCTGAACCATGGGCCTAATGCTCAGTTTGAATAAGGCTGGAATTACAGGACTAGGCCAACCAACTCGAACCAAAATAGCGTTAGGTAGAAGTTACTTCTGGTGCTCTATAGCACAGGGTAACTATTTTCTGCAAAAAAAAAAAAAAAAAAATACTTCAAAATACCTAGAATAGTCCAAATTTCTCGTCACATAGAATTTTAAATATCTGAGGAGATGGGAATGCAAATTATCCTGATTTGATTATTACACATTGCATAAATACATTAAATTATTGAACTGTGCTCCATAAACATGTACAAATATTATGCGTCCATTAAAATTTTTAAAATAAACAAACCTAAAAAAAGGAAAATAAGCCATGAAGGGGCAGAAAGAGTGAAGAAATCCTAACAGCTGTGCCAAAAGACTGACCCACACAGCAGGGAAGACGGAAGCAGGGGAGCTCTATCAGTTTCCTTACCAACTACCACAAACTCATCAGCTGAAAACGACACATGTCTATTAACTCTCAGTCTGTGGAAATCAGAAGTCAGGGCTGGGTATTCTGCTTAAGATCTCAACAGGTGAAATCAAAGTGTGGGCTGGGACGTGTCCCCTTCTGGAGCTCAGGGTTCCCTTCTAAGCTCACCTGGAGGTTGGTCAAATTCAGTTTCCTTGTGATGGTAATACTGGGTCGGGACTCTGTTGCCTGACACTTCCCAAGGATTGATCTCTGTTCCTCTAAGTCACTCAGCTCCCTGCCAGGGGCAGAAGGAGCAGCTTACTTCCTTAAGGCCAGGAGGTAGTTTTCTCGTATGTTTGGAATGTCTGTCTTTAGGAAAGACACATTGTTTTTAATGGCACAGATGATCTCCCTTTTGATTTTCTCAGTCAACTGATTAGGGAGATTCATTACATCTGCAAAGTCTCTGCCTTTGAAACCAAATCCCTAGAAGGAAGACCATCTTGCTCTCAGTTCTGTCTCCATCCAGAAGAGAGGATTCTGTGGAATTCTCCCAGCTACAGGTGTGGAGTCCTGGAAGATTTGGCAATTCTGGGTCCAGCCCTGGCTGGAGCCCAGGGAGGACTGCTGCAGGACTGTCCAGCAAAAAGCAGAAAAGGAAAAAAAGAGCATGAGCAGATTCTCAGAATTCTTGAGAATTTCTGGGCCATGCTAGAGTTTCACACATAAATCACCAAACTTCCTCAGAAAGGAAGACCACAGCTTCTCAGCACTGCAGGTAAGAAAATGTGCCAGAATTCTCAGAAATGGGCATCCTTTCTAAACTCCAGTGTGTGTGGCCTAGACTCGGAGAAACAGTAGGTATTTTCTGATGGTGGCGGAGAAAGGCTGTTGCTGATGTCCTAAGCCCCTGTCAGAACTAACCCAGTGAACATCGATTCCAACCCCACCCACCCCCACTCATTGTAGAGCATTTTGCTTGGATCTGTTGCTTTACTGGGATCTGTTGGCGGTTCCAGGTTGCAGGCTTCTCCAGTGTTTTGGCTGAATTACGTGGATGCCTAAGGCCTGTGGACGGCAGAGCAGTGTGGCTCCTTGCAGACCCAGGCCCTGGGGACTGCGCAGTCGAACACCCCTGCTATCACAGATTGGGGGGGTGGCCTTGTCCTGTCGGTCATCTGAAAAACAGCATGCTGTGCTGAGCTGCATGGGGCCTGATAGGTAGAGTGAGCACCCCAGAGGTGACTGTGAGTGGAATGACGCCACGGCAGAGGCCAGAGGTGGTCAGGGAGGTGTCCGCCCTGGTCAGCAGTCAGCACAGCTGGGTGAACTCTGGGAGAATATGAAATGATCGGAACCATAAGCCATGGTGCAGCAATCACCGAGCATTCATAAATGGAAGCTTCAGTGACTAGAAATGCTCTGATTTATTTGTAGACACATTTCCACATTGCTCCTCCAACCATCCATGCTCGTAGCAAGCAGACACTGGTCTCTGTGTGTGTGTGCGTGTGTATTTTTTTCACATCCCTGTGCCGAAACATTGAAGATGGCAAGTACTACTTGCTGTCTCTAGAAATTAAGATGAGAAAGATCCTGAATCAGTGAAATCCATGTTCAAGGCACAGTTCTGTCCAGGTCTGTGAAGGGGGTCGCCCTAAAAACCTGGTTCCCCATCCATCCCTATCTGGGTCTGTACCCTTTGGATTCTTTGGGCTGAGGCAGAGGCAGGGAGGACAGGAGGACAGAACCATAAAGTGCATGAGCAAGGGCTGGGCCGAGGGGTAGGGAGGATCCCACAGAGTAGACCACTTGCAGGCTGCCGCTCTCAGTGCTTCTCCCCTCTGTCCCCATTCCTCCACGTCCTTCAGGAGGAAATGCCTACACAAGCTGCACCTGCTGAGAGGAGGCTCAGTGTGAGCCAGGCACAGCCCGGGCCAAGAAATGTGGCAAGTAGCAGCAGCCTCCCAAACCAGTGACTAAAAGGCTGGGAACACTGGGGATGTGGGGACACAGAAAGTGTGAGGGAAGACAGCCATGTTCATGCAGTGTCATTTTTGCTAAAAGAGCCCTCACTGTGCAGATACTAAATACATTAAAGTCCCTGGCAGGATTATTAGAGGAAACTGAGGGAGATTAACTCAGCGCCTCTATTAGTCAGCTCCGGCTGCCATAACAAATGCCACCGACTGGGAGGATTAAACAACAGAAATCCTTCGTCTCAGTTCTGGAGGCTGGAGGTTTAAGTTCAAGGTCTCAGCAGGGTTGGTTTCTCCTGAAGCCTCTCCTTGGCTTGTAGATAGCAATTTCTCCCTGTTCTCAAATGGTCCTCCATCTATACCTGTGTCCTGATCTCTTCTTAGGACACCAGTTATACAGAGAATGGTCCACCCTTATGACCCCATTTACCTTAAGTGACTCTTTAAAAACTCAGTCTCCAAATGCAGTCACATTCTGGGGCACTGAAAGTAAGGGCTTCTTCAACATCTGAGTTCTGGGAGAAAATGATTCAGCCCTTGACACCGCCCCAGCCCTGAGAGTCCCAAACCTGGAAGTGCAGCGTCATTGGAAGGATACCCATGTCTATCGTAACCCTTCTCCTTTTTGGATACCCAGGTCCCTCTCTGTAGTGACAGAAAGCCACTAGACAGCAGAAAGTTTCCAATCACTTGGAAAGCTGAAATCCTAAGTGACTATGACTGTAACCATGGTAACATGTAAATCAGAGAACTTTATGATGCAATAAGAGAGCAGAAATTCTGGAGTCAGGTTGCTAACACCCAGTGTGACACGATCCTGGTCATTCCTCTTCAGACTCTGGGGTAGGAAGGATGAGATTAAGCCTGGCCAACCAGCTGGGTGCTCTGACCTCAGGGATGCCTGTGCTGTTCTCAGGCCCTGGTAGCAGAGGTGAGACACAGGTGCTGATGGCTTGTTCCTGTTGTCATTTGGGCATCCTTCTTCAATTAAAGGCAGTAGCTCACACTGGGAGTTTCCAAATGAGGGACGACTAGTTTGTGGCATGATTTCATTGGGGTCCCCATGATTCTTTTTGTCCCAAACAGAGACATGCATTGGGCTACAGAAGATGCTTAGCATGGTGGGCAGCAGATCTGCACTGACCCAGGGTTATGTGAGAAGATAATGTAGGACCCAGAGCATCTTTGGGACCTAATTGTTAGGGACCATAAATAAGGCCAGCAGCCACAGTCTGCCTTCCGCGGAAAAGCTTAGGGCCAAACTAGAAAAACCAGGAGACAAAGATATCTCTTCCAAAGGGAGCAGAGGAGCAGCTCCCTTCCTGGGGCTTCAGGAGGGAGCAACAAGGCAGCCTGCAGAGCCACTCCATACAGAAGGTGCCCTTCTAGCCCCAGGACACACATGGTTACCAGGCCATTTAATTAAATAAAGGCATCTGAGAAGCCGTCAGGATACATCCTTTCACCAAGCACCTGCCCTGGGAACTGGTCCCAACACAAGGGGACCTAAAAGAGACCAGGCATCTCCCAGCTATGGGTGCCAGCCAGTCCTTGCTTTGCCCAGACTTATTTAGCAGGACTCTGCAACATCATCTCAGCTTGAACATATGGAAGCCCCAAGGAAGCCTGTTGTGCTGTGAGAAGTTGCTGTGTGCCTGAACTTGCAAAGGAAGAAGAATAAGAGTGGAGCTGTGGCCCAGCCTGAGAGGGAGCTGGCAGCTCACAGGTGGGCCTCAGTCAGGGTCCACTACTAAGCAGCATTTCTGGCCTATGGAATAAGGCAATTCGTGCAGGTATTTGGTGGCAAGCAGTCATGGGAGTGGTCGCTCAGTCTGTGAGGCTGCGGCTTCTTCATTGGATGCCACAGCCCAGAGCCTATAGCATGGTGCAGGCAGTCGACAGAGTTGACAAGTACCAAGTGTGGGCTACAAGGCTCAGTGGGCCCCAAAGCTGCATCAGACCTACAAGGGCTGGAAGGAACTGTTTTGGTCTCTAAGTCAGAGAAACTGGAGCAGAGGACATGTGAATAGCCACCAAAGGCTGCCATATGCTGACCAAGTAAGTTGATAAGCTTCCTCTATGGGAATAGGCTGCCCCTTCACTGTGGCCTTCCTCATCATGTGATGTGTGGTCCAAGTTCCCTTGGACCCATTCAGAGAAAATTCTGAGGACTAACCACTCAGATGAACTGAGATACCACAATATAAATCCAGACAACAATATTTCCATGACACAACCTTAGGGTGCTCATTTCTCCTAGGAAGACAGTCCAGGAGCTCTGGGAATTTAATGTAGGAAACTCAATTGCCCATTTGAAACAGAGTCCAAGGTCAAAGAGGTGGTTTCATCCACAGAGGTTTGGGAAATAAAGTAGGATCTAGATTTGGAAGCTTAGATAGAGGAGATCCCATGCATCGGGAGCATGGAAGCAAAGGCAGGGCAGCAGCGTCCAGGACAAGGATTCAGTGACAGATGCAGTGGACAGGGCGTTAACAGTGCAGGACCAGCGACAAACACTTCGAGTTCAGAGTGGACGAGGGATGAAGAGATGAGCCTTCAGCTTCCTGCCCTAGGGCAAATAACCAAACATAAAATACGTTTTACAGGCCAAGAGTTTTCCTACTCCCTTGTGTGGAATTAAAGTCCTTGGATTGAATTCGCAGTGTTCTTTTTTTAGATCACATTTCTGATGGCCCGTTTTAGGTCTTGAACTCCCCATGACACTTCACTTTACTTTTCCCCAACTTTTTACTACAGTAAATAAATATTAAAACACAAATGAAGTTCAGATCTTCTTTCACTACTCATCAACCATAGCTGGCCCAAACCTTGAGGGGATAATCTCTTGCTACAGTCCCAATGAAATTGAACCTCCTTTGTCTTTTATTCCTCACTATCTCATATCTTCCCCCTCTTTCCTACCAGGCCTTCCTTAATTTTTCTTTTATTTCTATTATTACACAAAAAGATTTTAACAAAAATAAAGGACATGTAATAAGAGAAAAGCAGCATTCTTGTTAAACTGACAAAAACTGTCTTCCAAGACTTTTCCCCATTGGTCCTGTCCACAGGCCTCCTTAGTTGCACCTGGTAGTTTCAGCAGGGAGTAGAACTGTGAGCTTTGTTTTATTCACACCATGATTTCATGAGCATGTTTTGCACTTTGCCAAATCAGCTTTCTATTGTCATTGAATCCAAGCCGGTGGTTTTTAGGAAGAGGGCTATAGCCCAGGATAGGACAGCCTTGGCTGGTACCTTGGTGTTGGAAGTTGTGGGGAATGCCTTAGACTCATTGTGATCTGCCCTTCTGATCACAGAACTGCCCCTCTGTTCCTTGTAGATACTGATGGCCAAGTCCAAGGAGAATGTCTTTGCCATGCAGATACCAACCTCTCAGTGCACTTGAACTAACTTGATAGTTCTTTAAAGGGATACAAGTAAATATTGACTGAGGTGCTACTAAGCAGTTTCATAATCACAACGCACTTCCTGTACCAGACACATGTAACACCCCTGACCTCCCTTTCTGTACCCCTTCTTGGAGCAGCTCACCAGGGCCTGCAAGGTAGAGAAGATGTGCCTATGTTCCTCATAAGGAAGACTTTGAAGGAGGTTTTGCACAAGGAAAGAAAGAAAAATAATACTTTGTACTAGTAAATTTTAGAACTCAAAACCCAAATGTAACATTTTACAATTTGTCCTTTATTCTAGGAAAAGACATGAGATATACAGAGAACATAAAGCAAATTATCAGAGGTAAATTCAACTCATCGATAATAAGAGTAAATATTAGTAAATTAAACAACATAATCAAAAGGCAGAAGTTGTCAGATTGAATAAGAAAACAAGATCCAACTATATGTTGTCTACAAGAGAGACTTTAGTTTAAAGATACAGATTGAAAGCAAGAGAATGAAAAACATATACCATTCAAACAGCAAAGATAAGGAAGATGAAGTGAAGTGACTACACTGATATTAAACAAAATAGACTTTAAAACAAAATATTATAACTAAAGATTATTTTAGTCAGCTTTTTTATTGCTGCACCCAAAAGACCTGACAAGAACAATTTTAGAGGAAAATTTTATTTGGCACTCAGTTTCAGAGGTCTCAGTCCATAGAGAGCTGACTCCATTGCTCTGAGATCAAGGTGAGACGAACATCATGGCAGAAGGGTGTGGTGGAAGAAAGCAGCTCAGGACATGACAATCAGGAAGCAGAGAAAACTCCACTCACTTTTTAATTTTTATAAAACCCAAAAGCAGGCCCACAGTGATCCATCTCCTCCAGCAATTCCCCAGCTGCCTACAGTTTATCCATACCAGTGGGTTAATGCGCTGATTAGGTTAAGATTCTTGTAATCCAATCACCATCTCTGAACTTTCCTGCATTATCTCACACCTGAGCTTTTGGGGGATACCTCATATCTAAATTATAACAGAGAAAAACAGAAATGTTTTATAATGATAAAGGGTCAATCCATGAAAATATGATAATTATAAATATATATGTTCCTAACAAGAGAGCCCCCAAAATAAATGAAGTAAAACTGATAGAAATGAAGGGGGAGAAACTATTCAACAAAAATAGTTGGAGTCATCAATATTCCTCTTTTATAATTAAAACATCCAGGCAGAAGATTATGAGGAAATAGAGGACTTGAACAACACGATAAAAGGTAAAACTTTGGAAGTGAAAGAACCCTTTACAAGTCTTAGGAGAAGAAAAGTAACCCTTTGAGAGTTATGTGGAGATTCAGCAGAGTATCAGAGGCTGGGGACCCACCCTGAATCCTGCTGGACCATGCACTAGCTGCCTGGTCTAGGAAAATTTATCAGAAGCTTCTGAATCTTCATTTCTTCACACATGAAATGAGGTGAGAATGAACCACTCACAGAGCGTCTTGGGATTTCTAGGATGATGTACATTAAGGAAATTGATCATAGGCTATGGAGGGCTATCCAACCTAAGATGTGCCAATCCTATTAAGGGCCCTCAGAGCCATTCCAATCGCTCTCCCTCTGCTTTATGGGAATGGGCTTCAAGGGGAAGAGGGGCTGACCGTTTCAGGCTGTGATCCCGACTCCCATGCCAATCAGCTTCTGACAGGATTCATCCAGAGAGAGGTGCTGGTGAAGAGTGTGTGAGAGGTCAGGCTCTTTCTTCATCCCCAGTTCTCCTTCACCTGAACAGTGTCGCTGGGAGCCTTTGCAGGGTTCTGGCTCCTGCCAGGTAAGCCAAGGCCCCGTTTCCCAAGGGTGACCCTTGCTCCTTGACCCCACAGCACCTCCAGCCTACAGAGGGCTGCAGCTTCCTCCCCTGTCACTGTTCTCTGGCCTCACAGACTTCTTATCACCTGGGTAACCAATGTTCTCTGTTCTGAATATCTGAAGTGGCCTCTCTCTCCCAAATTGTATCTTGGATAACTAATGGTATTTTGCATTTAATTTATGAAAAGCAATCCAATATTTTGGAGTTTCTGGTTTTTTGTTTGTTTGTTTATTTGTTTGTTTTTTAAGAATTTGAGCCAAGTGACAGATGAAGCAGCTGGGCAGGGACCTGTACTCCTGAACACATGACCTCACTCTTCACCCTGCACAAAGCCTGGTACAGAACAAGCATCAGTGTGTGTTTGTTGCTGAAAGGCATTCAAATAGAGCTAGCTCGTCCTGTATGTGCACCATGTACCTGCTTCCCAGCCTGCTTTGCATGTATGTTGTATTTAATCCACACAATATTCCAAGAGAAACCAAGGCAGCTCATTCAGTGTAGAGTAGCACCAGGAAACCAGATAGTATGATGAGAACACCGAGCTCTTTATTATCCCTCTACTGCAAGCTCAAACCCTACCAGGGGCACCAGCTAGCCAGCAGCCTCCCCCTCAGTCTCCGGCAACAACCTACACAAAACCAAAGCAGAATAGAGAGAGCAAGTTTGGGGGACATTTATTTCAGATCATACTTTGATTCTAAAAGTGTAGAAACATGTGGCAGGCAGATCCTGGTGTGTCTGTGGGGTTGTCGGATGCTCCTCAGCCCCAGGTGAATGAGGTACCTACCTAGACTTACCTATGTGAATGCACTATTTAACTACTTTTATGCTCAGTGACCTCCTGACATAGAGTCATGGGATGCATGGTAGGGCACTGAATGTGTCCAAAGTGACTAATGTCTTGGGACATTTGGGAATGTTTCTGTATTGTTTACACTGAAAGAACGTGTATTTTTTATTCCATAGCGTAGAACTGACTTTTGACATGTCAAGTCAATGTAAGTCACTAGGGAGCTTCTTGAATTAGCCCCTGGAGAACTGTTGCTTCAACAATTTGCTATTTATCTTCTTTCAGATGACAATGTGAGGTTTCTTTTCTTTAAATCTTAAAAGTCATAAATACTTCTCCACCTCACATTGCACTCTTCCCCTTACACATACCCAATTCTCACCCACTCCCAAATAGAGTGGAGACCTTGTGGGGACAACCAGAGCACAAAGGTTCAGTCTTGATGATTCTGATCTTCCTGGGAACCTCGGAGTCAATTCTCCTTGAATCACCAATTTGGTTTTATTAAATCAAATGTTGATGATTCTGACTCTCCTTCTCTTATTGTTATGTTATTGCTGATCATCCGAATACCTTAAAATATGTGGAGAGAAGGGACATTTTTACCAGCTGAGAGGGAACTGCAGAAACCAGTCTGCAAGGCCACATGCACAGCGGTAGAACTTTCCTATTTCTTTCAAAAGGAAACAAATTTTTCCCAAGTCTGGCTGGAGAAGCTCAGGACGCTATAGACAGGAACAGGAGTGGCCTTGGTGATTTTCAGAACAGGAGTCACTTTAATTTCCAATCTAAACAATAAGTTCTACTTTTTAATGACTCTCAGGTTAGAATTACTGATATATATGACAGAAACATTAAAACCCCAAGTTTGCAATTGCCATATTAAGTCTCATGCTTCCCTGGGATAAAGGAAGCCATTTGCTTCTTTTTTTAAGATGTGGGCTTATTTGGGGAGAGTGGGGGTGCAAAGCAGTCATTGATTTTAATGTTTCCATACAATAAATTTACCAATCCAGACAAACTGAGGACAAGGACAGTTTAAATCAACTTAAATTCTGCATGAAAAAGCATTTTGAGCATTTCAAATATTTCTAAGCACACAAGTAACTCAAAGCAGGTTGCTAATGTGTTTCCTTCACTAAAACAAAGAGGTCTTTGGTGGCGATTTGTGGATAGCTTTAGGGTTCAGATAAGACAGTGATTTGAATTCTGAAGCAGTTTCTGACAGGACGAAATGGGGAGCACTTAATGAGTGAGCTGACATTTTTAATTAATCAGAACCTGGGGAAAGTTCATTCCCGATGAAGAAAGTGACATTTAAAAAGTCACAGAAGCAGAAATGTGGGTATCAAATGATGGTGGGGTATCTGACTTGGCAAATGGAAGGGAGAGAGAGGAGACCACAAAGGAAGTTGGGACCAGTGTGCTTTCTGGTATCACCCTGATTTTGTTAGAAGCATCTGCGTAAAAGGCCACATGCTGGGTGAATATCTAATAAAAGAAGTTGGCCTCTTCCATGGGCCCCAGAGCTCTGTTTTCTTCTTTCTTTTGGAAGTTATGAGGCACTCGGGTACAAACCCAGAGAACACCAAGGCAGAGAAAATGGAGATGGGATCCCAGAGTTCAGTAGTGAACCCAAGTGACTCTAGGGTGAGTCTCTGAGGGTGTCAAGGATGGAGGCACAGCAAAGCACCACAGGACAGGGTGAATACACAATGGTGGTCTCATAAGATTACAATGGAGCTGCCTAGTGACGTCGAAGCACTCAGTTCATAATGCAAAGCGCTACTCAGGTGGTTGTGATGATGTGTGGGCATAAACCTCTTGCACTGCCAGTGTGTAAAAGTAGAGCGTCTATGTGATCTCCTGTAGTACGTTGTGCTTGGTAACAGACTAATTGTGTCCTGGGGTAAGTATTTACTACATGGTAACTTCTGTCATTATTTTAGAGTGTACTCCTTCTACTTATGACACAAATATTCAGTGTGAAACTGTGCGCTCTGTAACTCCAGCAGCAGCCTTACACATCCTGTGATTGCATCAAGAGACCATAGCAGGTGATCGTCCTGTCCCATCTAGGTTTGTATAGGGACGCTCTGTGATGTTCACACAATGACAAAATCATATAAAGATGCATTTCTCTAAGCCAATCCCCAAAAAACAAACGTCAAATGTTTTCTCTGGTATGTGGATGCTGATCCATTAGGGGGGAAGGTGCTAGGGAAAAACGGAGGAACTTTGGATTGGGCAGAGGGGAGTGAGTGGAGGGGAGCGGTTGTGGGGTGGAAGGGTGGTGGAACGATGTGGACATTGTTACACTACGTTCATGTATGATTGCACAGTGTGCCTCTGCATCGTGCACAGCCAGAGAAATGGGAAGTTGTGCTCCATTTGTGTACCATGAGTTAAAATGCATTCTGCTGTCATGTGTAACTAATTAGAATAAAATTTTTTTAAAAACATTTTTTAAAATGATGCATTTCTCAGAATGCAAAACTACATGCTCAGGGCAGAGTTGGAGAGGAAAGAGGCAACCAAAAGTGAGCAATGGACAAGGGCATGAAGGTGTCCGGGTGGAGGTTGGTCCTAGCTGGCTTCCCTGGGACCAGCTCTCAAGGTGGAGGGACCTAGCCTTTGAAGCAGAGGAGTGCCAACCCTTCAAAGTGGTGGTAAGTCAGTGCCCTGTGTCAACTGACCACTAAGGGACAGGACAGAGCACCAGAGTTTGCAGCCTCAAAACACAACCCCACACTCACCTGCTGAAGACTGAGCCACAGCCAGAGCCACAGGGATGTGGGCCATCGTCAGGATGCCTGACCACTCACCACATCTACTCTGGGACCATTAGTGCTCTGGGAAAGTCAAGTGCCTAAAAGTTCTCTGCCTTCCAAGATAATTTTCCCTATGACGTTCAGCTTCAGTCCCATTCTTTGTTTCTTTCTCTTACTGTGAGTTTCAACACAATGAGAGAATGATTCCCCTCCCACCAGCTCCAAGGAACCCCCACAGTGAAGGCCCTGACACACCTGAGTAGCATCCACACCATTCAAGACACAACTTACCATTTAAGCAACCTTGTAGAGTATTGCCCCTACTGCTAGGAAAGGCTGGACATTGAAAGTCAAGGCCATTCACTCAGACCTCATTATCATACCCATTCCCTTTGAGTCCATTTGGAATTCCTAATGTACACATTTGCCTAAGTGTGTGAGAGAGAGCATGTTTGACTGCTTTCCTTTTTTTTTTTTTTTTTTTTCTTTTTTTATTGAGATTACACAGCCACTAAATTCAAAACATAGGCTAGGATGTCAACATGTAACACTCACCTGGACACTGTTGGCCCCAGTGGATTTGGATGGTTGTCGAGTCATATAACTTCTTATGGCCAACTTTGCGTCAGGCTTACCCCCGTCAGCATTTAGCTTTATCTTCATAAATTAACCCCCCCACACACAGCACAATATTTCTATGCATTCATCGTTCTGTATGTCTCCCATAAATCAACTGCAGGCCTATTTAATCATCCCTCCGCAATTTTAAACACCAACATTTTTAATGAGGCAGAGAGTGCATGGGGGCCAGCAACAGGGTTTTAAAGGTCCAATGTGGGTCACTCTGTGTATATTTTTCAAAGCCATGCGTTCTTGAGATAAGTCACATATTACCCAGATCTGGGGGCTTGGCCAATGGCCTTTCCCATTGTGTGACCGGCGAGACCCTGGGCCATCAGCAGGCTGCTTTTTGTCAGTGGCCTTGATGTGTGTCGGTTATTATAAACACACATGATGAATGAGTGTTATGGTTATGTGAGGAATTTGGTCACCTTGGCTCAAGCTGTGAAAGTGGCAGAGCTATGGATATAAGAAGGACCATACCTACCACTGCAGCCCCGGTCACTGGTGTCTGAGCATCATTAACTTTGAGACTTTTTCTGGAAATCCATAAATCACTCCATCTAATTTTGAGGTCAATGTGCTGGCTCAGTGAAATTGCCCCCAACCTCCTCCCTCATAGGAAACTTCCCAGTGACTTGCTCACAAGTGGGCCTTGTTTTGCTGGCCCCCCGCCCACCAGAGCTCAGGACACTCAGATGAGAGGCTTCAGTGTTCTGTCCCGCTATGGATGCAGGCTGATGAGATAACACTCAGCTGGGCTGCAGGTAGAGACAGATAACTCACGCACAGCTGTGTCTATTCCATGCTCAAGATGTGGGTCCAATCCAGGGCCACACTCAGACTCAAGGGTCAATACTTTCAGCCAGCTTTGTGGCCAGTCCACGGTCCTGGAGGTGAGCAAGGCAGTCAGTGAGGGAACAAGATAAAAGACTAGTGACAATTGGGCAAGAGCTGCTAAAAGGCAGAGTGACCAATAGAAAAACACAGATTCCTGAGTCTATCTGGAATATTTTTCTTTTGTGTTTTTAGGATCCGCATATGATCACAGAACTGGGAACATGTTCAGAAAGGCAAAGAGAGCCCTTGCCCAGCCCTAGAAGATCACCTTTCAGCACTACTACCTCCTTCCTCTTTCTCTTCCTTTTCTTTTCTTTAGGTGCCATGCTATGAATTGCCATGAATTCAATATAAGAAGCATCCCAATTAACCTAATTAATTAGTTAGGCTTTAGATTACTATAACAAAATACTGAAGGCAATTAACTTATAAAAAAAGGTTTATTTTGGTTCTGGAGTGGCTTCATTTCTTTGGGCCTGTGGCAAGGGTGGCCCATTATTACAGGAGCACATGGCAGAGCAAACTGCTCACCTCGTGGCCAGGAATCAAAAGAGGCATGAAAGAGGGGAGGGGGCCTCCCAATCCCCTTCCCCTTAGGCATCCAATGACCTAAGGACTTCCCATAAAGTCCCACTCCTATTACCTCCCAATGGCACCACTCTGGGGACCAAGTCTTTAACACATGGATCTTTTAGGGATGCTCAACATCCAAACCAGAGCAACCCTCAAAGCAACTGTGTTGTACAAATGAGGAAAGTGATGCATCAAGGACTGGAGCAGCACACCCTGTCCCTCAACAGAGCTGGGTTTGATCCCCATCCAGGCTTGTTCTGGGTCCCAGATGTTCTGTGTCTGGGGAACTATGGTCCCTGTCTTGGAGTGAAGAACATGAAATCCAAGCCTGCAGAGCATATCATTGTCTGTTTCAACTGAGCTCTCTGAACTTGAAACTCAACCAACTATTGTTTTTAATTAAGGAGATAGTAGCAGATGGTTAAGAGCATAGACTCCAAATTCAAAAGCGACCAATTAGACTTTCAGTTCTATGACCTGGGAAAGTAGCCCAACCACTATCTCAGGCAAAGAGCAGCCCAGAGGAGGGCTACCAATGTCGCTAGGCAAAGCCCTCAGGGAGGCCCACCAACAGGGAATCCAAAAGCTGGCTGCTATCAGCAATTATTCCTAGTGCTCACCTATCCTGTTTCTTCCTTCATCTTCCTTGCAAGAGAACCTCCAAGAGCTTAGGGTTCCTGTCAATTTTCAGCAGTAACTGATTATGTCAAGCTGTTCACACATGGCCCAAGGATACTGGGACAAGTTAGCAGCCTACACAGGAATCCAGGAAATTGTTATTTTGATCTTTAATACTCTTTTTCATGCCAAGCTAAGTGACCTTTGTAGGCCCTGTAATATGTTAATGTTTAGGGAGAGTTTATGAACTGCTTGAATCCATTTTTAGTAAGGCCTGTTACCTCCAAATACAGAGTCAAGGTCCCAATTAAAGCTTCTCATTAGAGAGTGAAAGTTATTTGCCAAACCAGAAGGGAAAAAAGACAATTTTTCATCATTTTGAAATTTATCTGCCTGACAACAACAGTTTCCTCACAGCACTAGGGCAAGCATTGAGCTCATTCAACATTTCAGTGCATGGCAAAGAATATTCTGGAAGTGTGGACAGGTCAGTATCTCCTCCCTAAGGAATTTCAGGTAGTAGCTGGGATGTATGTGTGTCCAAACTCACATGTTCACACAGACATGCACAGAATCATTCTAGTACCTTAACATCTATAGTCAATGTATATACAAAGGTTTTGGCAGCAAAAACACCCCTTCTTTTTAAGCTTGTGTACTCCTGTAAGGAAGATATGTTAGTCATCTCTCTGTTTTTGTAAGAAAATACCTGAGCAAACAAAGAGGAAAGATTTATTTTGGCACACCGTTCCGGAGATCTCAGTCTATGGTTGCTTGGCTCCATTGCTATGGGCCTGTGTGAGGCAGACATCATGGCAAGGAGCACAGAGCAGAGCAGAGCTTCTCACCTCATGGCAACCAGAAGCAAAAAAGAGAGAGAGGGAGGAAGGAGTGGGGAGACAAGATAACTCCTTCCAGGACATGCCTTCCTCCAAATAGGTTCTACCATCTCCCAATAGCACCACTAGCTAGAGATCAAGTCTTCAACCTGTGAGATTTTGGGGGCATTCCAGATCCAAACTATAACAGCAGGACCTCTTAGGATAAAGTATCTCAACTGGGCTTTCAAGTTTGTTTACAGTTTTGCTGGAGAGGAAGGAAAGGGAAACATTCCAGGCCAAATTAGATGGATAGGCAAAGATGGGTTGAGAATTATGTGGGCCCTTGGTGATACTGAGACATCAGAAGCACCTTCATCCAAGGCCAGAAGTCTCTGTGTGCAGAGACAATGCTAGAAAAGGTTCTGAGTGCATGTTATGGAGTTAGGCTTTTAATCTAATGAGTGTATCCTACTTCTGACAGCTCTCTGCAAAATCTCCAGGCCCCGTATTTAAGGACTTTGAGAACTGTAGAAGGAACCAGAGACAGAACAGCCAGGCCAGGATGCCTCTCCCAGGGACTGAGCTGCTACCTGGCCACAGGACACATACCGCGTGTCTCTGTGGCCATGGTCGTGCCACTCTCCCAGGTAAGTGCCACCTTTAGAAGAATGTTGGGATGTCTTAGACAACACTGTCTCAGTCACCCTCACTGACCCCCTTCAGAGGCCACTTAGTGACTCAGAGATCTCTCTCTCTCGAGATCTATCTCTCTCTCTGTCTCTCTCTCTCTCTCTCTCAACCTACTCTATGAAAATAACATACTTCAAACAAAACATTTTTGTCTTTAATAAGCATTTATTGAGCACATGTGATATTTCCTCTAAAACTCACAGTCTAATGGAAATATTTATAAATAATTTTGTTGCAGTCTAGTATATACGCAGTACCAGTCAAATTCATATAACCACAGTTGTTACAAAGGGTTGGAAGGAGTCCCTTCAGGCAAACAGAGGTTAATAGAGGGAGACTGGATAAGGTGGAGACAATGCTTAATCAGGCTCTAGATGAGTAGGAGTTTCCCAGGCAGAGGTTTTCTGTGGAAAGTAATTCCAGGAGTGTGAACCAATATCCTATTATTCAGATCTCGAGGCTTTGGTAAGTGAGAGGGATCTGTTACTAATTATGCTCAAATGATGGACATTTAAACATACTCTCTTCATCCATTGGACCATGTGCTCACCCCACATCTAAGCAAAGTATGCATGGTCCTTGAAGGTCTGAATAGTACCTATCAGATCAGGACTGCTAGTAACAGAAAGCCCGTGCTAAATTCATGGAACTAGAGTCCATACTTGTCTCAGATAAGGTGCCATTCAGCAGTTTAATGGTTCCACAAGAGACCCAGAGCTTTACTTTGAAAGTGTTTGGCTGTCCTCACCATCAGCTTCATCCCAATGCTGTTTCCCAAATGGTCTTAAGATGGTGGCAAGAGATTTCATCAATGAGCTATTTTACTCACACCCAGGAAGACTCTTGCTCTCTCCCAGTAACACAAAGAGAAAGTCAACTTTCCCTTTAGCCTGTCTGTCCACTCAAGGTCCATTAAGTAGCAGGAGGACACCATGCACACAGGTATTTGAAGAAAAGCAGCCTTCCTCTCAGGAGCTGGATAAGTGATAATCTGATGTGTTCTTAGAAAGAATGGAGAGGATGGGAGCAGATGTGGGACTAGCTGTCAATGGTGCCCATAACCAGTATATATTGACTGCTGAAGATACAGGTGGGGAGGGAGGGCATGAGGAAAGTTGAGGACATCAGTGTAAAGGTAGGCAGGGAGTAAATTCTGAAGGAACTTCTCTGTTTTTTGTTTTAATGGAAAATAAGGCTGGATTACATTTTTACACTTTTAGAAAACTCAATCTTAAGACTCCATGGAGGTAAACTAGCAAGGAGAAATCATAGCAAGGAATCAACAGTCAAGCAATGACAGTAATTCAGGAGAAAGATGATGTGGTAATAACACAGGAATTGAGGTGAGGAGGAGGGGAGAGAAGGGAGAGATACTTACTTCCCACCACATAGGAAATTCATAGATGATGCTCAAATTTTTGAATCAGTGAGCTAAGTGAGCACCCCCACCATTAACAAGATTATAGAATTCAGAGAGTTGAACATGTCTCTTTGGTGTGAGGAAATATTAAATTTGAGGCAAATTGAGTTTGAAGTATCATATGAGTGCAGGGACAGATGAAGAGTCTAGGAGAGAGTTGGGGCTGAAGATATCCTCCTGAGAGTCATCAACCTGAAGATAGAAGAGAGCACTTGGGGCCACAGGCTGAAGGCTAAGGTGTTTGGGAGCATCAGCACTTGTAGGCTGGTTTTGTCTCTTTGGTCATGTTACTATAGTGAGGTGGGAAGACTAAAGCTAAAGGTTTGGGAAAATTCTGAAGTAGACTTTTAAATATTTTTATTAGAGCATCACAATTACATGTCATGACTGAGTTCATTTTTAACAAACTTATACATGCAAGGAATATTATTTCAGGCCCCACTCCTTCATTCTCCCTCCTGTACTCTACAAAATTTCCTTTCTTCAACAAACACATAAAAGTGAAATTCCCTTTGGTATCTCTATATAGGAATATAACGATTTTGTTATATTTATTTCATTTAGCTTCCCCTTTCCCTTCCTCCCTCTCATTCTCCTACAGCTACTCCACTGATCTTTCCTGTATATTTATGATATCCAATCCCTTCCCCCCACTGCCTTCATTCCCTTATTTTTCTCTAGCTTCCACATATGACAGAAAACATTTGACATTTGATTTCTGAGTCTGGCTTATTTCACTTAGCATGACTTTCTCCCACCACCATCCATTTACTAGCAAATGCCATTATTTTATTCTTCTTTATGACTGAGTAAAACTCCATTGTGTTTTTATACTACATTTTCTTATTACATTCATCTATTGATGGGCATCTGGGCTGATTCCATAATTTGGTTATTGTGAATTGCGCTGCTATAAACATTGTAGTGGCTGGATTGCTATGGTATGCTGATTTTAGATATTTTGGATAAACACCAGGAAGTGGGATATCTGGTTCATATGGTGGTTCCATTCCTTGTATTTTAAGAATTCTCCACACTGCTTTCCAGAATGCTTGTACTAATTGTAGTCCCACCAAAAAAAAAAGTACAATTGTACCTTTTCCTCCACATCCTTATTTTTCTGTTCTTGATAATTGCCATTCTGACTAGAAAGAAATGAAAGCTTAGTGTAGTTTTGATTTGCATTTTCCTAATCACTAGAGATGCTGAACATTTTTTCATATATTTGTTCCCATTTGTGTTTCTTCTTTTGAGAAGTTTCTGTTCAGTTCTTTTGCCCATTTAATGATGGGCTATTTGGAGTTTGGGCATTGAGTTTTTTTAGTTCTTTATATATTCAAGATATTAGTCCCTTGTCAGAGGAGTATCGAGCAAAGGTTTCTCCCATTACATGGGCTTTCTCTTCATTCTCTCCTTTCTCTGTAAGAAGTTTTTTAATTTGATGGTGCCCTTCTTATTTAGTTTTATTTCTCATGCTTTGGGGGTCTTTTTAAGGAAGCTAGTTCCAGCACCTAAATGATGGAGTGATGACCTATATTTTCTTCTAGCAATTGTAAAGTTTCTGGTCTGATTCCTAAGTCTGTTCTCTATCCCAATTTGAGTTTTTGCCAGGTAAAAGATAGGGGTCTAACTTCATTTTTCTACATATCCAGTTTTCCTAGCACCAATTTTTTGAAAGGTGGTCTTTTCTCCAAGATATATTTTTAGCACCTTTGTTAAATATTGAACTTCTACAGTTCGATGTGGATTTGTCTCTGTGTCTTCTACTCTCTTCCATTGGTCTTAGTATCTATTTTGATGCCAATGCCATGCTGGTTTTGCTACTATAGCTCTGTAGTATAATTTGAGATCAAGTATTGTGATTCCTCCTTTATCACTTTTCTTGCTCAAAATTAGCTATTCTGGCTCTCAAATTCTTCCAGATGAATCTTAGGACTATTTTTCTAGCTCTGTGAAGAATGCTATTGGTATTTTGATATTGATTGTATATTGCTCTTGGTAGTATGGCCATTTTGACTTTATTAAT
Source organism: Glaucomys volans (assembly GCA_020662805.1). NCBI lineage: Eukaryota > Metazoa > Chordata > Mammalia > Rodentia > Sciuridae > Glaucomys > Glaucomys volans. The sequence goes on from JAJEJO010001666.1 coordinate 720,021, forward strand.
TCTGCTTAACCAAGAACATTGGAGGTCTTTCCACCTTCTGAGGTTGTCTTCAATTTCTTTCTTCAGTGTTCTATAGTTTTCATAGTGGAGATCTTTCACCTACTTGGTTAGATTAATTCCCAGGATTTGAGTTTTATTTTGTTTTGTTTTAAAGCTGTTTTGAAGGGGTTGGTTTTCCTGATTTTTCAGGTGAGTCACTGTTGGAATATAGAAAATTCATTGATTTATGAGTGTTGATATTGTATCCTGCTACTTTGCTAAATTTACTTATCAACTGTAGAATTCTTCTGATAGATTTTTTGGGTCTTCTAGACATAGGATCATATCATGAGTAAGCCATAATCGTTTAACATCTTCTTTTCCAATTTGTGTCTCTTTAATTTCCTTTTCTTGCCTGATTGCCCTGGCTAGAATTTTGAGAAATAAATTGAAGTGATGAGAGTGGACATCCTTGTCTTGTTCCTGATTTTAGAGGAGAAACTTTCATTTTTTTCTCCATTCAGTTTGATGTTGAAAATGGGTTTGTTGTATATAGCCTTTATAATTTTGAGGTAAGTTCCTTCTATCCCTCATTTCTTTAGGGTTTTTAACATGAACGATTATTGTATTTTGTCAAAGGCCTTTTCTGCATCTGTTGAGATAATCATATGATTCTTGTTCTTAATTCTCTTTGGTGGTAAATTACTTTTATTGATATGCATAAGTTAAAAAAGACTTGCATCCCCAGGATGAAGTTTTATCTTCTTAATATGGTGTTTTATCTTCTTAATATGTTTTTGAATGTGGCTTGCTAGTATTTTATTAGGGATTTTTCTACCTATGTACATGAGGGATATTGATCTGGAGTGTTCTTTCCTTGAGAGGTCTTTGGTTTCGGTTATCAGGGTTATACGTACTTTATACAATGTGTTTGGGAGTTTTACTTCCCTTTCAATTTCATGGAATAACTTGAGAAATACTGGGGTTAGTCCTTCTTTAACAGTCTGGCAGAAATCTGCTGAGAATCCATCTGGTCCTGGGTGTCTTTTTGTTGGTTGGCTTTTAATTGTCATTTCATTTTTATTATTGATACTATTCTGTTTATATATCTCCTTGGTTCAGTTTGGGCAAGTTATATGTGTCTAGAAATATGTCAATGTCTTCTAGATTTTTTGGAGGATACATTTTCAAAATAGTTTCTAATAATCTTCTGGATTTCAGAAGTGTCTGTGCTAATTTGAGAGGATTGGATTTTATTTTGGGGTCCCTCTATGTGCAATTTATCTTTGAGGATTCTTTGTAGTGTTGACCTCATTGTCAAGTATCATTTTAGTTTATCTTTGTCATGGAAAGTTTTTATTTCTTCATCAAATATGGAAAAGTGCTTTGCTGGTACAACCTTGGTTAGCAGTTGTTTTCTTTTAGAACTTGGAATATTTTATTCTAAACCTTCCTTGACTTTAGTGTCTGTATTGAGGAATCAGAAGTGAGCCTTATTGGTTTGCCTCTAAATGGGACATGACGTTTCTCTCTTCTAGCTTTTAATATTCTTTCCTTATTTTCTATGTTAGGCATTTGATTATGATGTATTTTGGAAAACTTATCTTTTGGTCCAGTGTATTTGGGGTACTATATGCCTCTCTTATTTGTATGTCTATCTTGTTTCTGAGGTGGGGAAAGATTTCTGCAACAATCTCATTGAATATGTTGTTAATGCCTTTAGCTTGTATCTCCATGTTTTCTTCTATCCCAATGATTCTCAGATTTGGTCTCAATGTTGTCCCAGATTTCTTATATATTTTGATCATGTTCTATTATTCTCCCTTCACTGTATTCTATAAATTCAAATTCATGTATCCTGTCTTCAAAGCCTGAGGTTCTGTTTTCTGGGGCTAAAGTTCTATATTCTACACAACCTAATCTGTTGGTGATGTTTCTAAGTGAATTTTAATTTGACTCATTGTCTCCTCCATTTTCAGAAGTTCTGTTTGATTTCTTTTTACTATTTCTATTTCTTTATTTGAATGGTCTTTTATCTCCTGAATTTTCTGTTAATTTATTCCTTATATCTTATTTTAGTTCATTGAACATTTTAATGATCAGTTTTTTAATAATCTTACTCTGGAATCTCATACACTTCTCTATTTGTGAGATCCTTTGTTAGAGAGTTCTGAGTTTTGAGGAGAGATTTGTTTGCCTGTTTCCTCATGTTTTCAGGGGTCCTGGACTTGTGCTTTAATTTTTGTTTTGAGGACTTTTTCTCCCCATGGTTTGTAGTTATGTTTAGGCTTAAGTGGGGTTAGATCTTGTGTGGGCTGAGATTCATTATTGTTTGGCTAAGTTATAAGAATTTCTCAGCAGAAGAGTCTCTACTCTGTAGGCTTCAAATGTTCTAGTCACTTTCCAGCCCTTCCTAAAGGGAGGGGGAGCAAGGAGTCAAACTAATGTCAGTAACTAATATATGAAGATAAATGTCCAGAGTCTTTGACATCTGTAACATTAATTGCCACCGCTCTGACAAGTTTTTCTCACTTTGTGTGTCCGAAGCTGAGGGATTGCTATGAGATGCTTCTTTTCTCTAAATTGCCATCTCAATTCATGTGAAGTAGACTGTAAGGAGCTGAATAAGGAGCTTCTCTTGTAGAACCCTGTCCTAGAGCAGAAATCCAAACAACTTCAGACAAAACTGGGGCCAAATCCATGTTGCTGTCCGTGGACTGAGGACTCAGAGTCTAACTCGACTACCCTCTGACCTACACTCCCACATCTGCATTTATGCCCGCCTCTATTATAATAGTTACGTTGTTGAAACCCTTCTGAACATGTTTCTTTACATTGTGGGCAAGTTGAAGTCCAGCAATATCTTTCTCTACCTTTATTTCCCTGTAGTAAGCAGGCACCCAGGCACATGTTGGATACATGATAATTATTTGATGCTTGAGTGAATGGTGGAATGGATGCCTCAGATAAGGGCCCTATAAAACCCCACCCTATCTCAGGAAATCTTAGCTTTCTTTACATACAAACCCCAAAGTCTTTGTGACCATGTTGAAGGGCACAGATCCAGGGACTCTTAGTGCACCCCCTACTCACTGGGCTGCTGAGATAACAAGGCTTCTCCCCCCTGCTCTGCCAGGCATGGCATGTTTCTGATCACAGGCTTAGAAAAAAAGGATCCTACAGGGTTCATGGCCCCAATAAATTGTGACCCCAGCTAAAGAGAGCACAGCCTAAATGTAGCTATAAGGTGGGAAACCCAAGGTGGCCCTGAGATATGCCAGGCCCTGGATCACAGGCATAATGAACAGGATCCTGTCTTGCAGTGTGGAGTGTTTGGACATCGACAGCCCCAGCTCTTTTGCTCCCTCAGTGACCCCCGACTCTCTGAGGACTGTAATAGAGAGTCTTTTCCTTCACAAGGCACTGGGGATCCTAGCAGTCTTACCTCTGGTGACCACCAAGTCATCCCTGTGACTCCTTTCTCCATCATGGTCCAAACTTCTCGAGACAATCCCTTGACTCTTTCAGAATTTTGCCCATGACATCCCCAGCTCCTAGACTCCTTCTGTTTTTGGCTCAGTGGGCTCATCCTCAAGCAAGAGCCTCTTGTCTGCAGTTACTGGCCATCCCCAGAATTCCTCTGCGTATGCTCATGATGTGGAACACAAATGCCTGAAACTATGAGACTGAAAGTTTCATGGAAATAGTGTCCTTGCCATACTTTGTATATGCTCTGTCCACACTTAACTAACATTCATGACCAATATACAGATGAATAAATGATCTCTGAAGGACAGAGGGTCCTCCACACTGAGGTCACTGTCCACACTCCAGCCTCCATCTGATGCCTTCCAGCCTTAATGGTCCAGGCATGGACAAAAGGTTCACTGATGATAAACACGTTCCAATAAAATAAACTCACCATGGTGTAATGCAACGATCACCTGAGGAGAGCCCAAAGACCTGGCTTTACCACTAACAAGCCATGAGACAGGGTCTCTCTTCCTCTTCTTATGAAGCCACCAAGGCCATCATGAGGGCCTCCACCCTCATGACCCCCATCTAATTCTAATGAACTCACAAAGGACTCATCTCCAAATACTATCAACATGTGAATCTGAGTATTAGTTTCTAACTCATGACCTTTGGGAGGCGTATTCCAGCCATAGTACCGCAACTCCCAAAGACTCACTCTAGCTTAATAAATGCATCAAAAGCATGGTGGAGGGCTGGTTCTGTTGTTTTTAGATCACATTTTTGTTCTTATTGCTATTAGCTACTCCGTGTATGTTTATTGAGCATCTGCTATGTGACAGTCACTGTTGGAAGCCCTTGGGGTTCAGTGAAAACTGGGAAGAGACACTGATCCCATGTTTAGGCGGCTGTTGTAAGGAAAAAGAGCAGGTCAGGAACAGAAAGCACACTAAGCAAAGAAATTAGATACTCTCGGGTTATGAAAAGTACATTTTGAACATCCATAATCTGAAAACATGAACTACAAAATGTTCCAGAACTCAAAATTTTTTGAGTGCCAACATGATGATACTAGAAGTGGAAAATTCCACACCATGAAATTGTGTTACATGTACAAAATTTAAAATATCATACAAAATCACCTTGAGGCTACATGTATAAGATAACTATGAAAACATACATGAATTTTATGTTCAGACTAGGATCCTATCCCAAAAAATATCTTATTATGTATATGCAAATATTCCAAAATCTGAAAAGTGAAGCACTTCTGGTCTCAAGCATTAAGGGATACTCGTAAGGGATACTCAACCTGTACTATAAAATATAAAATCTCAGACGGTAGAAGTGGCATATGTTAGGATCATTCCCTCTGAGGAAAATTATTCAACGTGACTGACAGTGACATTCTGGGTGGTTCTCTACAGGCAGAGAGAACAGCTTGGTCACCATTCCTGATGGGACAACAAGCATGTTTTGGTCAAGTAGGAAGAAAGTCCAACAGGCTGCAGTCAAGAGGCTGAGGGGAGAATTTAAGGACATGCCTTTGGAGTAGGTATCTGTGTTAATTCCTGTTACTTTTAATTATTTTTTCAATTATTAAGATAGAAATACAAATTTGAAACTGCAGAAGAGTACTAAAAATCAACTTCAGCAATCTCTGCAGGGGTGACAACTAGAACCATTTTAGCAATGTTACCTTCTAGATCTGTGGTTTCCACCGTGTGGCCCCTGAACAGACTGGCAGCATTGAGCATCACCTAGAAGTTCTTTGAAATTCAAATTCCTGGCCCGGCCTCAGACCCACTGAATCAGAAAGCCCTGAAACCTGTGTACTAACAGCTCCCCCAGGGGATTCTGATGAATGCTGAAGTTTGAGAAGCAGTGATTGTTTCCACCAGGTCTCCATCAACTACAGCTGGATTACATTGTGGAGGAATAAGCTGGGAAAGACCAAGATTAAAAAAAAATTGAAAAAGCGTTGCTCAACTGAGGCTGAGTGTTCTCAGGTCGGTAGACCAGGAGGACTGTAGGAGACCATCACACTGAGCTAGTAGAACACAGAAGATAGGTAAGACCCAGCAGAAAAATCGCCAGGCACAGATATGAGCTAGAGCCCCAGACAGCTGGACAGCTGGCCATGAGCATCAGGAAGGCTGGCCACCGAGTAGCACAGTTCAGTCAACATGATGTTTATGCAAATCTCTAACAAGGACACTAGGAAAGGTGAAATATTTCTCCAGGGCAGAGATATTCTGAAAAACAGCAGTCTTCCAGTGCAATATTCAGATGCAGAGAAAACTAGATTGTAAGAATCAGGTACTCTTTGCCGTGGGATGGACTATTCACAAAGCCAGTGCTTGACCAATAACCACTGCTGACGCTGGAGTAGTTGCTGAGGTCTCTTAGGTATGAGGCTTCAGCTCCCTGTTGCCCGCCTCCCCATCCGTAAGTAAACAGGGCCCAGCAAAGGCTCTCAGTAGTCTTCATAGGGTGACATGATGTGGACACTTGATTCATTGGACTGGTCTCTAGGAATTCAGTCAGAATGATTTTAATGTAATGGTCCCACAGTGCTGATAAGATTCCAATCTCCTTTCAGCAGAAAACTAGAAATCATGAAAGAGGGAGACTATAAATATAGTGGCTGCCAAAATAAAAAGAAACAACTGGGTTCTTACTGTGTAAAGGAAGAAACACGGTATTCATAACATTCAATATGGAACTGTATTATTGTGATTTCTGAGAGATCAGGAAGAAGATTCTGGTCCGTCTTCAATGTATAAAAGGTGTAGCGATAGGAGCATTGAAAAAAATGGTGCTGAGAGAAGCTTGGGAAACCTTCTTCCTATCAAAACAACCAATCAAGTGGAGAAAGTTATATAAACAATTATTTAAAGGCTCTGGGAATTGTCCTAGGGGCATACAGTGGATAAACATTTGTTCAAAAAATCTACAAAATCTCAGTAAAAACAGAGTCTGTGGCATTTGAGCCACAACCAGTTTCCATCCCTGTGTTCAACTCAGTGTGATGGAAACTCCACTCCAGGTGGGTGTGGGCAAGAAGGGGAGGCTCCCTCTCCCTCAAGATCCTGGTATAGGATCGTAATTTTGCCCTAGAACAGGAAGCTTGTCAGCAAATCTCGCCCCCCACCCTAGGTACATGCTGCAGGAATTCTATTCCAGGGAGGTATGACTACCAGGCCTGGGGCTCCTTCCTGCAGCAAGTCCTGCAGCTGAGAACACTGAAGCTTGACCTCCGATGTCCGGATCATTTACAGGGTAAAGACTCAAAGCCAGGAGAGGCAAGGGGAGAAGTTCTCTCATTTAAGAAGCAGCAATGTCTCCCCGGGAGTAGAGGGTCACTGTCCCTATTCTTTATTCATGTTCAGTGGCACAGAGATTCTAACCAGAGAAAGAAGCAGGTTTTAAGAACAGGGAGGTCCTCAGCTCTCCCTAAAGGAGCTTACTTCTTTTATATCATAGTTCAGGAATATCATGTCTAAGGGCATCATGAAAAAGAAGAAGAAACCCCTAAGAAGACAGAGGGAGGAAATTAAAAATTAAATAAATAAATAAATAAACAAACTAGAGAAATAAGTAAAACAGAGAATAGAAAAAAGAGAAAAATAAGTGAAACTCAAAGTCAGTTCTTTGAAAAATCAATAACATTGACAAATGATTATCTAAACTGACCAAATAAAAAATAGAAAAGATTCAAATCACTAAAATCAAGAATGATAGGACATTATTCTGACAAAATAGGAATAAACAAAATTACAGGTGAATTTTGTATATAATTTCATGGAAACGAATTAGATAGCTTAAGCAAAAGGGACAAACTTCTAAAAACTCACAAACTACTAAGACTAACCCAAGAAATAGAAAATCAGAAGAGCCCTGTAAAAGAAAAATATTGAATTATTAACTTAAAATTTCACAGAGTTGTACATTGTCTCACTGGTGAATTCTATCAAACATTTAGAGAAGGATCAACAATGCCAATCCTTCACAAACAGAAGAAAACGGAACACTTAAACATAATTTATGATGTCACCTTTTCATGTCAAAACCAAACAAGGTCATCACACATAAAAATAAAACTGCAGACAAACAGCACTTTATAAAGGCATTAAAATCCTCAACAGAATAATAGTACATTTTATCCAGCAAATATACTTTTCAAAAGATTAAATACCAGGACCAAATGGGATTTATTCCATGAATGTACATTCCATTTAAGATCTGAAAATTGATTCATATAGTAATCCAATTAACAGAATAGAAAAAAAATCACATAATTATTAGGTACAGAAAATTCGAAATGTTTTCATTTTAAAAAGACTCAATAAAGTAGGAATAGACAGAAATTGTCTCTATATGATGAATTCCATCGATGAAAATCCCACATCTAACTTCACAGTCAATAGTAAGAAACTGAATGTGATTTTCTTAAATTCAGGAAACTAAACAGAGGTGTGCACTCTCACCACTTTTTTTATTTTGTACTGGGATCTCATCTAGGCAATGAAGGTAAAAGAGAAAAAAAAAAAGAAAGTAATGATAGATTGGAATGAAATAAGTAAAAATACCTTTATGTGCAGATGTCATATCTTGTATGAGGAAAATTCTGAAAAAAATACACTCAAACACGATTATATCTAATAGATGAGTCATTCAAGATTACAGAATATAATATATACTCTAAACAATGCAAAAATGAACTTTTTAAAAAAATCCAATTATGATAACATTAAAAAAAGTAAGACATTTGGGAATAATTTTCAAGAATCTCATAGATTAAAACTACTAAAACATCATCAAATAAAATAGATAACATAACTAAATTAAGAAACATCCTATGTTTATGGATTGGAAAACTTAATATCCATAATATGGCCATACTTCTCAAATTGATCTTCAAATTTAAGGTAATCTCTTTCAAAATACCAGTTGACATTTTTTTTTTGCAAAAATTGACAAGTTGATCCTAAAATTTGTATACCAATTGTAAATGACCCAGAAAACCCCAAATCATCTTACAAATGAAAAACAAAGTTGGAAGACACATACTTCATTTCACTCAAGGTTTACTACAGAGCTATAGTAATTACATCAATATTATACTCATTTAAGGATGGATATATAGGTTAATGGAATAGAACTGAAAGTCCAAAAAATAGACCCTGCATTTATGGTTAATTGATTTTCAACAATTCAATTGAAAATTCTTGAGGACCAAGATAATTCAAATGAGAGAAAGAAGAATCTTTTCAGCAAATAGTCCTCAGATAACTGGATATCCAATGCAAAAGAATTGGGACTGCACTTCATACCATTCAAAAACGTCAACTCAATATGGTCAACGACTTAAATGTAAGAACTAAAATTATAAAACTCAAAAGAAAACTTGGAGATAAATCTTGATAGTAATGGGTTAAGCAAATAATATCTTAAATGCAACACCAAAAACACAAATAACAAAAGATAAAATAGATGAATTGAACTTTTTCAACATTAAAAACCTTTGTGCTTCAATGAACATAAAGAAAAATGAGAAGACAATGTCAGAATGAGGTAAAATATTTGTAAATCGTAATTTCATAAGGGACATATCTAGAATATATATAACCTGATAAACCAATAATAAAAAGACAAACTAATCAATTAAAAATTGGCAAGGGATATTAAATAGACATTCATCCAACAAAGGTGTACCAAATAACCACATGAAAAAGTGATCAACATAATTAACCTCTAGGAAATGTAAATGAAACCCAAAATGAGATGCTGCTTCACGCCAACTGGGACGGCTATAATCTAAACAACAGTCGGTAAGAGTTGGCAAGGAAGTAGAGACACTGGAACTCTCATATATTGCAATGTAAAATAGTGCAGCTACCTTGAAAAACATTTTGGCAACTCGTCAAACAGTTACATATAGAGTTAGCATGTTATCCAGCCGTACCACTCGTAGCTAAATATCCAAGAGAAATGAAAACATGTTCAAACAAAAACTTACACATGAATGTCCATAGCAGCACCACTCATGATAGCCAAAATAGAGAACCTCAATTCACATCAACTGTTGGAAAGATAAATAAAATGTGGTATATACATACAATCAAATGCTATTTGGCAATAAAAAGGGAATGAAGATCCTGTAGTGACCCATGCTACAGAATAAACGGACCTTGCACACGTTATGCCAAGTGAAGCAAGCCAATCACGAAAGTCTACGCTATCTATTATTTACCTATAGAAAGTGTGCTGAAGAGGCAAATCCAAGGAAACACAAAGATTAGTAATATTCAGTATTTGGGGGTTAGAAAGGTTTGAGAATGACTGATAATGGATACAGGAATTCTTTGGGGAAAGCCAAAATTCTTACAGATTGGGATGATGATTGCATGACTCTGTGAATACATCGAATCATTCAAGGTGCATTTTAAATGAGTGCATAGCATTGCATGTGTTTATATGTGTCCGTGTGTGGGTGTTAAAAATGAAGGTGTGACACTGCATATTAACCTTCAAATATATTTTTAATTAAACAGAGTATAGACCTCTAGCATTTTAGGAAATCCCACTCAAAACAACATCAGAATTGCATGGATGAACACAGGGTAAAGCAGCCCAGATGATGGACTCAAGAACCTGGGTTCAGACCTCAGTTCTGATGCTTATAAGTCACTTAACTTCTCTGTGCCTCTCTAGAGAAATTAGTGTCCACTCCATAGTCATTGAAAGTATTCAAGTAGGTCCCATGCCTAAAGGGTTTAGCATAACACCTGTTAAATGATAAGCCTCAGTAACTGATAGCTATTTATTAGTATTACTGTTATCATCATTATTAGTTACAGGACAAGACTGGACATAGCAAATATTTGAGTACCCAAAGGCTACAAGCACCCAAGGGCCACGGATAGGCTGCAATCATACGCTTATTTAGGGTGCAATCATTCATGTTTTTATTTCATACTAAGAAATTTTGCCTTAAATTTACTGAGAAGAGCTGGTTGTCAATTGTTAACCTTTAAAATATCTACAGTCTCTTTTTATTTTTTAATTTGTCCTAATCAGTTATACATGACAATAGAATGCATTTTGACACACCGCACACAAATGGAGCACAACTTCTCTGGCTGTACACTGGTAGTGTAATCATGCATGTATATAGGGTAATAATGTCTGATTCATTCTACCATCCTTCCCACCCCCGCACCCCCTCCCCTTCCCTCAATCCAAAGTTCCTTCATTCTCCCTTACCTCCCCTCCATCATGGATCGGCATCTTCTTATCAGAGAAAACATTTGGGTTTTGGTTCTTTGGCTTATTTTGTATAGCATGATATTCTCCAGCTTCATCCATGTACTGGCAAATGTCACAGTTTCATTCTTCTTTAAGGCTGAGTAATATCCCATCCTATATATAAACCACATTTTCTTTTTCCATTCATCTTTGAAGGGCATCTAGGTTGGTTCCATAGTTTAGCTATTGTGAATTGAGCTGCTGTAAACACTGATGTGGCTGCACCACTCTAGTGTGCTGATTTTAAGTCCTTTGGGTATAAACCAAGAAGTGGGATAACTGGGTCAGATGGTGGTTCCATTCCAAGTTTCCTGAGGAATCTCCACACTGCTTTCCAGAGTGGTTGCACCAATTTGCAGTCCCACCAGCAATGTATGAGTGTACATTTTTCCCCACATGCTTGCCAACACTTGTTGCTTGTATAATTGCCATTCTGACTGGAGTGAGATGGAATCTTAGTTTTGATTTGCATTTCTCTAATTGCTAGAGATAATGAACATTTTTTTCATGTTTGTTGATCAACTGTATTTCTTCTTCTGTGAAGTGTCTATTCAGTTTCTTAGCTCATTTATCAATTGGGTCATTTGGGTTTTTTGGTGTTAAATTTTTTGAGTTTTTCATATATCCTGGAGATTAATACTCTATCTGAGGTGCATGTGGTTAAGATTTTCTCCCACTCTGTAGGCTCTCTCTTCACATTATTGTTCCTTTGCTGAGAAGAAGCTTCGTAGTTTGAATCCATTCCATTTACTGATTTTACTTCTTGTGCTTTAGGAGTCTTCAGAATCTTTTTTAAAAGTAACTCTACTCTTTTTAATGTGTTATTAGAAAATTATGAGAAAACACATTTGAGATTGTGGACTAGTCCACAGAGGATCTTCATAGTCAAGGACTGCTAGGCATCCAGTTGAAATGAGCAGTTGGATTTCCAGTAGCTGCAAGAAAAGGTACAACTTTTCCAAAGTCTTGCTCCTTAACTATTAGGGTCATGTCATTTGCTGCCTTCCTACTGAGGACATGGGGGTGGACAGGTTCAAGAATATGGATGAGAACACACGGTGCAGTGGGAATCAGTGTCAGACCAGCAAGCCCACAATGCAGACTCCCTCATCCTTACTCCCAACATGGCCAAAGACCACCTCCTACAGCTGACGGCAAATAAAAATCCCATTGATATTTCTCCCTTTAAGAGGGATTTTCTCAAGCAGCAAGCCTCCTCGGGGTCTGAATCATACCTTAAGCAATTTTGCAGTTACCTACAACAGCCTGCCCATGGGTGGCAGGCACATAGACTGCACCTCCAAGGTGATGGTGGTGAAGCCATCATCAACCAGAGGTCAGTGCTTGTTTGTGAATTTGGTTAAAATGGCTACTCAGTCCAGTCTGCTCAGAATTGGTGTGAATACTATGCATCAGACCGTCACTGGACATGGGAGACTTACTGAGAAAACAAGGGCTGGAGTCACTTTTCCAGATAAGATGCATGGGGTGGGAGAGGTAGGTCATTTGCAACTGGATTCCCTGAGGTTGGGACTTATTCAGCATGTCAGCAAGCAGGACAGAATCCTGCCTCTATGGGCTAAAAAGTTTATCAAGAAGGGTGTTTCGCTCCCAAATGAGAATAATTTCTTTCTAACTCAATTTGTCTTGAGGGTTTGAGACTGGAGAGGGAGAGGATCCCTGAGCAGGAAGACTGCCATGCACCTCCCAGTGTGGAAGCAAGCACACTTAAGGGAGGTGATGAATGATGGGCACTTTGCTGCTAACAGATGGCCTCTGGCTAGGTCACTTTGTATGCTTTTACCTAATGGTGTTCTCAGCTCTCAGCGTGGATCAGGGACAGATGCTGAGATGCTGGGAGCTCACACACATGCATACACAGGACATGATTCTCTGGGTTGTGCAATTTATTTTTACTTTCAGATTTGGCTGCTGGAATAGGTTAAGCCATCTGTCACCTTTACGACTGGTGAGTGGTGGGGGCTGAGGTCTCAAAGTCCTGGGATCCTTTACTCGTATCACATCCCTATGCAAACAGCTTCTCCTCCACCCTCAGATTCACAAATTACAGAGCACGAAGGTCGTCTAATTCAACCCATCTATTTCCTGTTGACAAAACTTGGTTAGAAGGGAAGTGCCTCGTCCATGGTTACCATATCACGGGTGCTGAGGCCTCAGGCCCCAAGTGGGTCTCTGGCCTTCAAATCTGCCCCTTTCCTTATATGCCCACTGTCCCCAAGTACATCTGCTCCCTGACATCCCGAGGGTGAAAAGAGTGTTTGTGGCGGCTTGATTAGCCATAAATACTCCCTCAATAAGCCTCCCCTGGTGTGGGCTGTCTCTGTTGGGAGAATTCTTCTTGCCACAACATAAATTTCCTGGAAAAGATACGGTCGGGTCACACAATGTAGCCTATTATGAGAACCAGAGTAATAAAAGAGCCAGATAATTTATGTGTCTCTCTGGGTTCCTTATGCTTATCTCAGAGAAAAGGAGCCAAGATGTGGAGACAAATAGAGAAGTAAATGTGTGCGGCTGGAAATAACTATCTGCAATTTGTCTGGTACCTTTTTTGCAAGGCACTTTTCAGATTAAGGTTGACACCGCTAACGATGAGCACGGTTCCTCTGGGAGGTAGCCAGCCGTTCTCTATCCTTACTGAGGACAAAGGAAATGGGAAGAAACCGCAACCGAAGTCACATTCACTTCCTGATGAGGCAGAATCACAGTCTGAAGGGCTTTGGGTCCAAGGGCACTTGAGACCTGATGGTGAACTCTGGGGCACCCGCTCCCCGAGTGGTCAAGGCACATGTGCCCCCTGCATCTCCGTTTGAGTTGGCTTTTCCACCACTGCGACCAAAAGACCTGACAAGAACAATTAGAGGAGGAAAAGTGTGTTTAGGGGCTCACAGTTTCAGAGGTCTCTAGATGGCTGCCTCCATTGCTCTGGGCCTGGGGTGAGACAGAACATCACGGTGGAAGGGTGCAAAGGAAGAAAGCAGCTAGGACATGGCACCAGGAAACAGAGAAACAGCTCCCCTCACCACAGACAAAATATAAACTCCTAATGCATTGATTAGGTTAAGGCTCTCATAACCCAGTCACTTCACCTCTAAACCTTCTTCATTGTCCCACACGTGAGCTTTTGGAGGATACCTCACATCTAAACCGTAGCAATCTCCCCTGGATGAGCACGCAGTGTGGTCCCAAGCACTGAGGTCTGGGTGATTCACTGTCCCCCTCACCCCACAAGGCATGACCTGGCAGATGTGGTCACTCACATCCCTGCCCATACCAGACCCTCAGGGGCCATTGCATATATACGGGGGCATGGTTGTTGGGGGGACATGAAAGCAGCTGTGCAGCCCATCTGTGGTCTTTCTCGTGCTGCCTGACAGGACAGGCCCACCTTGAGACAGAGCATCATCCTTGACTGACTGTTGGTCCATCCTGCTGCTCTTGGGCATCTTCTTAGACGAGAAGTTGCTTTCAGGTCTAGAACTCTTCCAGTGCTTTTTATGACAGAAAGGCTTGAAATAGGTGGCCTGAGGCTCCCTCTTGGATGGCAGTGGGGACGATCAGTTGGTCCATTGCTGGGCACCTCAAGGCTAAATCATTGGTGGTTTGTGAAAAAAAGAAAAATATTCCTTTTCTAAAGAAAGTTCCTCCAAAGTTCTTCCTAACCAGAACCTGCTTGAGTAGTTGGAACTCCATTTATTTCAGTCCACTCTGGACAAAGAGAACTTCTGATTATCCCAGGAGTCAGAGCCCAGAAGCAGCACAACCTGGGGAAAGCAGAGCTCCTGGCATCAGGCCCCCACGCTCCCACAGAACTCCAGCCCTACAGGTTCTGAAACCAGCAGGGCATGGGCTGGCGAGGCTGCGGCAGCTGCTGCTATGACGTGACATTCACATCCTCTTTCTTTTCATTTAAAATCTTAAATTTGTGATGGTCTATATTGGCAGGAAAAAATAGAAACACAATTTTCTTTCATTATGAGTGGAGTTAAAAGCAACAATATACATTGGCAAGGATGTGGGGGAAAAGGTACACTTACACATTGCTGGGAGAACTGCAATTGGTTCAGTTCTGGAAAGCAGTATGGAGATTCCTCAAAAATCTTGGAATGGAACCACCATTTGACCCAGCTATCCCACTCCTCAGTTTATATCCAAAGGACATAAAATCAGCATACTACAGTGACACAGCCACATCAGTGTTTATAGCAGCTCAATTCACAATAGCTAAACTATGGAACCAACCTAGATGCCCTTCAACAGATGAATGGATAGAGAAAATGTGGTATATATACACTATGGAATATTACTCAACCTTTAAAAAGAATGAAATTCTGGCATTTGCCAGTAAATGGATGGAGCTAAGTGAAATAAGCCAACCCCCCTCCCAAACAAAGGTTGAATGTTTTCTCTGGTAGGAGGATGCTAATTCACAATAGGAGGGGGTGCTAGGGAAGAATAGAGGTACTTTGGATTAGACAGAGGGGATTGAAGGGAGGGGAGGGGTATGAAGGTAGGAAGGTAGTAAAATGAATCAGACATTGTGACCCTATGTGCATATATGTTTACACAACCAGTGCAATTCCACATCATGTACAACCAGAAGAATGAGAAATCATAGTCCATTTATGTATGGTGTTTCAAACTGCATCCTCCTGGCATGTATAACTAATAAGGACAAATTTTAAAAAGTAACACTAAAAAAACCAGAATGGAGTTGATTTCACGTTCTTGCGTACTGCAACCACACGATAGTTATTCCATCCCCACTGCCCAACTGCAGGGGCACTGGCACACAGGAGGAGTCAGGGGATGCCACCCTCTAAATGTCACCACCAGCAGCCCTGCTGAATGGCACTCAAGCTACTCATGTTCTTTTGCCCAGTCTTTTTAGAGACTTTCCACAGATAGTCTTTCCACAGAACACTGATTTCCCAAAATGTATAATAATCAATTGCTGCTAAAACTAATTACACTGAATTTATCTTCAGCAAGGTGGGCAACCCTGGGCTGGGGATATGGCTCAGTTGGTAGAGTGCCTGCCTTGCAAGCACAAAGCCCTGGGTTCGATCCTCAGCACCACAAAAAAAAAAAGGGAGGGGGCGGAATCAATCTTAGGGCCACAGGTTTTTAAGTTGTATTCTGAGTTTGCTTAGAGATCCCGAGGGGGAAGACAGCAGGAAGTTTCAGTCTGAAGGGATCCAGGAGGAAGCACTCACCATTCGGCAAGAAAGGGTCATGACCTCATCTTGTATTAATTATGCAAAATCCACATATTCTGGGGCACTCGGCCAAAATAAAGTACTCTTTGCCACTGCTGGGTTGAGTTGGTTGTAAAAGTTTAAAACCAACAGTGCAAGCACGAGGCTGATAGGATCAGAGTTTGAAAGCAGCTTCAAAATCAGCTCCTGAGCTGGGGTATAGCTCAGTTGGTAGAGTGCATGCCTTGCGTGAACAAGGCCCTGGGTTCAACCCCCTGCACCACGCGCACACACACACACACACACACACACACACACAAAATCAGCACCTGCTAACAAGGGTGCTCTGAGTCCCAGCTTCCAGAGGGAGCCATGTCTCCCTGGCCCGCAGGATCTCAGGAAAGCTGCTTACAACCAACTTTGTCCAGCTCAGTGCCCCAGAATGTTGGATTTTGCATAATTGATCAGGGTTCTCCTGAGTATTCTGTGCTCTTCCAGAAAGAGCCTGACCAACAGAGCAGCTTTCAGAAACACCTGACCTGTGGAAAGTGGCATGAACTCCACGGAGACCGTGCCTGCTGACCTGCAGCTCACCAGCTGCTTCCAGCAGCTCCACTTTCTCTAACTGCCGCACCCACAGCCTCCTTTGGTCACGCCCTTGCTCAGAGTCCTTCTATGGCTCCCACAGACAGGGGGGGAGCTCAGCATTGAGGTCCAGAACAAACTAGGCACCCAACATTCCCTTCGGTGTTAATTCCCATCAGCCCCGCTCACCGCACCCCTCCATCTCTCCCTCCACCCCACCTCACAGAACGCAACCTCTTCTCCATACTCTTGGTACATATTCCCACCTGTTTCTTTCCCTTTTTTCCCCTTTGCCTGAAATAATCTTCCCTTCGGTACCTGATGAACTCCTAATCATGTCTCTAGGCCCAGACTGTCTTCCCTGACTCTCTCTCATTCCATTTTGCTCTGTGTCCCCATGGCTTGTGCACATGCCTCCCCTAGGTCACTTACTTCATCACCTTGTGAACCATCTCCTCCATTGCACTGTGAGCCATTCAAGGGTAGAAGCCACATCCATTCCAGCTTTGCTCCCCAACTCCAAGGAAAGTCCCTGGCACCTCCTAGGAACTCAGTTAATTAAATGGAGCATTAACTCCAATTAGTGTTGCCAGATTCCCTTGAATGTTATCAGAGGAATACAAACATGCAAGATTTGGCTAGATGCTCAGACTGAGCAAAGGCAGCATTGTTGAACAAGTGGTAGAGGAAGGGGATTAGGAAGATAAAGTCAGGGAAAGATCAGGGTCCTAAAGCCCAGAGGGGCAGGCAGCAGGGCTACACCGAGTCCATTATTAGTCTATTAGGAAGAGTCTTGAAATGGTAGCAATCTTACCAGTTCCAGGGTAATCTCACCCAGACACCTGGAAGTCCAACAATGCAGTTTGCCTCACAGAAACATTCAGAAAGCAAGTCCCCAGTAGCTGCTCTGCTCAGGCCAGCAGTTCCCACAAAACCAAATGCAAAGGACAAGCCCCAAGGCAGCTCTGACAGTGATTTTTGTCCATTATAATGCAAAATGCCAGCTAGGATATACATGGAGCCCCTGGTGCCTTGTTAATTCTGAACTGTCAAGGCTGTGTCTTTAGCCTGAGGCTTGCAGAGCACTTTGCAAACACCACACTCTCACACTTCCTTACTGCCTCTCCTGAAAGATTCCTGGGAGGAAGGAGCTACTATCCAGGTGCCCACACTGCAAGGGGATATGAGGCCCAAATGAAGGGAGCGCAACCTTCCTAAGGTTCCAACAGCCTTGTGAAAACCCTCCTGGGAGAAGACCTGGCTTGGTCACATCTGAGAACAAGTTAGGGGAAGGGAAACTCTAACAGGCTGATAAAGTGGAAAACAAGTCAACAAAATCATAATGCGAAGCAAATAAACCTGCTAGCCAGAGGGAACTGGGAACCCAAGGAAGCATCATGGAAAACAAAGAATGGGGATTACGTGTTTTGTATGTGAGATGAGATGGGTGGCCAGTGCTGAAGACACAGTGGCCTGTCGAAGCCTCACCATGGATGGAAATAAAAATAGGAGAAAGATCCTCCATTCTTCTCTCACCCCCGGCCCCCCCAATCAGATTTTATATCATCATTCACTTATCAGGGAAAACATTCGACCATTGTGTTCTGGGATTGGCTTATTTCACTTAGCATGATTTTCTCCAATTCCATCCATTTGTCTGCAAATATCATATTATTCTTCTTTATGGCTGAGTAGTATTCCATTGTATATATATATATATACCACATCTTCTTTATCCATTCATCTGTTGAAGGGCATTTAGGTTGGTTCCACAGTCTAGCTACTGTGAGAGGGGGAGGCGGGTGGGGGTATGAGAAATGGTGGAATGAGACAGACATAATTACCCTATGTACATGTGTGATTAACAAGAATGATATGAATGCACATCATGCACAAGCATAGAAATGAAAATTCGTACCCCATATGTGTACAGTGAATCAAAATGAAATCTGTAAAAATAAAAAAAATTAAAACAGATATGCTACCCCCCCAAAAAAGAAATATTTTCTCACTTAACCTGAAAAAAAAATAGGAGAAAGAAAGTCAGAGTTTGATAAAGATATCTTCTTATTGCTCACATGTCAGAACCAAAGGTCCCATTAAATGTTCAGTCTTCCACCTTCTGATTCCACCCCTACCACACTCACCTTTTACAAGTGACTTCAGTTTGAAACCTTAGCACTCACAACTATTTCACTCACAGGCGCACGTGCACACACACACACACACACACACACACACTATGCACTTCCATGTGACCTTGCTTCAAAACAGACTTATCTCCTAGCATCTTTTACTGAATCCCTCTGTGTCCCTGGTCATTCCTGGAAGACATCCGAAAGACATTTATAGGCCTCCCAGCTGGAAGGCAAGCACATCAAGCCATTCCTTGACTGCCAGCTTCTGGAGGAGACAGCGGCCCGGTCCCTCCTCCTTCACTTACCCAGATGACCACATGTAACTTCCACGTGCCCCTCTTCACAGCCCCCTCACCAACATAAACACACCCCTGCTCTCCTGTGACTATGAAACCAGGTCTCAACCCCACACGTCCCCCAGCTATTCCCATCCTTTGTCCTCCCATTCACAGGCAGACTCATCCATAAATCATCACTGGCTGTTCCCTCGCCCCCCCCACCTCTCCACCATGCTCATTTCTGCATCCCTGCACTGAAAATCTGCTAGCCACAGGTCATCGAGGACCACAGGGTTACTAAAGGCCATGACCCCTTTTCAACCTTTCTCCAATGTGACCATCCAATGTGCACCATCGCATACTCAGCAGAACTCGCCCTCCTGTGACCCCATACACTCTCCTCTCTCTTCCTCCAACCATCTTAACTGTTCTGCTCAAACTCTTCTACCAAAACCTCAGAAGCTAGATTCTGCCAGGGTTCTCTGTCCTTCATCAGTGCTCCACCTACTCCACACTGCCATCACCTGCGTGCCTGCACCCACCCCATCCCCGCCAGCCCAGCCTTCCCTCCAGGCACCAGAGCTTGGAGAAGCAAACTGCCTGCTTGTCATTTTGCTGGGCATTTCTCAGTATTATTAAACCCAGCAATTTCAAAGTGACATTCATCCTCTTTGCTCTGAACCTCTTTTCCTCACAACTCCCATCTCTGTGAACAACCCCAAGCGGCTCAGTGGTTCCCTGGGAGTCATAACTGATTCTTCTCCCCGGATCCCATCTGTATCAGTTACACCAGTTACCAGTTGACTGCCCCTCAGTTCAAACTCCATGCTTTATTTCTTCCTCAGCAGAAGAAGAAGCTATAAGCAGTCCTCATCTGCAATGGGCACCGTGTTAGTAGAGGACACTGTGGAGACACTGCAGAGGGAAGTGGCCCTCTTCCTGGTGCCAGACCACTGCTGCCGGCTTTTCTGCTACTGTGTGGCACGACATCAGGGATGTGCAAGCAGAGGTGAGCGCTGGGGCCCAGTTGCACCTGTCCTGCCACACACCCAGGGCACATCCACCTTCAGGGAACTCATAGCCTTGGTCCAGCCCAGCGACACCTTGCCACCCACCTCCTTCCTGCCATGAGGTCTGGATCCCAGCCTTTGGGAGGGACCCACTTCCATGTTTTCCCAGGTAATTTTCCTCATCTCCTGGACATTCTTTAAAGTTATTGTTTTGCTCCTTTGTGGTGCCAACCTTTTTTAATCTAATTTTTTATTTGTTCTAATTGGTTATACATGAGAGTAGAATGCATTTTGATACATTGTATGCAAATGGAGCTTAGCATTCCTACAGTGCACATGGTGCTGAGTCAAACCAGTAGTGTAATCATACATGCCTAGAAGGTAATAATGTCTGTCTCATTCTGCCATCCTTCCCATCCCCATCACCCCACTCCTCCCCTTATTCCCCTCTGCACAACGTTCCTTCATTTTTCCCTACCCACCCCCACTATGGATCAGCATCCACTTATCAGAGAAAATGTTATACCTTTGGTTTTTTGGGATTGGCTTATTTCACTTAGCTTGATATTCTCTAATTCCATCCATTTACCTGCAAATGCCAGAATTTCATTCTTTTTTAAGGCTGAGTAATATTCCATAGTGTATATATACCACATTTTCTCTATCCATTCATCTGTTGAAAGGCATCTAGGTTGGTTCCATAGTTTAGCTATTGTGAATTGAGCTGCTATAAACACTGATGTGGCTGTGTCACTGTAGTATGCTGATTTTATGTCCTTTGGGTATAAACTGAGGAGTGGGATAGCTGGGTCAAATGGTGGTTCCCTTCCAAGTTTTCTGAGGAATCTCCACACTGCTTTCCAGAGTGGTCGTACCAATTTGCACCCCACCAGCAACATATGAGTGTACCTTTTTCCTTACATCCTCACCAATATTTATTACTGCTGTATTCTTGATAATTGCCATTCTAGTGCCAGCCTTTCATATCTGAGAATTTTTATATTAAACATTTTCAGCCCAAATTATTGTATGATTTCTGTCTTCTGACCAAGACCTGATGTATTTATTCTCAAGCACCAAAGCTTAGTTGCTACCACCCAAGTTTCTGTTGAGCTCCCTTTTCTTCTTCTTCTCTTGCCTTATTAAGGCTACAGTCATTTTTTGGATGTCTCTACCTTCTCTACTTTTTTTTCCTTCCAGTACTGGGGATCGAACCCAGGGCCTTGCACATGCTAGGTAAGCACCTACACCTGAGCTACACCCCAGCCCCCTCTTGGTAGGACTTCTGCAGTCACTGGTGTTTGCTGAGATTCCCACTTTTGTGCACTTCTCAGGTGGTAGAAAACCATCGTTTCTTTGTTCCCTACAGACATCTCTCAGAAGTTCTGATTAAGCTTATTCAATTAACACACCAATTATGACAAAGGTGTGTGAAAATCTCCTATTATATCATGGATTTATCAATTTCAATGTAACAGTTTAACCAAATTTGACCAGATTCCACAATTTTCTATTTGATGCTGTGCTTTGATTTTGAGAAATATTTTGTTTTGCTTTCATGATCAGTATTTTTTAATGAATAATTAAGCTTTTTATCCCTATAAGTGCTTTCTGAATTAAAAATAAATTTTCTCTGATTATTGCTTTATTTTAAAATAGTTTACATGAGGACTTATTTCTTCTCTTCACTTTTATTTTATGCTTTAGGTGTAGATGATCCTCTTGTAAAAAACACAATGTAATTAGATTTTTAAAATTCTAATTTGGAAAAAGTTGTTTTTTAACTAATCTATTTCACCTTTTTAAAATATTGATATATTTAGACCTATTTTGTCATTAGACTGTTCACTTCCAAGTGTTTTCCTCTCTGCTTGCTTTGCTGTGCTGGAGATCATGCCCAGGGCCTCAAGCCTAACAAGCAAGTACTCTGCTCCCGGATTACGAACCCAGCCCAGTTTTCTTTATTTCCCCTTTTCTACTTGCCACTGTTTTTATTCAGGCTTCATTCACCTTCCTCCTTGCTCTCTCTGAGTTTAGTATTACATTTCTATTTCTATTATTTTTATTAGCCACCATTACATTTTAATGTGCACACTAGACCCTACAAAGTTTCAAAGTTAATATTTCTAACTTCCTCCCAGACAATACAAGAACTTTAGAATGCTTTTTATCCCAATATATCTCCTTCTTTCATCTGCCAACATATAGTATTGTCTGGGGTTTTCCTTCAAGCTTATTTTTTTAAAATCTCTAATCTTACTCATTTGAAAAATTCCCAAAAGGATTGCTTTAATTTTTTTCCCCTCTGAACTTTGTTTCACTGGGGGAATCTGCCTTCTGATCTTAAACCCTCCTTCTTACTGAAGTATGTTCTTTATTATATATTCATCAGGCTTTCCAGACCCCATCAAACCTACCTGGCCCATCGTGTTATCTGGTGAATGATTTGCCATTCTTCTTTCCCACTCTAGCTAACTTTTATTTTATTGCCTAATTTCCTTGACATGAAATCTTTGGTACAATGTCAAATAGAAGTGGTGGAAGTAGACAACCTTGTTTTTTGTCTGATCACAGTGGGAAAGCCTCAAGTCTTTCAGCATTGAATAAGAATGTCATCTGTAGGCTTTTTCCCTAGCTGTCTTTTATCGAGTCAGGAATTTCCTCTTTATTCCAAATTTTCTGAGAGGTTTTTATCAGGATTATATGTTCAGTTTTGTCAAATACTTTGTGTGTGTTTGAGATGATCATCTGAGCTTTTCTTTTTGGGTCTATTAATATGACAAATTGAATTCATCAGTTTTCAAATGTTACATCAAACCTTCATTCCTGAGATAAATCTACTTGTCCATGATATGTTTTATATATTGTTAGATTCAATTTGCTAAAGAAAAAAGGGCCAAAACACTTTTGAAGAGCTTTCTACTTGCTATGGACTGAATTGTACCTCCCCAAAATTAACACACTGATGTTTAACCCCCAACTATATTGGGATATAGGGGCCCTTAATAAGGGAATTGGGCTTCATGAGGGTGGAACCCTAATCCAATAGGATCCGTACACTTACAGGAGGGAAGAGATACCAGGAGTGCATGTTCAGAGAAAAAGCCACGTGGGGACACAGTTTGAAGACAGTCATCTGCAAGCCATGGAGACAGACCACATTCAGAACCCTGCTGGCACCTTGATTTTAGACTTTCAACCTCCAGAACTGTGAAAATAGATCATGTCTGTTGTTTGAGAAACACATCTGTGAAGTTTTGTTATGGCAGCCTACAGATACTCATACAGCCTTTATGTTCATACATTGATCTGTAGTTTTCTTTTCTAGCAGTCTTTGATTTTGATATCAGGGTACAGTAGGCCTTACAGAATAAATTGGGAAGTATCCACTCCTCCTTAAGTTTCTGGAATAAAACTATAGATTGATATCATTTCTTATTTAAATGTTTAGAAGAATTGCCATGAAGTCATACGCTACTAGAGTTTTCTTTACGTAAAGTTTTAACAACAAATTGTTTTTCTTTGACTTGGAGCTATTTCTACTTTGGTGAGCTTTTATTGATTTATTGAACTAAAGTTGTTCTAAACATTCCTTTCTTGGAGGGAAGGAACTGGGCATAGAGCCTAGGAGCACTTTACCACTAAGCTACATCCCCAGCCCTTTTTTTAATTTTGTATTTAGAGACGGGGTCTTGCTGAATTGCTCAGGGCCTCACTAAGTTGCTGAGGCTGGCCTCAAACTTGTAAACTTCCTGCCTCAGCCTCCCACGTCACTGGGTTCTGTAGAATCTATAGTGACGCCATTTCTCTCATTCCTAAGACTAGCAACTTGTTTCTTCTTTCCTAATCAGTCCAAAATAATGTTTATAAATTTTATTAATATTCTTAAAGAACCATCTATAGATTTCATGTATTTGACCTATTTTATTTCTATTCTAGATTTCACTGGCTTCTACTCTGATCCTTTTTTTCTTTCTTTTACGTAATTTGGTTTAATTTGTTCTTCTTTTCCTAGTTTCTGATTGTGGACACTGCTGTCATTGACTTCAGACCTTCTTTTCTGTAATAGAATCATAATGTTATAACATCCTTATTTGATTGGCTTCCCACTAATTTTGATATATAGTGTTTTCTTTTTCATTCAGTTTGAAATACTTTATAATTTCATCTTAGGCTTCTTTTTATAAATGCTTTATTTAGAAGTATATTATTCAGTTTCCAAATATTTGATTTCACAGAGGCTTCTGTATTTATTTCTAATTTAAACGCTGTCATCAAGAACATACTTCATATAACTCGAATGTTTTTAAGTCAATGGACACTTCATTTGTGGTCAGATGTTATCTAATTGGTCAATGTCCTGAGCACACTTCAGGAGAATTCTGTCAGTGTTGAAAATTCTGAATTCTGTCATTGACAAGAATGTTCTGTGTCAGTTCAAATTTTCAATATCCTATTGATTTTCTGTCTACATAATCTATCTGCTATTGAGAAAGCAGCAGAAATCTCCAACTATGCCTATAGATTTGTCTCTCTCTTTGAAGTTCCCCCACTTTTCACTTTATGCATATTGAATTTCTCATTGCATGCACAAAAATGTAGGATTATGTCCAATTATCTAGAGGATATAACAATCCTATATTTTTAAATGATCTTCACCTCTAATAGCATTTATTGCTCTGAAATCTACTATGCCTTATGTTCAAATAACCATTACTGGTTTCTTTTGATTTGTGTTGTAATGGTATTTTTTTTTTTTTAGTTCTAATACATTTTACTTATTTGTACCTTTATTTTTAAAGTGGGTTTTATTGGGGCAGCATATTGTCAGTCCAGCTTTCTTCCACACTCTGATAAGTACTTGAAGAAACATTTGATATTCAGATGAATATCACGAACAGATATTCAATATCACTAACAGTCAGGGAAATGCAAGCTACAGTGAGATAGCACCTCACATCATTAAGATGACTATTAATAATAAGTAGTAATCACTACTATCAAAGAATGGATAAAGATAGGAGTTAGCAAGGATTTGTGGGAACTGGAGCCCTTGCACACTGTTGATGAGATTGTCAAATGGTGCTGCGACAGTGGAAAGCAGTAAGGCATTCCCTCACTAAATTTTAAACAGCAACTCCACTCCTGGGTATATACCCAAATAAGGCAGGTATCCAAGAGATATCTGTACACCCGTGCTCATAGGAACATTATTCACATTAGCTAAAATGAGAAAGCAACCCAAATGCCTGTCGACTGACGAAAGGGTGAACAAAAAGCAGGAGATACATACAAATAGAATGTCATTCATCCATAAAAAGGAAGGCGATTCTGACACATGCTCCATCGTGAGGCTATTGTGCTAAGTGAAATAAGCCTGGCACGAAAGAACAAAGGCTGTATGATTTCACTTCCATCAGGTACTTACTGTAGTCAAATTCATACAGATGCAGAGTAGAATGGTGGCTATCAGGGGCTGGTGCAAGACGGAATGAATTATTTGATGGGTACTCAGTCTCAGTGTGGGAAGAAGAAAAGGTCTGGAGATGGACGGGGGTGCTGGTTGGACAGCAGTGTGAATGGGCTTAATGCCACTGAACGCAGTCTTTAAAATGGTAGAGATGGCTATGTATACTTCAGCACGATTTTTTAAATAGGAAAAAAATAAAGACACTGTTACTTCAGAACCACTTGTCTGATCCAGGCAGCGTCTTGGCTCAGGTCAGTAGCCAGGCACCCTGCTGATCACACAGGAATGTAAGTATCATTTGTTCCCCTGTCTGTGCTATGATTCAAAGCAGCTGTATCTGTCCCTTCGGGCGCTGGTTGTTACTCAGAGGGAAATGTTAATCACACTGAACCCTTCTGAGAAATGTAAGCTCCAGACAGGAAAAGCTGATGTCTGGAGCCAAGTCAGCTATCCTTAGTCCCAAAGGAAGGAACCAAGTACCCAGGTCATATTTGAGGATGAGTCAGTTTTACACTGGAAATATCTAAAATTGCTAAGCACATATTCATTTATTTGACGAATATTTACTGAATGACTACTGCACTCATGGTTGGAAGAATACCTGTTAATCCTTGCTCATGATAGCCATCTTATTCCTTGATATTCTGGGGAAATTAATGTGCTAATGGGACTTCCGTGTCCAGGACCACTGAGTAGGTAAGCCCCCTCTCCTGAAAACACTGGGATCAGTTTAAACATTTGAAATAAGAAGGCCCATTAGCACATTGGTTGAAAAGGGCATTTGCTGACATGTCAGAAAAGAGTGGAATAAATGAAAGCTCCTTGGAAGCTTAGACAGAATCCAGAAGCTTCCTTCTTGCCTTCATTACCCTTCCACAGAGTGGCATACCTGTGTGTGCTGACTGGACCTCCCTCCCAGGCCCACAGTCTCCAGGGCAGAATGGATGTAATCACCTGCAATCACCTGCCTGCTGATGGCTCCCGTAACTCAGCCCCTGTCTCAGCTTCCAGTTTGCCTGTTGGATGTCTCCTTTTCAATATGGGATTCGCTCCCCTTCCCCACACACACACCTGCTCTACTGGGGGTTGTATTCACCTGAGAG
Source organism: Glaucomys volans (assembly GCA_020662805.1). NCBI lineage: Eukaryota > Metazoa > Chordata > Mammalia > Rodentia > Sciuridae > Glaucomys > Glaucomys volans. The sequence goes on from JAJEJO010001666.1 coordinate 746,588, forward strand.
CAAGGCCCTCCTCACACTCCCAAGCAGGGAACCGGTCACCAACCCCTCTCTTGCTCTCGGTCTCCCTAAAATCAGTCTCCAAGTTCTAGTTCTAAACAAATGTGGAACTTCCTGTCGGCTGTCACTCTCCTGGCACCAGATCAAGCCACCTCATAAGTAAAATGCAAATGCCCACTTTGCAAAACCCAGAGTGCACGCACGCTTCCTGTGTCCCTCTATTCCCTCAACCTACCTGTAGGGAGTCAACTCCTCACTCTGCAGCCAGAGTGCGGATCAATTCTCATCACTTCTGAAGCCTTTCAATAGCTTCCCCTCAAGATCCATCCTAAGTAAAGGAACCAGCCCTTTTCCCCAGGATGCAGCCACTGAGCACCTCTTATTCTTATCCCCTCCCACTTTCCCAGCAAACCCTACATTCCAGCCACGTGGAACTTGCTCAGAAGTGTCTACTGCAAGTTTCAAGGAGTCCTGCCTTCTCTGTCAGAAGTGTTCAGCTATGGCCTAAGCTCACAGCCCAAAACTCTACTACTCATTTTTTTCTTTTTTTTTATTTGTTCTTTTTAATTACACATGACATTGGAACCCATTTTGATGTAATTATACAGCAGGGAATATGTCTTTTCTTTCACAATGTGATTCACATGATTCATATAATCTTACATATGCATAGAGTAATACTCTCGGTCTCAGTCTACTACCTTTCCTTCCCCCACCCCGTCCCGTCCCATTTTCCTCTACACCATCCATACTTCCTCTATTCTTTTCTTAACCCCCCCACCATAAACCCCCCCCCATTATGTATCAGCATCCACTGATCAGAGAAAACATTGGCCTTTGGTTTTTTGACTTGGCTTATTTCACTTAGCATGGTATTCTCCAACTCCAGCAAATGCCATAGTTTTATTCTCCTTTATGGCTGAGTAATATTCCATTGTGTATATATACCACAGTTTCTTTATCCATTCTTCAATTGAAGGGCATCTAGGTTGTTTCCACAATCTAGCTATTGTGAATTGAGCAGCTATGAACATAGATGTGGCTGCATCCCTATACTTTGATGATTTTAAGTACTTTGGGTATAAACTAAGGAGTGGGATAGCTGGGTCAAATGGTGAGTCCATTCCAAGTTTTTTGAGGAATCTCCATACTGCCTTCCAGAGTGGGTGCACCAATTTGCAACTCCACCAGCAATGTATGAGTGCTCCTTTTTCCCCACATCCACACCAACACTTATTATTGCTTGTATTCCTGACAATGGCCATTCTAATTGGAGTTAGATGAAATCTTAGGATGGTTTTAATTTGCATTTCTTTAATTACTAGAGATGATGAGCCCTTTTTCATATATTTGTTGATCACCTGTATATCATCTTCTGTGAAGTGTCTGCCCAGTTCCTTAGCCCATTTATTGATTGGGTTCTTTGTATTTTTGGTGTAAAATTTTGTAAGTTCTTTATAAATTTTGGAGATCAGTGCTCTGTCTGAAGTGTGTGTGGAAAAGATTTTTTCCCACTCTGTAGGCTCTCTTTTCACATTCTTGATTGTTTCTTTTGCTGAGAAAAAGCTTTTTCAAAACTCTACTAATCTTTAAGAACCTTTTAATCTTCACTCACTGGTGCTGAGTCTACATACCACTCTGGATCCTCCTATGTAACCCTAGGCTTCCTCTCACCCCAAGCCTGCCACCTGCTTTGACCCTATCTGTAACACCATTGTCTTTTCCTCCAGATTCCACAATCTCCAAAATCAGAGACCAGGGTGCTCTTCTGCTGACATGGTATCTTCCTCAAAGGCACAGTATCATGAACATCCTTAGAATCAAATATGGAATTGCTAATTTTTAAAATCATCAGGAAATTATAAACAACTACAGAATATTTGGAAACTAAGGCCAGTCAATGTCCAAGATGTGTCACATGCTGGCATTAACATAGAGAAACTAAATGAGAATGGGGGCCTGAGAACCAAGGGCAGTAACTGGACCCTCAGAAGAGATCAGTGGTTCCTTAGCATACTGCTTTTAGTTCAGTGGGAATAAACTAGGAAGTCATAATTCAAAGAAATGTTCTTCTTGGTTACCCCAAGTATTCACAGAGAAGCAAATGGCCACAGGGGAGCCTCAGAAGGCTGGAGCCCCTCAGGAAGCCATGACTAGTGATAGAAGTTTTCACCTGAGTCTGTGTCCGCAATTCCTAACCAAAACAGCTCAGGAGGTAAGCCACCTAGTGGCCTCCTTTCAAAGGCTATCCACCTGGGACCACATTTGGAGACTCTGATAGGTCTAAGATGAAAGCAATGCAAGGATCACTACATAATTTTCAAGGCCCAGTGCAAAATTAAAATTCAAGCTCCTTGACAATGATCCTCATTGTCATTCAAGACAATGACGATCAGAGAACTAAGCCCAGATCTAAGTCTTTCTGAGTACAGGACCATAAAGCCAGTCCTGGGGCCATGATGTACATTCTGAAAATTGTGGTCCCAACAATATAAATGCTTTCCCGTGATGCCTATCTTAGATTGATGATATGAAACCTCCCCACTAATTAAAGGCCCACAAGTATATAGCCCAGAGACCTCAGGACACTGTAGAACACTGCATAGCCCTCCCCCTGCAGCCCCATCCTTATATCTTCCCACTACACATGCTATAGTTTCATTGTACTCTTATTTAACCTTTATGTTTAAGAGGTTCAAGAGACTTCTAACATAACTTTCTTTTAAAATTACTTTCCTGCCTAATAAGGCCCAAATCAGTAGTTGACAATGGAATTGGAAAGTGGGAAGAAGTAAGCTTCATCCCTACTGTCCAAGATGTACAACAGAGGGGAAATTATAAATATGCGTAAGATCTAATCTCTGAGGAAGGATTCAAAAGTGGAAAACCTAATCCTTTGGCTAGAAATCTTATAGTTTAGAGATCCCAGCATTATAAGCACACAAAGAAATCTGAAGTCAATGGAAGACAACCCTACCCATGACCTCAGGGACAACAGGGGCCCAGAGCAGTCATGTCCACAGATCAACTTCAGAACCTGGCTGCACTCATGTGTCAGGACATGTTTGGGGGAGAGGAAGTGAGGCAAAGCTGATAACAAGCCTTGTCCAAAGACAGCAGATGGGAATCAGCCTGGGGCACTCTCAGGTCTAGCACATGGAACATACAGATTTAATTCATGCTGCTTCATTGTCAAGTGTCTCATGCACAGTGGAGCATGGAAGCTTCAAAGACCTGTGGAAGCTTCAAAATCACACACATCTCCACCCTGGTGTAGTCCTGAAAATGTTTGTGTCAGACACTTTGGAAACATTTGGTTAGGAATCTGGCACCTGAAGAAGTCAGGTTCTGCAGGTGAAGGGGATGGGAAAAATAATCCAAGCAATGTGGTGAGAAGTCCCCAAAATTAGAGAGGGCTGGACCATTAGCCAAAGTAAAAGAAGGTTCAGTGTGAATAGAACAAACATTCCTAGCCCCATATGGTTTTCCATCTTATAGGCCCTCAACCCACATGGAACACTGACTCCTAGATCCATTAATCAACTTCATGCACTTTCATAAGTATATAAATAAAACAATATAGTCCTTAGACTTTTTACTTGATTCATTTCCCCTTTAAACACTGACCTTGGGTCTTTGAAGAGATACTTGTTTTCTTGTGTAATTATTATTTTCCTTTCACAAGTGTCTTGGTTTAATAGTAAATCATGTTGTCACACTATTCCTAGTGATGTGTAGGAGGCAGAAACTCACAGGCCTTGGCAAGTTAAGAAAGAAGGTTCCAACCAAGAGGAGCAGGTCAGGTTAAGTCTTCATTCTGGAAGTCCACAGAACATAAGGGGGCAGCTCAACAGAGCTGGGAGAGTGGGTGAGGAAAGTGACTTTCCGAATGTCCTGTCAGTCTTCTGGGACTGCCAAGACAAAGTCCTAGACTGAGGAACTTGAACAGTAGAAATGTATTTTCTCACAGTTCTGGAGGCTGGAAATCCAGTCTCCTTGGCTGACAGATGGCATCTTCTCCCTGTGTCCACATGTGGTCTACCCTCTGTGTGTGTCTGTGTGTCCTGATCTCCACTTCTCATTAAGTCATATTATATTAGGGCCCATCCTAACAACCCCAATCACCTCTTAATAGACCCCCCATCTCCAAATACAGTCACATTCTGAAGTACCAGGGGTTAAGGATTCAACATAGAAATTTGGAAAAACAATTCAGCCTTCCATGCTGTTGTAATCCCCTCCCTGCTCCAGGATCCACTGCTCCCACTCCTCCCCAAGCTTCTGCCCACACCCTCAAGCCCCTCTACCACAGGTCTCACACTCCCTGCCCTTCATCTCAGTCCGCTGGGTGGAAAGTGTCAGACTTCAGTCACTGAGATCTGAAAGCATCAGGATTTACCTAGGCTGTTTGAATGTATGTGTCCCCCCACCAGGAAAAAAAAAACAATTGGATGTGGGAGTTGCATGTGATTAGAGTTGAGGCCCTTAGAAAGTAATCCTCATGAGTGGTATACCCTTTTAATAAAGACTTAAGAGAACTAGATAGGCCCTCTGCCCTTCCATTCCTTTATGCTTTGTGAGGTCATGAGATTTGTCTCCAACAGAGGATGCAGCCATAAGACTTGGAAGTAGAGGCCAGACCTTCATCAAACTCAACCTGGTAGCACCTTGATCTTGGACTTCCAGCCTCCAATCTTGTAAGAAATAACTACCTGTTCCTTATAAATTGATTACCCAGTCTCGGGTGTTTTGTTATAGCAGCATAAACAGACTAAGACAACCTCCCAACTGTTCCTCCCAATCTGCTGTGCCTGGAGAAAGTCTTGACGTTTCTCAGGTTATCTCAGGTAATAAAGTTCTCTAATCACCACTACTTATAGATACAATCTCTTCTCAATCAGAAGAGGTGCAACCACCTGGAGTAAACCCAACCATGAATTTTACTGAAGGGAAATCTTATCCTCAGCTCAGCTATTTCTCGGGCTGAGGTCACCATGGATGCCTTGTGTGATTCTTCCACACCCTTTCTTGCTTTCCTAGTCAGGTTTTCACTCCTCCACATTTAGGGAGGAAAGAAAGAAAAGGGGAAGACAGCTGAGGCCTTACTTAATAGTCTGTCATCATCTGATGTTGCTTCTCCCTAGGGTCTAAACCAGGTCAGGAAGACCCTCTCTCTACCCTCTTGACCAGTGAAGCTGCTAGGCTTTGGTGATCCACTCTACACAGACCCCCTATGTTGGGCACCACAGCTCTTGGGGTTGGCCCACCTAGGCAAAATCACTAGAAGGTGTCTCCAGTCTGGTATCCTATGATGGAGGGGACATACTTGTATACCCTTTGTTCTGAAAAAATCTAGAACTTTAGGACATCCCTGAAGCAGTCAAGCATAGATATGACTTTGGGGCCATAGGCCACAGAAGACAAATTAAAGATTTCTGATTATTCTACTTGAAGCTCCCTTCCTTGGCTTGAGGAAAAGAGCACATGATGAAGAGGTGAAATGCAATCACTCACCAATGTCTTTTCTGAATCTAAATGATTTCTCAGTCTTTTAAATTTACTGTTTTCCTAAGAGGGTGATCCACTGTCTCACTCTGGGTCAAAAGGGGAGACAGGCCCCAGGATAACATCCTGTTCCACATCCCAGGCCCTTCCCTGCCAGATGCCACCCTTCCCTAGGGCACACACTTGGACTCAGTTTCAGTTCCCTATACCCATCTCCTCAGACCAAGCCCAGCTTCAGGAACTGCTGTGATTTGAACGTGTCCCCTCCAGAATTCAGGAGTTGCCGATGTGCTAACACTAAGAGGTCTTCACAAGATGATTGGGCCAACAGGGCTCCACCCCCAGGAGTAGGAATATAGAAGAGGCTTCACACACCATTAAGCGCCTGTGCCTTTCGCCTTCCACCACGTGAGGACACAGCCTTCCTTCCTTTGGGAGAGGGCAGACTTCACTGCAGACCACCAGACAATCAAAGCTGCTGGTCTTGATCTTGGGCTTCTGAACTGAAATAAGTGTCCATTCTCTGAGAATTACCCTCCTACCGTATTCTGTTACATCCACACAAATGGACTAAGACACGAACAGTACTGCCTGAGCCCTCCACTTCTTCTTGACCTCCAAGGGAAGTTTGGCATGAGAACCGCCCTGCCTCTGAGGAGTCAGGAACATCAGAGTGAGGTGCCCAATGAGCACCCGGTCAATTATTCCAGAAATGGTTGTTAAGTCTTCATTCTGAGCCAAGCAGCGTTCTAGATGCTATAAGTGAAAACTGACAGGTAAAATTCCCTGTCCACACAGAATTTAATTGGTGGATAGAGACAAAAGGCAAATAAATTAGTAAATTTGCATCATATAGGAGAAGAGCAGGACAGGCTGAGGAACTGGGATGAGAGAGGCAATCTCACTAGAGTGAAGCAAGAAGACCCTCCTGTGTCTCTACAAGGGGACCAGCAACTGGAGCTGGGCACATAAGCATTCCTAGGGGAAAGCCCAGGTTGAGAAGAGAAGGTGGTTGGGATGAAATGCTGAGAAATCCAACATTTTCACAAAAGGCTAAAGGGCAGAACAGCCAGATAGGCAAGAAGAGATCAGGAAAATGGATAATGTGTGGATGCTTCTTATAATAATAAAATCAGGGCTTACCATGAGCTCTATTAGGTTGGGGAGGGGAAGGTTACATCTCTATGCGCTCATCAAAACTCAACAGCACAGCATATCAAAAAAAAGCAAAATTCATATAATTTTTTGCAATAATAAACAAGCCCACTAGATTTGCCATTAGGGAAGCATCAGTGGCCCCAAGAGAGGCTCCTCAAGAGGAGTGACAGGTGGGGAAAGAGAAGCTGTTCTGCTGGAAATACAAGTTTTGGGGGTGGGGAATCTTCCAGGCTTCCAGACTCCCCAGCTCAAAACTCCCAGTGGCTCCTCATTACACTGAGAATGACGCATCAGGAGCTTGACAAACTCCTCAGCCTCCACTTGGCCCACTCTTCTGCCCACTCTCTCAAGCACCTCCAGCTCTTGCTGAGCCCCCACAGGCTCCATGTGTTCTCTGCATACACAGAGTGTTCGGCACATGGCCGTGCTCTGCACACAGCACACACTGTGCCCAGGTGGTGGACTTTGCACATGGGACCCTTGTGCTTCCTTTCTTCTGCCTCATCACATGGCTTCTCCCCTACTGGTGTTGGTCTTTTAGCTCTGCATGACCTCTAAACTATACCCCTCCTGGATTATTATCACGTCAAGATGTTTTATCTTCATCACAACACTTCATTACTTTCTGAAATTGCATAAATTCCCAGTACCATCCTTTTGAATCTAGTCCCCTCACTAAAGGGTAAGAACAGGAGATTAGGAACATGAGTGTCTTGTATCTTACCACCTTCCTGGTGCCTAGAACACTGCCAAGCACATAGTAAGTAATCAGTGAAAGACAGTTGCTATTATTTGATTAATATGAAGTTGGAACTGCTGGTTTTCAAAAATTGAACCACAGATTTTTAATTATTTGGAGCTTCATAGTGGCCATGGAAAAATAAGAAAATATTATGATTCATATTACTCACAAAGTAAAAACGCAGAAACTCTTCAGGGCAAGATAAGATTACTGAGCGCTTATTTTGTCAGATCATATTGGATGCTGTCTTTGCAGTAAATAAATAACCAAGTCTGATGCAGTCATCTCTTCTTTAATCCTTTCAAGAAATTGTTAAAATGCCAAAGAACATCCCAAAGTAGGAATTTTATCTAATTCAGCCTCACATCTGTCGGAAAGTTCTTGCATTGGTGACATTTGCAGTGTGGGTCATGTTCTCTTTCTTCTTTATTTTAGGGCACACATTTAATTAGTCTTTGGAAATGAAACACTTCACCTAAACCTTGGTGATTCTTCAAAGTATATGTTTTAACACCCATTTTACAGAGGCTCACAGCCTGCACTCACAGAACTGCTAGGTGGTAGACAAGGCTTGAAGTAACATCTGTTTGACTCTTTTAAATAGGAGTTGGTGGAATAAAACAAGGATGCCCTCTTTCATCGCTTCTATTCAACAAAGTCCTTTAAACTCTGGCCAGAGCAATTAGACAGACAAGAGACAATACAAATAGGAAAAGAAGAACTCAAACTATCACTATTTGCAGATGACATGATTCTAAAGAGGACTCAAAAAATTCCACCAGAAAACTTCTAGAACTAATAAATGAATTCAGCAAAGTAACAGGATATAAAATCAATACCCATAAATCAAATGCATTCTTATACATCAGTATGGATCCTTTAAAAGAAAAATTTTTTAAATTACTCCATTCACACTAGCCTCAAAAAATAAAATAAAATACTTGGGAATCAATCTAACAAAAGAGGTGACAGACCTCTACAATGAGAACTACAGAACACTAAAGAAAGAAATTGAAGAATAACTTAGAAGATGGAAAGATCTCCCATGTTCTTGGAAAGGCAAAATTAATATTGTCAAAATGGACATACTACTAAAAGCATTATACAGATTTAATGCAATTCCAATTAAAATTCCAATGATATTCCTCATAGAAATAGAAAAAGCAAGCATGAAATTCATTTGGAAAAATAAGAGACCCAGAATAGCCAAAGCAACCCTTAGCAAGAAAAGTAAAGCAGGAGTTATCACAATACCAGACCTCCAACTATACTACAGAGCAATAGTAACAAAAACAGCATGGTATTGGCACCAAAATAGGCAGGTAGGCCAATGGTACAGAATAGAGGACACAGAGACAAACCCACATAAGTACATGTATCTCATTCTAGACAAAGGTAAAAGACAGCCTCTTCAACAAATGGTGCTGGGAAAACTGGAAATCCATATGCAGCAAAATAAAATGAAACCTCTATCTCTCACCCTCCACAAAAATCAACTCAAAGTGGATCAAGGACCTAGGAATTAGAACAGAGACTCTGCACCTACTAGAAGAAAAAGTAGACCCAAATCATCATCATGTTGACCTAGGATCTGACTTCCTTAACAAGACTCCTAAAGCACAAGAAATAAAATCGAGTCAATAAATGGGATGGATTCAAACTAAAAAGCTTCTTCTCAGCAAAGGAAACAATCAGTAGAGGAGAGACCTATGGAATGGGAGAAAATCTTTACCACCTCAGAGCACTAATCTCTAAAATTTATAAAGAACTCAAAAAACTTAACACTTAAAACCAAATAACCCAATCAAAAAATGGGCTAAGGAACTGAACAGACAGTTCACAGAAGATATACAACCCAATCAACAAATATATGAAAAAAATGTTCATTATCTCTAGTAATTATGAGAAATACAAATCAAAACTACTCTAAGATTTCATCTCACTCCAGTCAGAATAGCAATGATCAAGAATACAAGCAATAATAAGTGTTCACAATGATGTAGGGGAAAAGGTACAACCATATTGTACTGCATATTGGTGCAACCACTTTCAAAAGCAGTGTGGAGATTCCTCAGAAAACTTGGAATGGAAACACCATTTGACCCAGTTATCCCACTCCTCAGTCTATACCCAAAGGACTTAAAATCAGCATATTACAGTGACACAGCCACATCAATGTTTATAGTAGCTCAATTCACAACAGCTAAACTGTGGAACCAACCCAGATGCCCTTCGATAGATGAATGGATAAAGAAACCATGGTATATGTACACAGTGGAATATTACTCAGCCCTAAAGAAGAATGAAATTATGGCATTTGCAGTAAATGCATGGAGTAAATGCATGAAGTTGAAGAATATCATGCTAAGAAAATAAGCCAATACCAAAAACTCAAAGACCAAATGTTTTCTCTGATCCAAAATGGGGGGCAGGCAGTAGAAGAATGGAGGAACTTGAGATTGAGCAGAGGTGGGTGAGTCAAGGGAGGGGGTATGGGATGGGAAAGATGGTGGAATGAGATGATGAGATGTATTATTGCATGAATGGTATGACTCTGCATGGTGTATAATCAAAGAAATGAAAAGTTGTGCTCCATTTGTGTACAATAAGTCAAAATGCATTCTTCTGTCATGTATGATTAATTAGAACAAATTAAAAAACCTAAATGCTTTCTCTTTTCACTTGTAATGGACAGGCTGTAAAGTAAATCTATTTTATTTTGTTTCAGATTATGTCATAATACCTCAATATTAAAAGACCTCCCTTGAATTTTGAGTAAAAAAATAAATAAAATATAATAAAATAAAATAGGAGTTGGCAAACTCTGACCTGAGGGTCAAATCTTCTTGCCATTTTTGCAAATAAAGTTTTATTGGACCAGGTCTCAGATTATTCTTTTATGTATTTTTTACAGATGCTTTGTGCACTACAACAACAGCTCTGACTAGCATATGACTACAAGGCTGAAATAGCAATGGCCTTTTATGAAAATGTTTGTCAACCCCTGCTTTTGACTTTGTGCTCATCCTTCAGGAGACTATGATCTCAACAAATGCATCCAAATTGTAAGAAGGCTTTGTATAAAAATATAAAGAACATGTAAATTGGGAACTCTAAGTACAAAACTGCTCTGTTGCTGAAACCATTTTCCAGGAGGGTTGAATCCTGACAAGGCCTCTACCCTTGTCTTGGAAATAACCACCTTCTCACTATCTCTTCACATGGCAGAGGGAGTAAGAGAGCTCTCTGAGGCCTCTTCTTGAAAGGGCACTAATCCCATCACGAGGACCCAATCCCCACACCCCCTCACCTGAACCTAATCACCTCTGAAAGTTCCATCTCCAAATACCATCACACTGGGTAGTAGGGCTTTGACATATAAATTGGGGGCATCCAATTCAATCCATGGGCTTGAATTAGTCACTATTGTCCCTACTTTACAGATGAGGAGACCAAGATTCTGATAGACTCAGTTAATGAGAGCCCATCATTTACCCAGAGTTACCAGCTAGTGTGGGACAGTACTGAAACTCGAATCCAAAATATTTTTCTATAGGAGAATGGCCAAGAAACTTCCAAAGCCCCAAGACAAATCAATTAATCTTCCAAAGTGGTGGAAGCACTGTAGCATTTTAAGGTGGAGTCCTGTGTCCTGGAACTTAAAAAATGAATGAGGTTTTCCAGGCAGAGAGAGAAAAAAGAGAAGAACCAGGGCACTGAGTGAGCAGCTTGCAGGAATCGGTGCTAGGGAAGCAATGGGGGTCGGGGAATGAAAGGTGAGTTTGGAGAGAGAGAGGTAGGGTCCAGGCAATAAGGGCAGGCATAGGCTGCAACCTTGAACTGCTGGGAGTCAGCAAAGAATGTTGAGCCAGTTGTGATGAAATCCATGCTCATCAAGGTCACCATGACAACAAAGAGAACCAGGCAGAGTTGGGAGAACCAAGAAAGAGGAGAGGCTGGCGGGGAGGGGTGATGTAACAATAGCTGTGTTTTAACCATTAGGAATCTGAGGTGTGGAAGAGCTGGCTTTGGAGCCTGATGTAGGGAAAGGTGAGAAAAATGATGTCCCAATTGGACAGCAAACCATCAACGAGCACAGGGTGGGTTCATAGTGGCTTGAGTGCCAGGTGAGGCCAAGGCATAGGGCACAGTGCTGGCTCCAGGGCTGAAGGCCAGGTACTATGAACTGAGTATCTATGTTCCATAAAAATTCATATTTTGAAACCTAACCCAAATATGATAGTATTTGGACATGGGACTTTTGAAAAGTAATTAGGTTTAGAGGAGGTCATGAAGGTGGAGCCCCCATGATGAGATGAGCACCATAATGAAAGAGACCACAGAGAGCCCTTTCACCCTCTTCCCACCATGTAAGGATGCAGGAAGATGGCCTCTATGAACCAGGAAATAAACCCACACCAGACATCAAATTTGCTGTTGCCTTGATCTTGGACTCCCCAGTCTCCAGAACTGTAAGAAATCCCTGTTGTTTATAAGCCACTCAATCTACGGTACTTTGTTATAAGCAGCCCAAAGGGACCAAGACACCAGGAGAGCACAAAGCCCCCAAAGGGCTTGCTAAGATTTGAATATTTATGTGCTCTCCAAAATTCTTCTGGAAACTTAATCACCAATACAACAGTACACAGAGGAGAGAGAGGACTTTGAGAATTGATTTAAGTTGTGAGGACTTTGCCCTTGTGAGTGGGATTAGCAAGCATCCTGTAACAAGTTCCAAGTTGAAGGAAGTACTTTTTTCCCCTTCTACTTTCTGCCACAAGGACACTGCCAAAAGCTGAGAGCAGCCCTAACCAGACACTAGTGCTGGGATTGTGGACTTCTCAACCTCCAGAACTACAAGAAATATTCCTGTTCCTTATAAATTATGCAGCCTAAGGTATCTCATCAGAGAATCACAAATGGACTAAGACAGAACCACACCTCCCAAACTGAAGTGTGTGCTTCTTTCAATCCATCAAATCTCACAACTATGCTTCTGGACTGCCCCCTGGGCTGTTTCCAGGCCCATGTGTCTCTGTGCTTGAAGGATGACTGGCCTGTGAGCACACTGGACCTAGACCCTCAGTTGGCCCTGTCCTGGCTTCTCTTGGTCCTTCAAACTACTCCTCTTCCACCAGATCAGCCAGGGCTCGGGGCAATGGAAGAACAGAAGATCCAGTTTCCTCAGTGTGAGAGGAGACGTAGGAGGGAGCCAACTATTTACCCAGTTATCAGGACACTACAGGGTGTTTGGGGCTGATTATTTTAAGGGAGGTTACCCAGTAGGCAGGCGGTATTTAGTTTAAAGGTCCAGGATTGGAGAAGACTCTATCAAATCAATTTGATATCCGCATAGCCAAACTCACAGAGAATCTCCGTGTTCCTCCATGAACAGCGGGGTCCTCGGCAGGGACACCAGGCACGCCATGTAAAATTGTGTTCCGTTTTATATAATGTACTCACTCCATGTGTCTGCATAGTAGTTTGTCTAAATGACTTTTTGAGTGATGAGTACAAAATTTCTTTGCACAGAAAACCTGGAAAATACACAAAACATAATAAAAAATGTTCACCAAAGACAGATGAATAATCCTGCAACCTAGAGGAGGGTGTTTTCACAGGTGCATTCCCACAGTCTACATCCAGTACTGTGTTTAGTCTAGCTACCTTCTGCCATCTTTGGGAATCTGAGCAGAAAAAGCTCATTCTGCAGAGTGACAGGAAAAACTCAAAAGAATGAAGTGATTCGAATAGAGTCTCTGTCCAAGGACCACAGACTGGATCTCCGCAGCTGATTCTGAAGTCTAGCCTCACCATGGCTTTTGCTGAGGTCTCCTGGTCCCCAGGCCCTTCTCTGGAGAGTGGGGAAACAGCTCAGTCCGTCTCTGAGTGACAATGTGAGGGGCTTACAGAGGTGAAACACTGACCTATAAAAACCTTACATGGAGGGGCAGAAGTGGAATCTCGTTTGATGAGATTTACAAAGCACAAAACAGAGAAGAGATGAAAAATCCTCTGTTACCATTGTTAGGAATAAAATGACAAATTATGAGTTTGTGATGGTTTGTGCAGCTTTACCAAAGTCTCTCCAGTTCATGTGCAACCCACAGAAAAACAGATGCAGTTTCCTAACCATCTTTAGCATGGAAAGAGAAGAGCACAAGTGACCTCCTTCAACCAGAGATGTTAGTGAGGCCGATCTTCAGAGCATGGATCCTGAACGCTACACACCTGTTTAGATGGTGCATCCCCAGGAGGTGAATCTCAACCTGGAGGACCTCAGAAAGTCATATTGGTCCCAGAACATGCCTTTGTCTTATCTGGGCCTCTTCAACCTAGAGACGTTTTCTCGGTTGGAGCATTGAAAGTTTTGTCCACCTTGCTCAGCCCCCAAGGGTCAGACATTTCATGTCATTTTTTAGAGGGAGGATCTGATTTGGTTCCTTAAAGAGGACTGTACTATGTCCCCTTGATGCTCCAGAGCATCATGGCATCAAGGAGCAATGGCCTAGGAACACATCTCCCTTCTGGATTGGAGTTGATCCAAATCAGCATCTGCGAGTGCTTCCTGGGGAGAGTGAATCGTGCCTGTCCATTACTACCATGGACTTAGCTGGAGCCCACACTCTTTCCTGATGTGCTGCATCTGCCCAGCCAGAGTTCTTTCTTCTTGTGCTTATGAAACAGAATTGTAGAATCTAATTTTAGAATTTTCCATTCAATTCTGGAAACTTCACCTTGTTGGTCTTGGCACAACTTAACCATTTTGTTCAATTCATTTCCAGTCATGACTCTGTTCTCCACTTCATATGTGCTTTTATATTTGAAGTTACTGGGTGTTAGATAAAGGTCTTTCATGGTATCATTCAACCCATTGATTAAAATGTTGAGGAGGATAAATTCAATAACAATGCCCTGTGGCCATCCCCTAGAGAGTACCCTAGCTTGACAAAGAGCCCATATTTAACATTCTTAAATGTAACTGTCCTTTAACAAGTTGCAGCTAAACTAAAATCCCAGTAATCCAGGGATAAACACAAATAGCCCCAGAGAGTGAGACCCACCCTCCTACTTTCATGACAATATTTCCATCTCCAGCACTGGAGGCTCTAGTATCTCATCCTTAGGCTTCCAATCCACTCCTCTGCTCACCTAGCACCTGCCACCACTCTCAGCCCAGACAATGGGCCCAGAGTCCTAGAGCTCTGACCAGCCACTGTCTGGCACAGCTTTTCTGAAGCAGGCACTTTGATTATTATTGTTGTTGTTTTTAATCTTGCTATAAGTGGCACACAATCTCTTGCCAGCTCCTCCTGGCAGACTGTTGGGAAAATCAGTGTGTGTGTGTGTGTGTGTGTGTGTGTGTGTAAAGTGTGTGAAGCCAGAAGGCCTGAATTCCCCCACTAACCAGGGCTCCTCCCATCCTTCTTTTCAGAGCTAATTTAGTTAAGTGTTTAAACAATGAAAATCTGGCAGCTCCCCTCCATTAGAGCTGTGAGATCGAGGACAGCTGCCGCCCAGCTCGCAGCCCAGCGCTACAGCCTCAGAGTCGAAGCATCCATCAGCTTTCCTGAAATAGCAAGGTCCTGCTTCCTTCCAGGCTTCCCCCGGAATAACCCCAGGGGAAGGACACTCCATTTCCTACGCCCAGACGCTTTATTTATGACCACCCAATGAGTCCATATTTGGAGAAAACAATTTCACCACTGTGTGGAATGAAATCATGTAGTTGTAAATAACTGATGTAAGTGTTTAAATTAAAAACAACTCACAATGAGATTATGTACGAATGTAAATAGGTATATACGTCTCAGATGGGGAGAGCATGAACTGAACTCATTGTCTAACAGCAGGGTGATCTGGACAGGACAAGTGGGGACTGGACCACTGCAGGGACATGACAGCTGAAGAGATTTTCAGCCCTATTCTTCTTGGTCAGTTTCTGCTAACCTGGATGAGGAGATCCAGGGATATCAGCTCCATACAAACATGGACAAAGTCACTGAAGAGTCAGTAAATACTGTGAAGCCTGGGTGGCATGTTGGAGGGAACAGTTCCATGTTTTTTCTCAATTATCTACTTATTAAAAAGAACCTGCTACCCTCGTACCCTGCGACCTTGTCTTTGAGCACACATCACTCCTGTCGAGGAGAGGCATGTGCTCTTTTCACTTGACACCCTCCTGGCTGCCTGGTTGAGTCAGTGGTTTTTCCTCATAGATGCACTACCATGTGCAAAAGGAAAAACAATGCATTCTACAAATGTCATATGAAAACCTAATTTGCAATGTACCAGCATGTTCAGTATTTAAGGTGTATTTAAGGAAATATTTAAGGAAGAATCGCTGTATAAACTATTAATTGCCATGTGGTCCAGCAATGGTCTTAAAATGAAACCTGCCTACCTGGATATTATATTTGCAGAGCCATTTGTCTTCACAGTGAAGATCACTCCTCCTAAAACATGTCCTTCAAGGGTGAATCACTTTCCTTCTATGGCAGCAGTTCTCAGAAGCATACAGGTACATCTGAAATTCAAGGGGGCAAGGGAGTCCATGGAAGTTGCTATCCTGTTGAAAATGGAAACTGTTTAGTCCTAGGACACTGTTATATTTTGGTCTCATTATTAGCTGAAGTCTCAAATTGCCAGCTGGACAAATAGCCAAAGCTTGGGGGTGGGGAGACGATTATATTTACAATTGACCAAAGCCAGGTTTCTTCTTTTTTTCTTTTTAATACATGGTGATCGTCTCCCCTAACCTCCTCGTGGCAAGCTGTAGGGGTTGTCAGTCAATATCTTATGATGACAACAGCCATCATCCTGAGGGTGTCTAAATAGCACTGGATGTTCTACAACACAACCAAAAACTGGGCACTGGTGGGAGTTTTCATTACTAGTTGGGGAATTTGCTAAGATGTTCCTTATGGTCAGCTTGTGCTTCAATACCTTAAGTATGTTTGGAACATTCTCCATCTGTGCAATACAAATACATGACATGCTTACAGAATTGTGTCCACATAACCTATCACAGTATATCTCCATTGCCTACAACAATAGCTCTTATCTCATTTTCTTTTTGTGTCACTAAAACCTTTATCTGTTTTTGAATCTTTTATATTCACCATAGAAAATTCAAAACTTAAATTTTCAGTGTAGATTTTTTCTTTCACTAGAGCAAATTAACCTTGTTATCACATTGACTATTTTGGTCAAGGATTCCACCATGTCTCCTGTTTATGTTCCCATTCCTTCTTTCCTTTTCTCTGAATTCATCCACCACATCTTTCCCAGTATCTTATTTTAATACCTTAAGATTAACTGAGTACACTGTGCTAGTGCAAGAATGTTCAAAGGTGAAAACTAATCAGCCCATCCTAATTTGAATGGATGGACTGGGTGGTAACTAGGGCCATGGGGTGTGGCTGGAGGAGGTGGGTCACTGGGGACATGCCCTGGAAGGGTGAGTCTGCCCTATGGTCACTTCTCTCCCCCTCTCTCTGCTTCCTGATCCCTGCAAGAGTTGAGCAGCTGCCTCCACTGGGACCTTCCCACCATAATGTGCTGCCTCACCTCAGGACAAGACCAGTTGAGTTGTCTGTCTATGGACTGAGATCTCTGAAACTATGAGCTCCACATAAACTTTTCCTCCTCTAAGTTGTTCTTCTCAGGTATTTTGGTACCAGCAACACAACAGCTGACTAAAAACTTGTGCTTCAACACACGAATGTGATATTTAGATTTTATTTTTCAACCTAATATAAGAATCTGATTCAAAATGAGAGTTCATCCTAAGCATTTTGTTAACATGACTTACATTCTTGGTTTCATTTCGGCTACTTTGTTTTATGGTTCTTTTTAATAGACCTTTTTATACTGAGGTTATTTTTTTTAACCCAACTTTTCCCTATGGTTTTGAAAATTCTATCTCTTCTTTTTTATTTTATTAGTAGTGACATTTACATGCATTCAAATCTATTTTCTCTTATTTTCATTGTCAAAAATAAATTCTTTATGTACTATGAGGACTATATTCTGCCTTTTTTGTTGTTATTACCAGGGATAGAACCCAGGGGCACTTTACCACTCTGCCATATCCCACCCCTTTTTTTATTTTTTATTTTGATATAGGGTCTTATTAAATTGCTTAAGGACTCACTAAATTCCTGAGATTGGCCTCAAACTTGTAATCCTCCTGTCTCAACCTTCTGAGTCACTGGGAATACAACCATATGTCACCATGCCCAGCTATACTAGGATTTTACTTCCTGTCTTCTGGTTCACTAAATTTCCAGTTTTCAGTAATGGTAGGAGGTAATGTGGATTAAATCACTATTATTAAATTAAAATGTTTAACCATATGATATTTTAATATATTCGGAAGTACATTAATTTTGTTTTATAGATTTGCTTTGGGGAGAAGGGGTTGTTTTCTGTTAGTATTTTATATCATGAATCCCCCACTCTTGACTTTGATATTTTGATTCTTCATTTGATTGGCTAAACATGACTCAAATGAGGTGTTGGCTAGCTATTTTTTTTTTCTGTTCTGCTAAAGAAATAAAAATGTAGGACAACTTTAATTTTAGATGAACTGCAAATGACTTTTTAGTAACAGGATGTCCCTAATATTGCCCAGTATTCCTATCTTTTATCTATCTAACTGCCCCAAGTCAGACACAATCCCTTCCTTCTAATTTTGCAGATAATGGTCATTGTCTTCATGATTCAAAGTTGAAGTTGGAGCCAAGTTTTGTCTGCTCAGATCCTCACTGAATTTGTATTTTTACTCTTGAAATTAAAAATAAATTATAAGAGTAAGTCTAGGTATTACAAGCCTTTTGTTAGTTTTGTCTGTTATTCAGAAAACTCAAGTCTACAATGAATCAAAATGAAGTCTGTAAAAAAACATTAAAAAAAGAGAAAACTCAAGTTTTTCTTTAGCATAGAAAAGGTTCTCTCCAACAGTTATTTAATAATAACTTCACTTTTTTTGGTTCTTTTCCTGAAATTCCTAACATTTATAAATTAAACGTGTCTCTTGTCCATGGTTTTCATAGATTTCCACCCATTAACTTCATCCTTCTCCTCTGAGCTCTATGACATCAAAGTTGACTTCTGCTCCATCTAACCTTTGTTCCAAAAGATCCATTTTGCTCTTTACTTCCTCTGTCTGGATTTTTTAAATGAACATTTTGGAGAAACTCTCCTTGCCACCTTCCCTAACCTCTTTGTTTTTTCCTACTTAAATTTCATAGAAGAAATGTGTGCTTGAAGTTCGTTGGAAACATACATCCACAGTGTTCTCAGAATTTCCCCCATCTCCTCTATGAAACTAGATTTCTTGGGAAAGTATTTGCTCTGATTCCTCAGAGCATTCCTCTCTTTTGAACTGCACTGTCTTTTCACTTGCCTGGTGGTTTTTCTCTGTGGCCCAACATGATCTGTTTCCAGATCCAGTGGTGGAGATCCCAGCCGGAATCATCCTTCCCCACCCCCCACCCCCCACCCCACCCCCCGGGAGGGGAATAAAAGGTAGAGAGGCTGAGATTTACTGCAGCGTCACTCTGCTGCTTCAGCTCTCTGAGGAGACGGGGTGAGCCAATCTCAGATGGGCCTATGTAGAGCTCTGAATCTCTGCTCTGCTTACTTTTCTCAGCTTGGGAGCATCAGGAGTTTCCTGGAAGTATCCTTGTTCTTGGCAGAGCACTGACTGGGAATCACTCCTGTTTCTGGCCTGGCCCCATAGTCATGACAAGTGTCAGCTGGGGATTAGTGCCACTGAGGGTTTGTGATTTGCAGAATTCCCATCTACTGAGTTCCTGGCTGCCTCCCCCTATCCCTCTGCATCTCTCTCTCCCACAGCATATATGTCAGGCAAAACTAGAAGTATTGGAGAGATTCTGCTAGACTTTGCTCCAGTACCTCCCAGGAACATTATTTCTCCTTTATGTGTGAGGAACTATACATCCCCATAGAGCAAAAGGAAATGCCTGGACATCTGGGCCATGTGGCTGTCACCCTTCCCTAGTTTTATAGCCCATTCACATTTTCCTCATTTGTTTAACAGTGGAACATGTCAGTGTGAAAGTTGCTTAGGATAATTTCTCATATTTCACAGTATAAATATTTTGCTGGATTTTCTTCCTCCAACTTTAGAACTCATGGTATGTAAAAAAAAAAAAAAAAAATTACTTGGAGGTTGTTCCATGGAATATATTACTCAATTTAACAGTAAGTCTCATTGTCAAATTTATTCTCAATACAAAGATGAGCCATACATTATCAAAACCTGCAAGCTGCAAAGCCTTCTATAGGTTTCTGGCGAGACGTTTTGCAGATAACACTTTGTGTAGGAAGTAGTCGTGGCTTCATTCTGTGATAGGCGAGATGCCAGGAAATACTAAATCAAGTGGCAATAGAGTCCCTAAAGAAAGTTGTTCCTGATTTATGATGATGGTTCTAACAATACCGCTGAACTTTTTACACATTGAAATGACCACCGAGTTATGTTTTACATTATATCAGAGAACGGCCAGCCTGCCGGAGCCAATGCTGCAGCTGGATACAGGAGGGAAAGCTCCCTCATGTTAACTCCCAGAATCTGAGGGAAATGATTTCTTATTTCCAAAATGTTGGTGTCTGTTTGGTTTTCCCCAACACATTTCACAACCTAAATCTACGGTGGCATTGAGAAAGTGGTTAACAGTCCACACTGGGTTTGAGGTTAAAGCAAGGATGAAGGGGCCAAGGACCCAAATACATACACACACACACACAAAAACTGGAGATTTACTAAAAGAATAGGGTTGCAAGGGCAACTGAAGGAGCCTGTGCTATTTGTGTGTGTGTGTGTGTGTGTGTGTGTGTGTGTGTGTGTATCACAATTTCAAAGGACAAGTTCAACAGACTTATCTTCCAGCTGCTGGAGTCACCTGAAACCCTCTACTATGTGGTGTGTATACAGGTGTGCTCACATGGATGTGTGTATGCATGTGTACATACATATATGTGCATATGCACATGCATGTGTGTGTGCATGTGTGTTTTATTTTGCATTCTTAAGTTATGCTCCTCGAGCTTTAAGAAGAGCCCAAACTAGTGTTATCCAATTGAAACTGGAATACCACATGTGTAATTCCAAAATTTCTAGCAGCTCCATTTAAAAACAATATAAAGAAACTGATAAAATTATTTAATAACATGATTTACTTAACCTAATATATCTAAAATATTATGATTTCAGCTTGTAGCCTGCCTAACCCTAATTAAGGGATAGGTGGCATTCTTCTCTTCATACCAGGTTTTTGGGACCCATTGTGTGGCTGGTGTGCATTTGATGTCAAGGCCCTCTCTCTTTGGATGGGCACCACGTGCACTGACAGGTGGGATGGGCAACTTCTGGGAAGAACAGCCAACCTCTTGCTCTAATTCACTTAACTCTGCTCAGGTCTTTGAGTTTCCCTAAAACTCCCCCTCTTCCAGATACCCCAGAACATGATTCTCAAAGGCACCACCCCACGGCTCCTTGAAGAATGCTGCATGACTCCCATGTTTATTTCACTGACAGGTGAATGGAAAAGAAAATATATCAATCAGCCAGCTGTACATCACTGTGATCAAAATACCTGTCAAGAGCAATTTAGAGAAGAAAAGATATATTTGTGCTCATGGTTTCAGAATATTCAGTCCATAGTTTGCTGGCTCTGTTACTTTGGTTCTAAGGTGAAGTAGAATATCATGGCAAGAAGATGGGGCAGAGCAAAGCTTCTCAACCGACAGCAATCAAGAAGCAGAGAAAGAAAGGAAGGAAAGGACCAGAGAGAAGATAAACCCTTCCAGGGCATGCTGCCAGTTACCTACAGTGACCCAGCTAAGCCCACTTCCAGAAGTCCATTCTGCTATCAATGATTAATCTTGAGGTCAGAGTCCTCAAGAGCAAATCATTGCCTAAAAGCCCCACCTCTGAAAGTTAGCAGAATTTTGTGATTAAAAACACCAGAACCTGGAGCTCCCTGTCCTGTCAGATTGAATTTGGGCTTCCAGGGAAAAGGCCATTTTCCCCCTTAGTCTCTGCTGCCCACTTCCAATTTTGTCCCACCACCATTTCTCAACAAATATTCTTGTTTTCCCTTTTTGATCTCCCTTGCCAGATTGAGCAGTGTGGCTGCTGGGGGCATATCTGAATCCTGTCCTATGGAGGAAGGTTGCAGAGGGGAGGTACATAAAGATCTACAGAGGAATGTCAAATACCTAAAGCCCAGGCACATTATACACACAAATGAAGTTATCCAGAAATGAGATGAGATTGGTGGGAACTGGAAAATGTGCCTCAGGCAAGGTATTTCAACTCACTTTTTAAGCCCGCGCACACCTAACAAAACTGATAAGAGCTCAAGAGTTATTAGTTTGTGGTTCCTGAAAGAGGGATATGTCCTGGGGATCCACCTCATAACCTGGCAGTAGGTATCCTATAGATGCTGCCTCTCTCCTGCTTCAGACTCGCTGGGCTCTGCTGTCAATACCCAACTTTAAATACCTGGCTCATAATCTTCATCTTCATACACATCAACAACCACTCTGATAGCTTCCTTTTCCTTTATGACCACACTTCTGATGACCTCAAATTCCATTCATAATTAGATATTCAATAATGGTGAAATGTAACCTGTATCTCCCAGTCAGTTGTCTCCTTTGAACCAATGTCAGCTGCAGACTTTCTCTGCAGCACTAAGCTATAGGCTTATAACTACCTAAATATTCTAATGCTTAATTTCACTAGCCATAAGAGCAGACCTTACTGCCCACTAATGTCCCAAGGCCCACAGTGAACCTGGGTACCCTCACAATCACAGTGCTGACCATCTTGCTGAGCTTTGCAGGGAGAGGGCTATCTCTACTTGAGATATTATGCATCAATCTGTATTCTGGTTTGCACCCAGTCCACCCACTGGGCCTGGAGTTCTGCCCAGTGCTCCAGGTGCAAGTATTTTTCCCTGTCCAGTCCTCTCCAGACCCTTTTCAAGAGATCAAACCCTGCCCCATTCCTCCAGTAAGGTGCTAAATAGATTGGTGAAAACAAGTACATCATCACCTCCCTATTCTACCTGTATTTACTGGGAACTTCCACTGTTGCCCAACTACCAGAACAGATTTCCCCTTGGAAACTGACACTGGCTTGGCTCCTGCCTGATTCTGACACACCTACTTCCCAAGCTTCCTTTTCCTCCTGGCCTGCTCCTACAGCACCAGTGTGCTTCCCTGGCACATTGCTTAGCTAATGGCCATGAAGGCTTCTTAATTCATCCTTTTCTTTGCTTTTTTTTTTTTTTTTTTTTCATGTTTTCCCTGAGTGAGCATGAGGAAAGCAGGTTCTTTTGAATCTGAGAAATTTGGTTTTAAACCTTGGCTCCAGTATTTAATAATTCTATGATCTTCAGGTAAGCTACTTAACATTTTGAAGCTAATGTTTTCATCATTAAAATGTAATTGGGCTGGGCGTGGTGGCGCACACCTGTAATCCAGCACTTGGGAGGCTGAGGCAGGAGGATCGCGAGTTCAAAGCCAGCCTCAACAACTGAGCGAGGGCCTAAGCCACTCAGTGAGACCCTGTCTCCAAGTAAAATCCAAAATAGGGCTGGGGATGTGGCTCAGTGGTCAACTGCCCCTGAGTTCAATCCCCAGTACCAAAAACAAAAAAAAAGTAATTGATCCTATTTCTTAAGATTGTTGGAATGATCAGAAAGGGAGGTGTAAGTATTGATCACAGAACAAATATTGTTATATGTTGATTATTGTTTTGACTGAATCAGTGTTTCGCCTGCATTTTAACCATCACCCTCTTACCTCTGTCCTATTGTCAATGGCCATTAGAATATCCATTTGATATTGTTCAAAACCTAAATCCCATGGAGAGTTATTATTGAATGGTCTCATATAGACTAATTAGCAATGCCAATCCATCCCCAACTCTTAAAATATCCTTGATATTTTGTGGCCAGGAATCCCCTAGATCGTTTGAATGTCCCCTCCCCAATCAATCTTCTCCCCAGAAGTCACATCCAAAGTTCTAGATGTATTGATTATACACCAGTACTAGGGTATACTAGTCCATTTTCTGTTACTATAACTAAGTACATGAGGCTGAGTACTTTATAAGGAAAAATGGTTTGTTTAGCTCATGATTCTGGTGGCTAGGGGATCTAAACAGCATAGCACCAGCACCCTGGCAAAGGCTCCATGGCTGTTCACAGCCTGTTGAATAAACAGGTTACCAAGATAACTACATTAGTCCTTTTCCAATGGCAGGGCCCCTAATGACCTAATTACCTTGCACTGGGTACCCCCTCTTAAAGAATCGACTACATTAACCTTGGCACATTGGAAACCAAGCTTCCAGCACATGAGCCTTTGGGGAACTCACTCAACCATATCCAAGTCACAGACAAAAGTCATTAGACTCAAGCATCATTAAGGCGAGAAAAAAATGAGAAAAGAGTTTAAGTCCCAGAGATTTCCAGCATCACATAAACCACTATGGGGGTAAAAATGCAGTTTCTCTAAATACAGATTGAATGGCTATGATACCAGCTCACTGTCATTGTCCTTACAGGGTTACATCTTAAATAATGCAATGTTTATTATAAACATGTATGATGTGTCTGCTTTTGCAACCATTGGGTATTGTTCTTGCCACTGCCTAGAGTACATTTGAGAGCTCAGTCCTTTTAGGTTATAGGTAAATGTCTCAGAATGATTGACACTAGCTCCTATGATTACACCGTTATCACAGTTGCTCGCAGAACAAGAGCTGATTTGTCACAGGATATTTAATGCAAGTTTGGCAGCCCCCTTCACCTTGCTCTAAGTGACCTAGGATTATGGCCTCAAAAGTCTAAACAGAAGAAATAAAGCATGCATACTGGCTCTTACCTACTCACCCTGGATGTAACCCTTGTCACTGTCATTCCCAGTCCATTGGGTAGATGGAAAGTGTGGGAAACCCATGGAATGTTGATAAGCGTGGCTCTCTGCTCTAGTGTGTGTGTCAACATGTACATGGGTGCGTGGCTGTTTATGGAACGCTGATGCCGATGCCTACATGAGTGTACAATGTCCTTTGTATTCCTAAAGTGCCCTAGTATTGCTCTTCTGCCATCCTTCTACTCCTTTGAAGTACTTGTGATGCACAGTGCAATAAATATTTCCATTAAGACCCCAGCAAACATTCTTAGCCCTGTTTGCTATTGCACCATGAAAATTTTCATGCAAGTTAAGATTTTAGTATCATACAGAAAAAACTAGCTTCCCTTAAGATACTTACAATATGCTGGATTTGTTTAAGTGAACTCCATTTTGATAACAATGTTAGAATTGTTGTCAATAAAGAAGGCAAATTTGTTCCTAATATTTTACAAATTTATTTTTCACACTATTTTTCACTTTATCACAATTCTCTCCAAAAGTCTGTGAATTAATTTTTTAAAAAAAAAAAAAAAAAGATTTAACCACACAAAAGTTGCAGACAAGTCATGTAAGTCATAAAGACTTACATTTTTGATCAGCTCAGGCTTGATGTCAACAATTCAAATCCAAGAAGCCCAGCCACTCAGAGAAGAACATTTGTACTTGCGTTCCTCAGTTCTCCTTCAATAGATATTCGGTTTCACATACCTATATGAGTGCCTGTGCAATTTTGTATCCTCTCATTACTGCAATATTGTTCTTCACTAGTTGATGCTTTTCTAATTTCTAATCTTCCTTTTTAATATATAACTCTAGCCATGGGACTGCTGACTTTTCATTCAAGGACCAAAAAAAAATAAAAATCCACATGCTGACAAAATTTGTTTTGAGGTTGCATCCTGCATGTCACATTTGCTGTTTCCCAGGACAAAATTGTATTTCTAGTTATTTTCTTCAATCATAATCACTCATAAGGAAGGCTTAGATTTGCAGCATGCTATCCGTCCCAGAGAACCAGTATGCAGGAAGAGGCTTAGCTCTCTGCCCATCTCCAGGTGGGTGCAGTCCTCTAATATGCAAATGAGTCAGGCAGAACTCATTCCTGAAGCCAAAGCCCCCCAAGGTTTGCTCCAGGGCCTCTTCCTGTGCCAACGTGATCATGCCCCTCCACTCACCATTCCTAAGTCCATACATGTGGTCATCCTGCCCACCCCAGGTCCAACAGTTTACTCTGGGGCATACCTGCTACTCAGTGAGAACTTGGGAAATCTGATCAATCCCAATCCACCTCCTAAGTGAATATAGCTGGGTGGTGCTGAGAGCATTTAACAGGATCTTGCCTTCTTCTCAAAGTATGCATCAGGGACCTCAAACTTGCAGCCCTTGGTGAGGAATGGGCAGCTGTGGTGTAGTTCATGGAATCAGTAAATTACTAGACCATCTCAAAATGAGTTTAATTACAATTTACATAGTTGTATCTCCATCTAAGAAACTATAAATAAAAAAAATTGGGGATGTTCCACCTCACCCTTCAGTTGTCCACCCTGGTCACCAGCTTTACAGGAATCCTGATTCCAGCCTCATCTGAACAGAGGCAACCCCTGGTTTGCTTAATTCTCAATATTTTTCTGAACACGACTGGCCTGAGCTCTACTGTGTCAGTCCTGATGCATCTCTCTCCTCTCTCAGTGCTCAGATCCCACCCCCTCAAAAACACACAATATGTAAGGATAATCAGATTAACCATTTAGCATTTGAATTATACTTAAGTTAGCTAAGTGTGTCCTGTGCATTACCTCATTTGAGCCTCATAATAACACTGGAAGGAATAAAAGGCAGACATTAATGACTCCATTTTTCAGATGGAAATAAATGAATTGCATTGACCCTTGAGAACTCTTATGGTTGAAATCATTACTTGATTGACTAGAGGCATGAAGTGCAATATCCTCTTATCAGAAAGTATGGACTCTACTTACAGTAATAGCACACAATCATAGCACACAGGTGAGCCAGAGGTGAGAGGTAGATAGCACAGGTTTCTTCCCCCCTGTGAAGTTCATGGAGGTCTGGTAGTCTGGGATATGCTGGGTCATTTCTTTTCAGGGGAATGACACATTGTTGCTCCTTGTACTTCACACCACTGAGCAAGCAGGTGGCTTTCCCCAAACCTCATAGGTTTCCAATGCTGCATAGACCACACATAGAACAGCTGTTCTGATCCATTTATCAGATGACCCAGTGAACTGCCAATTTTGAATGAGTGTCACAGCAAGGAAAGGCTCTGCCTCAGGTCTGGGCACTGCATAAACTCTCCTGCACCCCAGGCAACACAAGATCTGGTGGGACAAGTCTCTCCCTGGAGTCTACAGAAATCCCCAATGGCAGAGCTTCACCACAAGCCCCTTGAGGTCTGAGAAGGGTGTTTTGGGTCACTTTTTTCATCACTGTGACCAAAAGACTTGATAAGAACAACTTTAGAAAAGGTAAATTTTATTTTTGGTTCATGGTTTGTAGATGGCTGACTCTATTGCTCTGTGCCCAAGGAGAGGCAGAACATCATGGCAGAGGGTCTGAAGGATGAAAGCAGCTCAGGACTGGCAACCAGGAAACAGTCAGTCACTCACCAAGGACAAAATATAAACCCAAAGGCACACCGCAGCGATCCTATCTCCTCCAGCCACACCCTACCTGCCTACACTTACTGATGTGGATTAATGCACTGTTTAGGTTAACGCTCTCGTAACTCAATCATTTCCCTCTAAACTTTCTTGTATTGTCTCACACATGAGCTTTTGGGGGATACCTTATATCTAAACCATAACACTGGGTCACCTCTCTGTGGCAGTGAGCCACTCACTATTTGAAAAGTAGATTCAGGCATGTCACTGAACTCTGATCAAAATGAATTCCTAAACAGGGAAGCCAAATGATCACACAGCTAGGGTAGGATGTGATCAGATGCCCCTCAGATTGGGTGGGCATGACTGCAATCCCTTGCACAAAGGGACTAGGACTTCAAAATCCAGGCTTTGTAGACCCAGAAGAAAATGACATAAGCAGATGGTCCAGTCTCCCATGTTGCACTGATTCCATTCCCTTAGCTCACACCTGTGTACAAAGGGCTTCTCCCTGCAGAGGGGGAAAAAACTATGGGCCACACAGGAGTTGGCAGAGTATGTTGGCGCTAATAAGCTAAATCTGACCACGGCTGCACTCTAGCCCACTCAGGTGTCCCCAGAGGACAAGAGTAAAGGAAAAAACTCCCTGTGGGCAGAGTTGTAAGTGGACTCTGAGGTTGATTGATTTGTATGAAGAAATCATCTGAGATATGCAAATATTGCACACAGACTCCTAGGAGGAGCTGAATGACTGATGGGTCAGAAGCCTGGAAGGAACTGATCACAGATGTGTTTTGGACTTACAGTTTGGTTACATCCTGATAAGTTGAAAGTATTATAAGTGACAAATGCATTTAGTACATGTAATCTACCAAGTATGCTGGCTTGATAATACAATTCTGTGTAGAATATTTGTTGCTTCTCCTCATGATTTTAGAGCTAATGGAGCTTCACTGCTGTTCAGCATTACAAGAAATATAATAAGAGGGTATCATAATATGCACCTCTAGGTCAGGGAAAGATGGAAATTCAAAGTGCAGGCTCTACTGAATATTTAAGGCTTTTGGTATCATTGTAAAGTAGAAAAATAATAACTCAAACCATTGTAAGTCAGGGACATCTGCGGAAGTTTAGATGAGCCAAGCAAGGTGTGGAAGTAGGAGTGGCCTCTTTCACGATTCCCCTCAGTGACCCATTTGTGAGATTTGTGCTCTTTTGTCATCGTAACCTGAGGCTTAGACAGAGCAGAGGCCCTGGTTCAGGAGGTGGTCAAGTGGTAGTTAGAGAGAAAGCTTCTATCTAGAAAGCACGGTAAGGACTCTACTCACTCAAACTTGTCGTTCTCACCAAGTTGGCTTTTTCCACTTGTGCCAGGGAACCCGTGACTAAAAGAGGAGTTATTTGGCAGGGATGGGGGTCCTGGCTGGTGGGAGGTGCTGGGGTTTCACCTACACAGTGAATTCAAGGAAGGGTTTACATAGAACCCAGGTGATGTGCTACTGTATCTCTCGGGTCTTCTATATCTAGTGAGGATGGCACACAAGCAGTCACAGCCACTGACAGATGACAAGAGTAAAACGATCTACTACCTTGAAACCAACACTGTGACAGCTGGGACTCAACAGAGAGAATGAGTTGATATGACTACCACAAGGGGTGAACTTCCTTGGTCATCCCTTCAACTGCTATCAGCCTCCCCTGTCACTTATTCTACCACCTGTGGAGCAACCCATACTCGGCAGGCGTGAACACCCTTCCCAAAGGTAAAACATGGAAGCATTCCAACTCAGCTACACCTCATGCACTTCTTGTTCCTTTTGTTTCCTGTTATGTCTGGGTCCAGGGTTTCCCCTGTAAACAGATGCACAACGTGTAAGTTGAAAAAGGGTGATGCCCTAAGGGACGGCCTTTTACCAATGGAAAAGAGGAAATTAAGGATAAATGTTTCCCTCTTCCTTTTTCATAAAGAAGATCCTGAGATCTTTGTTACACAGCTCCTTAAACTGTTTCACAGATCAAGCAAACAGATCTGTAGCGGTGACCCAAATGGTGAGTCATCTTTGCATGACTCTTCCTCTTGCCTTGCTTAACTCCCCCTCACCCTTACTCCTATCCTCTGGACACCACTTCCCAATGAAGTGCCTTCTCTCTGTTCTCTGTTTCAGGCTATGCTTTTGGGGAAACCAATATTTCATATATGAATTAAAGTATGCCTAGATATTTGGTAAAATATTGTGTCTGCATGTCTGTGAGGGTGTTTCTAGAAGAGATTAGGATTTCAACCAGTAGGCTGGGTAAAAAATATCCACCTTCACCAGTGTATAAGGATATCATCAAATCTGTTGAGGGTCCAGACAGAACAAAAATGTAGAAGAAAGGTGAATTTGCTTACTATTTTAACTGGGACCTTCATCTTCTCTTGCCCTCAGACATCAGCACTCTCAGTTCGCAGGCTTTTGAATTCAGACTGGATTACACACACCATTGTTTTTCTGTTTCTCCTGCTTACAGATCATGGCACTTTTCAGCCTCCATAGTCACAAGAGCCAATTCTCAGGATAAATCAATCTCTCTCTCTCTCTCTCTCTCTCTCTCTCTTTCTCTCTCTCTCTCTCTCCCTCTCCCCCAACACACACCCCTTACTGGTTCTGTATATCAGGATAACACTGACTGATACATGAAGCTTAAACATGTGACCCATTCATCACAACCACCTTTTGTCATCTGCCAGTCCCCTGGTTGTCCCCTCTTCTCCAAACTCTGTCATCATCCTGGGTGACTTTAACATCTAGCACCCTGAGTTCTCAGTCCTTCGATAAGTTCATTTCCAATGGTCTTCACTTCTCTTCCAGTGTTATCAATTTGCTTCCACTGCCTCTTCAGAAGGTTGTTATCAACATCACCAAAGTTCATAAATCTGAACTTTAGGCACCCCAATCTCCCTAAACCTTCATCTTTCAGTCCCTTTCACTCGTTGACTCCCACTGCACAATGTTTTAACACAATCAAGATTTCCAAGGACCATGCACTTTCTTATTATCAAACAGCCTCCTTTCGTCTTCTGTTTGTTTGGTGTTTTTAATGTACTCAAGATTCCACAGAATAGTATTTCTATCACACTTGCCAATTTCTACAATTCCCTTATTCTTCCGTTTCACTTCTTGACAAAATCCCCTCAGAACTAATGCATCTGCCAACTCTCTTGTGCTTCCATCCCGGGTGCGAATCACTGTTCAAGACAAACCACAAGGCTGATCAACTTGGTGCCACTGTAATAGCTGGCAACATTGATTGAGGGTCTAGTCCTCGCCAAGCATTATTCAAAGTGAACTACATAGATTATCTCATTCTTTCTCCTGCATCATGCTGGAAAGCTGCCCAGAAAGTGTGTCTTCAAATCACTGAAGTTCACTTGCATCAGACAACTTTCTCTCCTGCTGCTCAGAGAAAATAGAAGTGATTAACTACGAACCGGGCATACATCTTCCTTCACATTCCAGCAGTACTCAGTGGAAACACTTGGCTTTCCTTAGCCCCACTTCTGCGAGTTTTTCTTCTACATCTTATCCCCTTTTCAGCTGTCTACCATATATGGTTCTTCTCATGCTTTCTTATAGATTTTCATGGTCCCTAAGATAGTTTCTTCTCTCCTGAAACACCCTTTCTGATGACCTCTTCCAATCGCCTAGATTTCATTAACATCTCTTGAGAAAATTATTCTGCAATTCTTCAATAAAAGTGGAAAACAAAAGAAAAAGAGGAAATGATTTTCTAATTATATGCCCAACCCAGTTCTTTCTCCTAAGTTTAGATCCACTCAACATTTCCACTTGGATTTAACCAACTGATAAGAGAAAGTGAAACAGACCTCATAACCCTACTTCTGTCTCCGCCACCGCCTTCCAGTCCTCCACATCAGCAATCTGCACTGCACCTTGGACTTCACTTCCTCCTCTCTCCCTAACCCCTGACCCCATACCTTCCAATCACTTCTCTAGTATCCACTTCTTTTTTTAATTTAGTTTTTATATTTGTTCTAATTAGCTATGCATGGCATTAGAATGCATTTGTGCATTTTGATAGGTCATACATAAATGGAGTACAAGTTCTCATTTTTCTGATTGTACGTATTGTAGGATCACATCAGTCATGTAGTCACATATGGACATGAGATAATAATGTGTTTCACTCTGCTATGGTTCCTACCCCATACCCCTGCCCCTCCCTTCACTCCCCTCTACCTAATCTAAAGTAACTCTATTCTTCCCTAGTGCCCCCACCCCTATTGTGAATTAGCATCCACATATCAGAGAAAGCATTCAGTCTTTGGTTTTGGGGGTTTGGTTTATTTTGCTTAGCATGATATTCTCCAACTCCATCCATTTACCAGCAAATGCTATGATTCCATTCTTCTTTAAAGCTGAGTAGTATTCCATTGTGTGTGTGTTTATGTATACATACCACATTTTCTTTATCCATTCATCTGTGAAGGACACCTAGGTTGGTTCCATAGTTTAGCTACTGTGAGTTATGTTGCTATAAACATTGATGTGACTGTCACTATAGTATGCTGATTTTAAGTCCTTTGAGTATAAACCGAGGAGTGGGATAGCTGGGTCAAATGATGTTTCCATTCCAAGTTTTCTGAAGACTCTCCATACTGCTTTCCGTAATGGTTACACCAATTCGCATTCCCACCAGCAATGTATGAGTGTACTTTTTTCCCTACATCCTCACCAACATTTATTGTTGCTTGTATTCTTAATAATTGCCATTCTAATTAAAGTGAGATGAAATCTTAGAGTTGTTTTGATTTGCATTTCTCTAATTGCTAGAGATACTGAACGTTTTTTCATATATTTGTTGATCAATTGTATATCTTCTCCTGTGAAGTGTCTGTTTAGTTCCATTGCCCATTCGAAGCCTCCACTTCTTTTTTTATGACTCTTTTTAGTTCCACATGACAACAGAATCAATTTTGATATAGTTACACGAGCATGGAATAGACTTACTCTAGTTAGATTCCCATTCTTATGGATGTACTTGGTGGGGAGGCTCACTGTGCTGTTTTAATGTACGTACATAAGAAAAGTATGTCAGATTCATTCCACTGTCTTTCCTTTGCTTATCCCTCTCTCTTCCCTCCATTCCCCATTGTCTAATCTACTGAACTTCTATTCTTCCTCTCACCCACCTCCCCTTATTGTGGGTTAGCTTCCACCTATCGGAAAGAACATTCAGCATTTGGTTTTTATGGATTGGCTTACTTCACTCAGCATCATAGTCTCCAGATTCATCTATATGATGGCAAATGTCATAAAGTCATTCCTCTTCATAACTGAGTAATACTCCATTGTGTATACATACCACATTTTCTTTATCCATTCATCTGTTGAATGGAACCTAGATTGGTTTCATAGTTTATCTTTTGTGAATTGAGCTGCAATAAACATTGATGCAGCTGCACCACTGTAGTGTGTTGATTGTAACTGATTTGGATATATACTGAGTCGTGGGATAGCTGGGTCAAATGGTGGTTCCATTCCATGTTTTTTGAGGAATCTCCACACTGCTTTCCAGAGTGGTTGCACCAATTTGCAGTTCCACCAGCAATGTATGAGTGTGCCTTTTCCCCCACATCCTCGCCATTTATTGTTACTTGTATTCTTGATAATTGCCATCCTGACTGAAGTGAGATGAAATCTCAGTGTAGTTTTAATTTGCACTTCTCTAATGGCTAGAGATTTTGAACATTTTTTCATGTATTTCTTGACCATTTGTATTTCTTCTTCTGAGAAGTGTCTGTTCAGTTCCTTTGCCCTTTTATTAATTGGGTTATTTGTTTGTTGTTATTGTTGTTGTTTTGTTTTGTTTTCTGGCGATTTTTTTGGTTTTAAGTTTTTTTAATTCTTGATGTGTCCTGGAAATTAATGCTCTATCTGAGGTGCATATGGTAAAAATTTTCTCCCATTCTGTGTGCTCTTTCTTCAGACTCTTGACTGTTTCCTTTGTTGTGAAGAAGCTTTTTAGTTTGATGCTATCACACTTATTGATTTTTTATTTTGCTTCTTTCACTTTAGGGCTCTTATTAAGGAAGTCAGTTCCTGTTGGGGTGCTGGGCCTGCTTTCTCTTCTGGTAGGTGCAAGGTTTATGGTCTAACACTAAGTCCTTGGTCCACTTTGAGCTGGAGTTTTATGCAGAGTGAGAAATAGGGGTTACATTTCACTCTGGTACATATGAATTTCCAGTTTTCCCAGCACTTCTTTATTGAAGAAGCTATCTTTTCTCTGATGTATGTTATTGGTGACTTTGTCTAGTATAAGATAACTGCATTTTTGTAGGTTTGTCTCTGTGCCTTCTATTCTGCTCCATTGGTCTTCTTGCCTCTTTTGGTGCCAATACCATGATGTTTTTATTACTATAGCTCTGTAGTATAATTTCAGATAGGGCATTGTGA
Source organism: Glaucomys volans (assembly GCA_020662805.1). Taxonomy (NCBI): domain Eukaryota; kingdom Metazoa; phylum Chordata; class Mammalia; order Rodentia; family Sciuridae; genus Glaucomys; species Glaucomys volans. The sequence goes on from JAJEJO010001666.1 coordinate 780,031, forward strand.
TGCCTCCTGCTTCACTTTTCTCACTAAGACTTGCTTTAGCCACTCTGGGCCTCTTATTTTTCCAAATAAATTTCATGACTGCTTTTTCTATTTCCATGAAGAACTATCTTTCCTTCCCCCACCCCCCATTCCATTTTCCTCTACACCATCCATAGTTTGTCCATTCTTTTCTTATTCCCCCCATATCAACCCCCCCCAAAAAGTATCATCATCCACTTATCAGGGAAAAAAATAGGCAGCCCATTTTTGGGGATTGGCTTATTTCACTTAGCATGATATTCTCCAGCTCCATCCATTCACCTGCAAATGCCATAATTTTATTCTTCTTTATGGCTGAGTAATATTCCATTGTGCATATATACCGTAATTTCTTTATCCATTTATCTGTTGAAGGGCATTTACATTGGTTCCGCAATCTAGCTATTGTGAATTGAGCTGCTATAAGCATTGATTTGGCTGTGTTACTATAGTCATGCTGATTTTAAGTCCTTTGGGTATAAACTGAGGAGTGGGATAACTGGGTCAAAAGGTGGGTTCATTCCAAGTTTTCTCAGGAATCTCCATACTGCTTTCCAGAGTAGCTGCACCAATTTGCAACTCCACCAGCAACGTTTCTCTCAGCAAAGGATACAATTAATAATGTGAAAAGAGAGCCTACAGAGTGGGAGAAAGTCTTTTCAACACGCACTTCAGATACAGTACTAATCTCCAAATTTTATAAAGAACTTACAAAACTTTACACCAAAAATACAAAGAACCCAATCAATAAATGGGCCAAGAAACTGGACAGACACTTTATAGAAGAAGATATGCAGGTGATCAACAAATACATGAAAAAGTGTTCAACATCTCTGATAATTAGAGAAATGCAAATTAAAACAACTCTAAGATTTCATCTTACTCCAATTAGAATGACTTTTATTAAGAACATAAGCAATAATCTGTGTTGGCATGATGTAGGGAAAAGGCACACTTGTAAATTGCATTTTAATCGAGGCTTGCTTAGCCAATCCAAGCCTAATTTCAGTGATGCAAATCTCACATCTCTTATATGCAAACAATTTGTGACTCCCTTCTCTCTTGATCCATTTAGTCTTCAAAAACACATGATCTTTTTGATTTCTTCAAAGCAGTTTAAATAAAAACTACCAATTGAAAAAAAAATGATCATGAGCCAGATCATGCAGTAGCGAGTGAATATTAAGATCAGAGGTTCAACCATGTCTGAGAACCAATTATGGAACACAGGATGAAGGCCATGACTGTGCTCTGAAAGCAGCTGATGAAAGAAATGGTCTTGCTGTCATCCATTCGGCATTGAAAAGGGGCAGAGTGGGCGACTGGGAGTCTGAGCTGTGTCTCTCATACACATATCTACAGCAATAAAGAATCCAGGGCATTAGCAAGTGACATCAAATCAACCGGTCACCATTTAGCTCTGACATGCCTAAGTGTGAGCTCTCCATAAAATGTCACAGTACAGAGGGAACAAGAATGATCCAGGACCCTGTGACCTCCCCAAATCACACACACTGCCCATCTCTCAAGGCTGCTTCTTAGTCACAGGCCTCTCAGCAAAGCATGGATTGCATGAACCTCATGGGAGCCACCCTACACAGCAGCATAGGAACTGTTTGGAAAAGGAGAGCTTTGCACTGAATGTCCCACACAGATGTGCTGCATCAATGACAGTGCTCCTGGGGACTTCCCTCCCAGTCTGCACTCTGAAGGGCAGACAGCGTCTGGGGCTCTGGAGTCACCCATTCCAGGAATTCAGTCATAACCACAGACTTACAATTTGTAATGACCACCCTAGTTCTGTGGCCATGCAACACAGACCAAGTGCCCATAGTATAATGTCTTTGACATAAAAAATTGTGTTGTCTCAGAGAGAGTAAAATATTTTGACCAAAAAGTATTTCCCTGCAATTACCAACTTAACCATCTCTGAGAACCTCAGCCCAGGATCTGCAGAGTAATCATTACTGTTCAAAGTGGCTTTAATACTTTCATTAAATTTTGCTTTGTCTTTTTTTCTTTTTGGCGGGGGCAGGAGAGGCTTACCAGGGATTGAACCCAGGGGTGCTTTACCACTGACCTAGATCCCCAGACTTTTTGTTTTTCTTCTTGAGACTGGGTCTTAATAAGTTGCTAGGGTTAACTTCAAACTTGCAATCTTTCTGCCTCAGCCTTCAAGTCACTAAGATTACAGGTATGGGCTCTACCCCCAGCCAAATTTGGGACTTCTTTGTTGAAACACCCCAGACAGATTCACACACTCGGTTAGCAAACATTTAACTAGCATCTTATGTGCCTACTGTGGTTTGGATATGAGGCGTCCCCACAAGGTGCCTAGTGTTAATTCAGGAATATTCAGAGGGGAAATGATTGGATTATGGAGCTATAACTAGTCTGTCCATTCTAGTTTGAATGGACTGAGTGGCAACTGTAGACAGGTGGGGTGTGACTAGAGGAGGTATTCATATTCCTTCATAGAGAAGGATTCATATTCCCTGTGGCCACTTTCTCCACGTGTTTCCTGACCTCCATGAACAGAGCCGCACTCTCCTCCATCACACCCTGGGCCAGTCTTCTGCCTCACCTTGGGCCCAGAGCAATGGAGCTGGTCCACTATAGACTGAACCTCTGGAACCATGAGCCAAAATAAACTGTCCCCCCTAAGTTGCTCTTGTTGAGTATTTCAGTCACCACAACAAACAGCTAATACAGTCACCCATTGGTTCTCAGGTGATGCTGCATCATGAACCCCTTTTCCCTCCCGAGCTCTGTGGGATCTATGTCCAAACACAAAGTCTAATACACTCTTGCAACTCATGTCCGAAGGCATCAAAATGATGCCTAACTAATGAAGGCAGAGTCAAGAAAATTCTACCCACACTATCTTGGTTATCAAATTCAAATAAAACTGATCCTATTAAAAGGCAAATATTTTTAAAATCCCATCAGCCAATATTAAATAAAGTAACAAAGGAGGAAGAACAGAGAGAAGAAGAGAGAGAAAGATGAGCAAGGAAGAAGAAGGAAGAGGGAAGGATAGTAGCATGCAACAAGCACAGGTGGTGGGAGATAACTGCAGGATATTTACTCCAAGAAAAGAGAGAAGAAAATTAAATGAATGATAAGAAAGACAGGAAAACAAATAGGGGAAAGTGAAAAGGGTGAGAATAAAAGACAAATAGGAGGGAAAATGGAATTCTAACATAAAAATAATTAGTGTACCTACAGAAGAGACCAGAAAAAGTTCAAGATATACATTCAATTCAAATCTTTCTTACATTGAAGGAAAATTTAAATATGATCTTAATATATACTAATAAAAAGAGTATTTAATGAGAAACAAATTTGTCTAACAAATGATCGCAAATGTATTGGAAAGTAAAAACTGGAATCCTAAAAAGAAGACTATCTGCTGACTGTGATTTTCTCCTCAGCATTTGCTCTTAGCAGAACACAGTGAGATGGTTCAGATTTGGAGGGGAAAGTGTGACGTAAGAACTCTATTACTTCCCAATTGTCGTACTTGGCAAAAGAGTCATGTTCTTAGATAGGAATGTCATCCACATGTGAACCATCTATGCAATTTCCTGAAAATTCCTCAAAACACAATCCAATGAAAAGATATTAATTAAGATCAGGTATTGGGAACATAGGCTGAAAGAGACTGACAGAAAATATTTAATTATTTCACCAGAAGATCTTATATTTTGAGATTTTGAGTAACTCAACTGAGTCCAAGAACAAAGCTCAGGAATATTTACAGTAACAAAAAAATATCTAACTTAAAACAAAATACACAATGTCAGGCATCCAATATAAAAGTTACCAGACATGCAAAGAAATAAGAAAATACAACTCTGATAAAGGAAAAAAATCAATTATTTGAAATTGTCCAAGAAATTAAACAGATGATGGATTTGGAAACTAGGACATTTAAAATGTTATGACTGATTTCCTTGTGCTCAAAAAGGTAGAAGAGAATTTGAGTGTATTCTGGATGATATCAAAGTGACCAAAATTTAACTCTAAAAATTAAAACTGTAATGTGTGAGGTAAAATATACACTGGATGGTGTGATAATGGTGGCATGAAGAACAGAGGGTGGAAACAGATGAATTCTATTGTAAAATTCTTATGCTAACATGCAAAGTAGCATAACAGAGCTTGAAAGTAGACTGTGATCAATTAAATAAGTGCAGGTATCTTTCCTGGTATCTCATCTTTTGAGGATGCTTAAGACCCTTATCTAAAATGACATAGTATTTGCATATAAAATATGTACCTTCTCTGGTATAATGTAAGCTATTTCTAGATTATGTGCAAAAATACCTGATATAGTAGTTGTTCTACTATATTCATTGTTTAGTGACAAGAAAAAAAATGTACATGTTCAGTAAAGATGCAGTTTTTTTTTCAAATATTTTCCATCCACAAGTTGATTCCATCTGTGGATGCAGAACTCTTGGATACAGAGAATCAACTATACTATAAACTATACTATAAACTCTAAAGCAATCACTAAAACAACACCACATAGAGTTCTGGGTATAAGCTAACAAAAACTAAACAAATTAATTAATCAATGTAAAAAAAGAATAGTAAGCAAAAGAGAACCAAGAACAGATGAGGCAAATAGAAAACTAATAGCAAGATGATAGTTCTAAACTTATCATATCAATAATCACATTAAATGCAAATGCATCAGTGGCCGGGTGCAGTGACTCATGCCTCCAATGCCAGCAGCTTGGGAGACTGAGGCAGGAGAATTTTGAGCTCAAAGCCAGCCTTAGCAAAAGGGAGGCCCCAAGCAACTCAGTGAGACCCTGTCTCTAAATAAAATACAAAATAGGGCTGGGGATGTGGCTCAGTGTTCAGGTGCCTTTGAGTTCAATCCCTGGTATCCACCCCCCACCCCCGTCAAAAAAAAAAAAATGCTCTAAACCCTCAATTAAAAGGTAGGAGATGTAAGAAAGAACAAAAAAGCAAGACCTGAGTATATTCTATCCATAAGAAATATGCTTCAAACAAAAAGATACAAAGATGAAAAGTTAAGTATCAGAAAAAGATACATAATGTTAATACCAATCGAAAAAAAGTGTGAATTGCTTTATAAATATTAGAAAAGTAGATTTTAAACAAGGACTTTTAGCAATGATAAAGAGCATCATTTCATAATTTTGATGAGATCAATAGACCAAGAAATTTTCTAGTTACTAACATAGCTTCAAAATATACAAAGCAAAAACTAATAGAACTAAAAGGAGAAATAAATAAATCCACAATTAGAATTTGATATTTGCAATTGTCTATCTCAATAATAAATAAAACAAGTAAAAAGAGTATGAGTAAAGATATAGATTGAACAAAACTATCAATCAACATTAATTTAAATGACAATAATAGAACACACTACCTGACAAGCACAGAATATTCTTCCCAAGTGTACAAGGAACATTTGCCAAGATATATTCTCAGTCACAAAAGAAGTCTTGATAAACCTGAAGGAATATGAGTTATGCAATAGAAGTTCTCTTTGTATACAAAGCTACTTCAGATATCAGCAAAAACAAGATATCTTTTACAATTCCTCAATTATTTGGAAAAATAAATAGTCCACTTCTAAATATCTCTTGGAGCATGGAAGGAATCAAAGCAGAAAAGAGAAAGTATTTTTAAATGATTAAAAATGAAAATACAACATAGTAAAATTTGTGGCATGCGAGTTAAGTAGAATTTGTGGACATATTATTACACTAAATACCTATATTAGGAAAGAATAAAGGTCTCAAATCAATGACCTCAGCTCCTAGTTTAAGAAACTAGAAAAAATATTTCAAATTATCACATTTCACATGCTAATACAATTTTTTCAATTTAAAGTAAATCAACAAATAAATTAGAAAAAAGAACATTAAAGACATATAGTGCTGAAAAGAAGGAACTAGGAAAAGATGAGCAAATTAAATGCAAAATAAACAGAAGAAAAATAATCATAAAGATCAGAGTGGAAATAAATAAAATGGAGAAAAGAAAAGCAATGTAGAAAATTAATAAAGTCAAAAGCAGGATCTTTGAGGAAACTGATAAAAATGACAAACCACCACCCAGACTGAGCATAGAAAAAGACACAAATCACCCATATCTGAATGAGGGTGGTTGTATCATCACATATTGTATGAACCCCCCAAAAGAGGGGTGAAAATAATGCACACACCTGCAAAAGTGAGGAAGGGTGATAATGGACGTAGCCGCAGAACACAAGAATGAGGAATAATGCTTGTTCCCCAGAAAGGATGGGAAATAATGCATGCCTCCCCCGTATGATGGTGCACGTCTCCATTTGTCCACCCAGAGAGAGGCCCTGCACTTAAAAGTAGGCCAGAGAGCAGTTGCTTTAGCATGACCCCAATTCGAGGAGAAAAGGAAGGAAAAGTAGAAGTATTGACATAAGTGTCAACGGACACAAAAAAATATCTGAACAAATGCTGACCTGATGTAAACAATGGTCATTTGGGGCTATTGGGACTCTGGGGATTTTTGACAATGAGCTTATTTCATTTTACAATAAAACAATCAAGCTATTTTTGAAGCATTTATCTTCAAATTAGAAATTCATGTTATTGGGGATGTGGGCAATAAGTTTTATACATTATATTATTACAGCTCTTTTGGGATATAATCTGACAAAAGCTATTAAAATTTCAAGCATTTACATATATTGACTGGGAATCTGAATTTTAGATAACAATGCTATTAACGTGTGCATGAAGTCGTGCCATTGTGAAGTCTGGGATGCATTGTTTCCCTGTCAGTCATCATGGATATGAGTGTATTTCACGATGATTTGCTGGCAGTGAGACACCTTGGCAGATGCCTTCCTCCAATTGCACAGGTACCATTCTGGCCAGCAGTAGTGCTTGGAAGACAATGGGGATTTTTATTTCAAGATTATTTCTACAGACCAGCAGAAAGAGGAGGAGAGGAGACAGGGAAACAGGAAAAGAACAGACAGGGGAAGAAGGAGGAGGAAGATGATGAAGAGGAAGAGGAGGAGGAGAAAGAGGAGAAGGTCAAGGAGAAAAGAAAGGAAAAGAAGAGGCTCAAGAAGACAAAATTATAGTATACTCTTATCGTGGAATATCATTTAACAATGATACTGGATAATGTTAAAAGAATAAGTTAGATCTGGTCGAATTGACCTAGAGATGTCCAGGATTTATTTTAAGTCATAGAAGCAAATTGTAGAGGAAGTGAAACAGCAAATCCTTACTTTTGTTTCTTAAGGGAAAAAGTCCTATATATTTGTTCATATATCTTATAACCACAAAAATGTGGGGGAATATAAACTGCGTCCTGTCAACAACAGAGAACGAGCAGCATCTCTGTGGACCTACAGCTGCAGCGACCTAAGGATGATGAGGGAACCGTGTAGCAGATGGGACGCAGCTTCATCGGAGATGGCTTGCCCAGGTCCGGAGGCTCAGGAGCCTCATTCTCGAGTGATAATTGAAGGGGAGAGAACCCTGAGAACAGCCAGCACTGCTTCTTGTTAACACTGGGGAGCAGATGCTTGAGCCAGGTGCGATTTGACGCAGACAAATAAAGAAACGTGATGCTTCTTGCACCTGAGTGGGGAGGGGCAAGTCATCACTTACACCATCCACTTATCGATTCTCTGTCACGTGTGAACAATTTTGTATCACCCTAACCAAGCTGCTGAGAGCAGCTTTCTCCTTGCCATTCAACATTGAGTGTATCAGGGCTTTTTGCAAGGGGCCAAGTTTATACCTCTTAAGTCCTTATCAAAAACTGATTTTTCCAGTACTTATGTTTTAGATTTCTTGCCGCCTTTTGCAGGTAGGGCAGGAAGGGGTAGAATGACTTCTTGATCAGAAAATTTTAAAAGTGACTCCCAAGAGAGTGAGGAGCTGAAAAGTAAAGAAAGCGAAACTCAGATGTGTTTGCAGCAGCCTGAAGTAATTTAAGAAAGAGGGTGAGAGGGCTTGCAAAAGATACGGGCATGGAAATTATTTAGTTTTTTAATCCAGATAGATAAAAATAAGAAAATGAGAAACTTGTAATCCCAAGAGTTGTAATTCACCCAAATAGTGCAAAGGTCTTTTCAAATTGCACAGTTTTGAAAAAATTAGTAAATACGTGTGTGTATTTGCATATGCATATATTTCAAAATGGACCAAAGGAATAGTACCAGTTTCTTCTGTATCTCTATAGAAATATTCTGGGCACATACAAGTGAATACATATTTAAATATAAATGATACCTTATTGCACACCCTACTTTGCACTTTGCTATTCTTAAGTTAGAACTTTTTGTTGCAGGGATAAACCCTAATTTATTGAACCAGGTCCGTACTTATGGACATTAGAATGCTTCCAATGGTCCACCATTACAAGCCATGCTGAAATAAATACCAGTGATGTATTTCCAAGGCTCTTACACTGGTGAAATCAGAGTTTGCCTAGGACATAGGAAGTGTTTTTAAAAGTAGCTTTCTGGGTCTAGTTGGCTCATGGCAGAAAATCTGATAAGAGTATTCAGAATTCCCTTGGGAGCAGCATCCAGACCTCCGCACTTGTCAGGGATGCCTAGGAGGTGAACCGATTCAGAGACGCCTTATGAGGTAATGAAGGAAAGCCGCTTCGTTCCTAAAAAGAATCTTTTACCTTTCACAAATGATTTAGAAAAAATAAAATAAAATTGAAGAAATGGAAAACATACATCAAGACAAGACTACATCCAGAATATCTTCAGAACCTGAAGGGGGATTCCCAGTTCCACATGCTGACAGCCTGGACCACCAAGGTGGCAGAAACCTGAGTGTCGGAGAGACAGAGTGAACTTTTTAACATGCCAAACCATAGAAAATTCCTGCAACATTTCCTTTCCCAATAAAACTTCACATAACAAAGCTGTTTCTGACAGGGTTGAAGTGTCTATGGAAATGATATGGAGGACTTCACTTTGCAGGTGCAGGCAGTCCCCATGATATGTCCCTTGGGGTTATCATCAGGAGCATTTCATTTGTGGCTGGAGGTTTATGTAGTTGGAGTCCAAGGACAAGGGAGAGAGAGCTGGAGAGAGCCCTGCCCTGGGAACAGGAGAATACAGCCCAGCCCCCTTCTCTCTCTCCTTCAGGACAAAGTCATAAGGACACAATGGGGTTATGGAGAGGGGAGAAACAAAGGAAAGGGCACTCTATAATCATTACCTCATTTAATTCCTGCAGAAGGGGAGGAGGGGGGAAGCATTGTTTCCATTCTATTAACCACATTCCAGAAAAATTGGAGAATGGTAAACGAGAGAAAAAAAATCACCCTAAATCCCATAATTGAAACAAAGCTATTGTTACAACCATGGTGGCGTTTTTTTCCACCCTGACATTTGAATGCATTTGTTATTATTTTTATGCAATTATAGACTAAGTGGTACAATTTAATAGCCTCCTTCTTAATTTTTCAGCAACCATTTAGCATATACAGTTTCCAAGTTGCCACATTCTTCAAAATCATCACCTTCCTAAATATGAGCCAATCATCTCGATGTGGTCAGCTATTCTTGGACTTTCCTTTATTGTTGAACATTTGCATTGCTCTTGGGGCTTTATTTCTGCATTATTTTAAATAATACTACAATTTCAGATTGTTTTATTAAGATAAATACCCCCAACGGGTAGGTAGGTGAGGGGCTAGGAGAGGAAGTGAGCACATAGCCATCCTAAGATGCCCTCAGGAACCTTGAAATAAGATTTCCTTTGAGATTTCCACCATAATAACCAACTCAAAAATCAGTGAGTACAGCAATTTGAGATGTTATCTGAAGGGGTGGGAACCATAAGGAATGAAACTGCGTTGAACTACTAATGTAGTTAAAGAACGTGATGAGTGGAAGGGGTTTAGGAGGATTAGCCACAGAAGTCCAGGAAAGTGTCATGCAGGTAGATTGCTGGGGCTAGAGGTACAGATTATAGTCCTGATTTATTTCTGTCTCTCAGCATTATTACTAATTCTTCCACCTACCATTTTACTCTCAAAATTATCTTATCATAGAAAATAAATTACATGGTCATCCTTCTAGGGATGACTTGACAATGTCCAGGCTTCTCTCTCCAAGTGGGGCTAAACAGAAGAGCCCTAATTTGCACAAAAGGTTGAGATGGACCATTTCCTTTTCAAGAGTTGAAAAGGGGCAAGACAAGACTGACAGAGGGATGATGGTTCCTGGCCCCTAAGCAAGCCCAGGAGACCAAGCCCATCTAGATGTAGGTGCTCCAATGGGACAGAGCCTCAGAAGGTGGCACTGGAACATGAGTTGCAACGAGTGTGCCCTACTGTGCCCCCCGCAACACACACACACACACACACACACACACACACACACACAGAGGCTACTGTTGGAGCCAGGAGAAGTAGGGGACTACAAAACTCACTGGCCAGGCATTCAAGAACTAAAGACCAGGGCCCCCTCCACACACACTCCTGGGGAGAAGGAGGTTCACTAGACTGCTTCCTGGGCTACTTGCATAATACACACAGCCCCTTACGGTACCACCACCATCCTGCCCACTGATGCTGGGGGTGTGTGACAACTGGGAAAACAAAGGAATGCATTTGCATCCATTGCATCCATTGTGTGAGCAGCAATCCATCATTTCCAGATGGGTACCGCAGCCTGCAGACCCAACTCTGGACCAGGTGCCAATCTATCCTCTCTCTGACTCTGTACCCACCATTTAGTCCCTGTGGATGTGGGAAGAGGACATACCAGGTAGATTCATCTCTCAAATCAGCACTCTAATTAACGCTGGAACAGGTTTTAAAATTAAGAGTCTAATCCACATGATGATGGGTGAACCTTTCTTCCAAATATTTAATGACTTTTTTCTTTCATTTGCATTTGATTGCTGTGTACTTTTATATTAATCTGAAATTTACTTTGATGTGTTTAAGACTGAATTACTCTTTCTCCTCTGCTCTAAACAGATCATTCCTATATGACATATGAAAAATACATTTAATTTACACTCATTTGTGTTGATTTATGTATCATATAACTCATTCATATTTTAACCACACATATTACCTATTCATACAAAAATATGAATGACTTGAATTATATGATACTTAAATATAAATACACTTATAGTCATACATTAATTAACATCAGGGTTCATTTCTGAAAAATGCATCATTAGGGCATTTTGCCATTGTGAAAGCAACATGGAGCATACGTACAAAAACCTAGTGGTATCGCCTACGGCACACCTAGGCCATATGGCATAGTTTATTTCTCCCAGGTTAAAAATCTATAAAGCATTTTACTTTACTGAATACTGTAGTATCACAATGATAAGTATTTGTGCATCTAAACAGATATAAACATAGAAAAGGCACAGTAAAACTACATTATAAAAAAATAGGTGTAAGAATGTAAAAGGGACTTACTGTGAATGGAGTTTGCAGGACAGGGAGTTGCTCTGAGTGAGTCAGTAAGGGAGGGCTGGGTGAATGTGAAGGCCTGGGACGTTACTCTCCACTCCAGTAGGCTTTACAAACACTGGACACTTAGGCTACACTAAATGTACTTTAAAATTAATTTCCTTTCTTCAATAATTAATACTAAAATAATGAGAAGTTCTACTCCTTTATGTCCAATGTGTCAAAAATCTATTCTACAGTCATGTACTACTAATTAGAACAAATAAATAATAATAATAATGTTAATCTTAGGTATAATTTTTCTTTTTATAAGCTTTTTTTATTTAATTTTTTGATTCATTGAACACAAATGGAGTACAGCTATTATTTCTCTGGTTGTGCACAAAGTAGAGTCACACCATCTGTGCATTCATGCATGTACACAGGGAAATGATTGATTCTTAATTTTTTGACTTTTGTAATAATATAGCTTAAAATAAACATTTCATGTAGCTATACAAATATATTCTTTTTGAATATTCTTATTCTGTAAGCTTTTTTCTTCTTTTAAATGGGTTTTTTTGTCTGATTGTTTTGTTTGCTTTTAGGCTTTTCTGTTAAAACTAAGATACAAACACACACATGAGGCTAGGCCTGATGGGGGTCAGGAGCATCAGCGTCACTGCCTTTCCTCTCCAGGGCTGTCCCCCTGGAAGGTCCTGAGGGGCAGTCACACACTTGGAGCCATCATCTCCTACAATCGCAGTGCCTCTTTTGGAATTCCTTCTGAAAGAATTCCTGTCTGAGGTTGTTTCACAGGGAACTTTTTTTCCTATATAAAAAGTTAGGAGTAAACTCTAAAACAACAACAGAAGTATAGCAGTAAATGCACAAGCCAGTATTCTAGTCGTTTATTATCATTATCAAGTGTTACGTACTGTACATGAATGTACGTGCTATGCTTTCTCAGGACTGGCAGTGCTGTAGATGTGCTTACACCCGCATCACACCAACGTGTGAGCACCTTACAATAGCTATGACATCACCATGAGATAGGAATGTTTCAACTCCATTGTCTCACAGGACCTCCAGGATGTATGTGGTCCCTTATCAACCAAATGTCATTATGTGGCAGATGACTTCAAATATCTTAAGGTCTTTGAACTATTTATTCTGCTTCTCTGATATCTCTATTCATGAAAAAACACCAAATATTTTGAGCATCACATTTTATAAGTTTAATAATTATAAAAAATAATCATTATTTTGATTCAAAGATTTATTTTAAACAGATTATTTCCCATTGCAACTTCTGAACTTATTGTATTTCTAAAATAGCCATGAGAGACTATTTTAATTTAACATACATTAATTTAACAAACATTTTTAATTTAATATATATTAGATATTTCATATATTTAAAATAGCCTTATGGCTATTTTAATTTAACATACATTAATTTAACATACACTTTTAATTTAACACACATTAAATATGTATGTTAATTTGGGTACAATTAATATTTTCACAAGTTATTTTTTATCTAGGAACGTGATTTATGTTAAAATTATATGCATATATTTTATATACTCAGAAAGTTACTGGTGTAGTGGTGCATGCCTGTGATCCCAGCAGTTCAGGAGGCTGAGGCAGGAGGATTGCAAGTTAGAGGCAAGCTTCAGCAATTTAGGGAGACCCTAAGCAACTTAGTGAGACTCTGTCTCAAAATAAAAAATAAAACGGGCTGGGGATGTGGCTCAGGGGTTCAGCTCCCCTGGGTGTGATCATCCTAATTTTCCTTTACTTCTAATTGCTTTATGGTACTTCTTATTTCTCACTATATATTCTTTTCTCATTAAATTTGCTTTATTACTGCAGAGGTATGTGTTTTAACCACCATCTTACATATAACAAAACAAGGGTTCAAGGAGTTTAATAAATTGCTTAAGATTTATTATGAGACTAAGCGGGAAAACAGCAGCATACAGCAAATGAGAATGAACTCCAGCGCTCAAATGAGCCAAGCTATTTCCATATTCTGTGCTGTTTCCCTGGCTCTGGGTAATGTGTGGGTGTTGGAAGCCCCAACCCACTTCTCTACAGGTCCCCTCTTCATCCCACCTTCAGCCCTCCTCATCTTCACCAGGACTGGCTGTGTTTCTCCATCGGGTCCCACTTCTGTCTCCAACTCCTTTCGGAATCTCTTCCTTGTCTGACAGTGTTTGCACCCCACTCCTCCATAGGAACTCTTCGTTGTGCTCACCATCCACGCTGGCTTCCTTGTTTTGCTTGTGACTGCTTACGAGACAATGTTAGTGAGCAGGACGCAGAGCCACAGGGCTGAGGTCTTCGTGGGCACCTTGGGACCAACTCAGAAGGTGAGAACAGACCACAGGACACCTGAATAATCAGGCTGCAGCCTGCCCTGCTAGACATACCTGCCATCTGATGCTGGGCGCCAAGACTCTGGAGGTGTCCGGTGCCGAGAAGTCAATACTCTGAGCTGACTTTGGAAACAGGATTTTGGGACGGGATCCTCTTTCAAGTGATTCATCCAACTCACACCTTATTTCATATTCATCAGGTCTGGGGGATTTTCATGAAGGAAAAGCTGTAGTGTGTGAAGTGTGAACTTCCTCCAAGGAGGACAGCCTTCCCCTGGCTGGGAAGAGTGTTTTTAAATCAGTACCAGATCCTTTAGTCACTCCTATGGCACACTGTAATTATTCCAAGTCTATGAAACGCTTCCAGTTTCTAAAGAGGTTTTCCTTGCACTTTCTTGGTTACTGCTCACAATTCTCTGTGCAATATTTCCTTGTAATTCAGGTAAATTCACTGAAGCACAGAGACATGATAAGACTTGCCATGGAGCACATGGTGCAGCCACCATCTTTAGTCGGTCGGAGCTGAGCAGTCGTGCTGGAGGCATTGGAGTCATCATCTCCTTTGGGATGTGGGTCTGGATTGTCATTTACTGTTGAGAACCATGATCCCCTTCAATTCAACCTGGTTGGCTATTAAGAAGGGTCCACTACCCACCAGGGTCTGTGGAAAGGAACATGGTCTTGATTCTGTCCTCCTGAGACCATGTTGGAGAGATGGACATAGGTGAAGGGTACCTTGAAGAAGGAGTGAAGGGTCACAACCAAAAACCTGTGCCCTCACAAATCAGAGAATAGACCATCATTAGGAGAAAAAGGTGGGTCAGCTTGGCTCCCTGAAGGGCTAATAGGAAAGAAATTGTTTGGATGGAGGCAGGAGAATGCTTTTGGTGGGGACAGCAGCTGCAAATACAAGGAGGGAGGATTAGTCAGCTTTGTGCTACTGCAAAAAAATACCTGAGGCAACTAATTTTAGAAAGAGAAAAGGGTTACTGAGCTCACAGTTTTGGAGGGCCACAGTCTAAGATTGGGTAGCCCAATTAGTTTGGCTTCTGGTGAGGGTGCATGGTGGTATATCATGGTGGGAACACATGTTTGGAGCAAGTGATCACATCTCAAACCAAAGCAAAGGGAAAGAAGATGAGCGAAGACAAAAAGCCATTTCAAGGACATGCCCAAATGACCTGAGGACCTCTCACTAGGGCCCATTTCCCAATAGGGTCACCCTGGGAACCAAGCCTTTAGCACATGGACCTATATTCAAATCATAGCAGAGGAGTTCTTAAAGGGATCAGAGCAACCAAGCAGGCCACATCCTGAATTACCAGAAGCCTGCCATTCTCATTTCAATTCATTCTCGCACCAGAACAGCCACTTAATTCTGAAGTACAGTAATAGACACTAATATCTTCAGAATAAAGGACTCTATAAACACAGAGGATAGGAAACTCTCAGCCCTGATAAAGATGTTTTTCAAAAGACCAAAGCCTAAGAGGGTAAACAACAAAAGCACCGATTGTGTGAGCCCCAGACATTATTTTTAGACCGTTCCTCCTGGTTGGGACAGACGTGCAACATGCAAGAGGTGATGCTGGCTGCCACTCATATTCCATTTTGGTCCTCAGTCCCGGAAAGTGCTGAATCCTTGATTGTTTTGTTAAAAAACATCCCAAAATGGATTTTGTTGGCAGCTACTCTTGATCTTTTGAAATTTCCTGCATTTGCTATTGACTGGCATTCCTGGCCTTGATAGAAATATCCAGACAAAATGACTAGCCTATGAGCTGTGACTTTGTAATCAGCAACTTCAGCCACCCCGGCGGCATTTGCTGGACAGCACACCAGCCAGCAGGGTGGGAGGAAGTCAGACTGCAGAGCCTCATCCGCTATGCCTAGCCAGTAGTGTCAGAGCGCTCCTTCCCTGAGGGTCCTCTTGTCCTCCCTCAGCAGGGGCAATGGTGATTGTAATGTCAAAACCCTGTACAAGAATCCTGCCATGAACACAAAGCAACATGGTAAGCGTGATTAAAATGTTACTATTCACTGCCCTGTGCAGTGGTACACATCTGTAACCCCAGCAGCTCAGGAGGCTAAGTGAGAGGATCACAAGTTCAAAGCCAGCCTCAGCAACTTAGTAAGGACCTAAGCAACTCAGCAAGACCCCATACCTAAATAAAATATATATATAAAAAAAAAGGCCGGGGCAGTGGCTCAGTGATTTAGTACCACTGGGTTCAATCCCTACTACTGAAAAGAAAAGAAGAAAAGAAAAAAAGAAAAGAAAAGAAGAGAAAAGAAAAGAAAAGAAAAGAAAAGAAAAGAAAAAAGAAAAGAAGCTACTAAATGCTAAACTGTATGCAGTTTCAACTAAGGGGAAGATGTAGAAATGGGTTTTCTCAAGCCTTTGCACCACACATGCCTGAAATGAGGGGTATTTTCAATGCTCAGAAGGATCAATGCACTGAATTGGATTTCTTGACTGGTACAACTTCTGCAGTTGTCTAGGCTGAGTCATACTCTTCAAAAAGACTTCCATGATGAGTGATTCTCCTAGGAAGAAGGCAGGCTATCTCCGGGGCCTCAGCATTTCATCAGGACCTAGCACCGTGGCCCTCCTTATTCCTGGGGATCCCTTCTAAGACTCCCCGCCATCATATGCTTAAAACCACAGAATCCCATATATACTGTCTCTTAAATGTTTTTATTAGTACATTATAGTTATTAGTGGAGTTCATTTTGTACATTAATAAATGCATATAATATAGTTTGCTTCATTTCAATCTCTCCACATATGCTGTTTTTATCCATACCTACAGACCTAAGAGAGGTTTAATTTATAAATTAAATAATAGTAAGAGATTAACAAAACTAATAATAAAACAGAACACATAATAATATAATAAAACTCATGTGTACATGCTCTCTCTCTCAAAATGTATCTTGTTGTACTGTAGACCTTAGCAACCTCAGCATACAATTCTTTCCTAATTCTTTTCAATTTACTAAGTTGAGAGTCTTCTCCTAAATATTTTATAGATCATCCCACATCTGGCTAGCTTGGGAAAAGGACAAAATTCAAAATATGGTTTCCACTTAAGATGTGTCACTTTTGCACCATCATGAAGTCAAAAACTTGCAAGTGGAAGCATTGCCAGTCAGGGACTACCTGTACTTAGAATGAAAACCACATCAAACCCTTGTCTTTGATGGCACTTTCTAAGGCAAAGCCTTAGAAGTTATCCAATCATAGCACTTAACAACCCAAACTGTGCTGTTTGTTTTCTTCATATGTGAACTCTAATTTCCACAACTAAAGGCAAGGATAAATTGTGATATAAAGCTCTACTCTAGCTGGGTGCGATGGCGCATGCCTATAATCCCAGCACTTGGGAGGCTGAGACAGGAGGATCGCGAGTTCAAAGCCAGCTTCAGCAACTTAGTGAGGCTTAAGCAATTCAGTGAGACCCTGTCTCTAAATAAAATACAAAATAGGGCTGGGGATGTGGCTCAGTGGTGGGTGCCCCTGGGTTCAATCCCCAGTACCAAAAAAAAAAAAAAAAACTCTAATCCTGAAAGAAGTTAGATAAGCTTTGCAGTGAGAAGACTCATGTTTCTGTTTCCTCAGCTACCTGTGTCCTCAAGTGTTACACACTCTAAATAAAACAGCCAAGAGCATAAAGAAAGAGGAGAAAGTTACACTGCCTGGCCTCCATTGCCATTTGTCGGAGGAATGCTTGTGGGAGAGGGAGGCAAAATTGGAGCAAAATGCACACTCTGACTTCAACAAGATGCAGTTTGGCTGTAATCATGGAAACAAAAGACAAAAAACATAGCATTTTTCATGAAAGGCAGACATAAACATGCCCCATCAAATCTTGCAACTTGTGTTAACTTTAAATATGTGTGGTGGAGAGTTCCTTGACAGGCCACACCAGAGCATTTCTAATAACTGGCTGTACAATTCTCCACACGGCAAGAGGAGTGCATGTGACCTCTGACCAGGACCCAGTGGAAAGAGCCTCCATCTTGTGAGAACCAGAGTCTATGAAATTAACGTCTCCGTTTAGAAGCAATCAAATTATAATACCCTGAACAGCACCATTTTTAAAAACTTTTATTTTGACTGAATTTCCCAGTGACCATGACAGCTTACAAAAAATGAACAGGCTAATTTTCATTGCCATAAACACAATTTTAGAGCTCATTTTACATAAGGATATCAAGTTATTTCACTACTCTGAAAACCTTCCCAATCCTTGAGGATTTTTAAAAGGAGCACATGCTTTTGACTTTGTGTCTCAGAGGAGAAATTGAGTCTTAGAGAAACCAAAATTCAGACAAGGTCACCTAACATTCATTTGGAAGAATCAAGGGTAAACTTCAGAATTCCCAAAACCCCAAGTTTGACAGTATTATCACCTCATGAATTCTGAGTTCTAAAGGATTACTTTATTAAAAAATTAAAAATATAAAGGGAGTTATCCCAATATAAACATTTGGGACTCCACTAGCTAAATACATGCTCAGCATGTGTGTACAAGATTGGGAGTTCTGGGAAAAAGTCACCTTGGAAACTGGGACACACCCCCCTTGCCAGTGTTACTCCCATGAGAATATAAATAAAATATTTAAGAACGAATTTTACATGATCTTCAATCTCTTATAACTCTGGAGTTTTTGTATACCAAAATTCAGTGCAAACTCATTCATATTCTTGTTGATAAATTATTTGTTCTGTACTAAGTGTCAGACTTCTAAGGCCCTGAACTACATAGTTTTGGAAATTCATCCAGGCTAGACCCCATAAATTGGACTCAGGCTTCCTTCACATCTGTGATTCCTGGTCACCCTGACCCTAGAACTATCAGGTATTAAACATTAACAGCAATGGTCATTTGTTAAAAAAAGGAAAAAATTTCAGAAGTTGACAAACTTTGAACATAAATCTAAAATCTGAAAATTCTCATTTCAAATAACCAGACTTGCTAGTCTTAATGGAAATATTTTTTTAGGCTGAAGACACTCCTTTGCCGTGGGATGACATGTAGAGCAACTCCATGGGTTTTACCAGCCACAGGCTCTTCTAATTATCAGTTTCACAGCAGCTTTCAAAAGACAATAAATTTTCCCAAATGTAATACCCTTATCTCTAAAGCCCCCTTTATCTTTTTTTATTTTTTATTGGTTCTTTTTAATTATACATGACAGTAGAACCCATTTTCCTATAATTATACAGCAGGGAATATATCTTTTTTTCACAATGTACATTCACACAATTCATATAATCTTACATATACATGGGGTATATAGACTGTCTCAGTCTACTATATTTCCTTCCCCTACCCCCTCCCATCCCATTTTCCTCTACACCATCCATACTTCTTCCATTCTTCTCTTGTCCCCCCATCCACCACCCCTGCCCCATTGTGTATCATCATCCACTTAACAGAGAAAACATTCAACCTTTGGTTTTTTGGGTTTGGCTTATTTCACTTAGCATGATATTCCCCAACTCCACCCATTTACCAGCAAATCCCATAATTATATTATTTCCTATGGCTGAGTAAAGCTCCCTTTATCTTAAAAACAAGACAAAACAAAAACTAGTAACTGATTTAAAAAAATATAAAGGAACTTTCCTCCTAGCCATTTTCGGTAATTTAATAAAATCTGGCACATGGGAAGCTCTCCCTGTGACACGTGGTGGCCCGATTGGTCTGCAGTCCACACAACACCCCCAGGCACGTGCCAACAGCACTCAGCCAGGACTTCAGGGAAACAAGCCCTTAACTCTTTCTCTTACCCGGGAATTTCCTAATAGCTAGCTGTAGCAGTAAGTAAAAAAAATGGGAAGGATCATTAAAATTATAAGTCCAAATTCTCACCTAAAACCAGATTCTTCCTTCCACTGACATGTAAGATCCCTGTGTCGAGCATCAGGGCAGTCAGCTCCCTGCTGATCACTTCCTGTGGGCTACAAAGGAAGGAGATAAGCAACTTACTAGTGCCCTGCTCCCAGGACAGTGCGTGTCCAGGGTACAGGACCATGATTCTGCAAGGAAATCAGATTCTCTCCATGTCCAGATCAGTCCATGGAAGTCCAATGATCAACTGCTCTATATCACATAGTTTTTAAGTCTCATGGGTTCTATACCTGCCATCAAAGGTTCAGCATTGGCTCCAATTTGATCTGAGTCTAATCTACATTGTATACAAACCTGTATATCTAATCCATATTATAAATGAGTATACACCCTTAGCTGGCCTTCTATTCTTCATCTGCAATGACTCCCAGGTTAAAACAATGACTTCTGGTTCTGCAATTGTTCCTAGCCGTGTTCTACCCATTTCCAACCTTGCCCCATGCACACACACACCCCCACCGTAAGTCATTCCTAGCACTCAGAGTGACTTCATAAACACAGAATTGTAATTTACCACTCCCTGTTTAACACTTCCTATTTCTTCATGTGACCACAGTACTTTCTACTGAAGCATGTACATGGTCCACTCTTATTTTACATGATGATTTGGATAGTCCTCACATGCCCAGCCTGATGCTAGCCCAGGGACATCATCCTGTTTGTTTTTCCCTGCCTTGTGACTTTTGCGTGCCACTCAGTTCTCCTCTAAAATGTTCTCACAGAGGCATCAACAGTCCGGAAGCCCCAGCTCTGCGATTTTCTAACTCATTGTCTTGATTTACTTTCTTCATTGCGCTATTATTCCCTGATATTTCCATAATTTCCTTTTGTTTATTGCTGCACACTCCACTCCATCATTTATAACATCCCTCCCTGAGAACAGAGCTGTATCTAATTGGGCCTGAACTAGGGCAGGTACAAAACTCATCTTTTGAATTTCTTCATGCTGTATATGACAGCCCTTCTAGAGTTGAAACCAGACTCCTCCCCAGATGAGGTGAGTCCAGTGTGTCCTTTAGGCTCCTTCTTCTCTGTGCTAAGGTCCTCTCCAACTCTGTAGGGTCCAGATCTGAGTTCAGCCAAGTACCTTCTATGGTACTGGGTAATGTGGCTCCAAAGAAAATCTCAAACACATGAAAAGGAGGCTAGGTTTAGCTAAAGCAGCCTAGTCCCATAGAAAACTTCTACAGAATTCAGCTACTGGGGGCTTCTACCTTTGCCCCTTGCCCTTCACTTTACCCATTCCTGGGGTCCAGAATGGGTGGGGCTTCTGGATGGTGGGAGCCCTGTCTGTCCCAACTGTTCTTTTTAGAGCCTCCTTTCCAGCCTCTTCCACATAGTACCTTGGGCCTCCATCCATGTCAGGTGGAGACAAAACTGCCAACTCAAAGGAAAAAACCCACTTCTGAAGATGAGAAGCCAAAAGCAAGGTTCACTTCCAGGAATATGCTCTTCAGAGAAAAAGCTCTAGTGAAGCACAAAGCACAAAGCTCACTATTAGCAGAGCTGCCTGCTCCTAGGATGGTCTCTACAAGCCTCTGGCCGGCATCCACCACCTACTTCTCATCTTTCAATTCAGGAGGTGAGCTAACTTCTTGGCTGAATCAATCCAACAGAAAGCCAAGATGGTTTGATATCCATCTAATTTGGAATCAATGCAATTCGTCAATCCAGAAAACTCAGTCTGAGATGGAATTTGTGACTTGGTGAATTTGCTTTCACTGTCTCAGCAATCAGGTGTTCAAATGCCCCTTTACACTGGTTTTGAATTCTCCTACCTAAGAACGAGAAGGGCACTTAAGATCTCAGAATCCAGGTTAGACAGTGGAAATCGTAGGAGTTTTAATGCTTCCATTTTCAGGCCTGACTCATCCAGACTTCTTACCCCTGGGTCCTGGCCTCTAGCCCCCACGGGGTTCTGTTCTTTCCTGTATCCCTACATCTGTGACCAGGGCATGTTTACACTCCCTGACTTCCAAGGTCAGCTTCAGCCCTTGGATTCACAGTCAGGATTTGTATTTATAATCAGTTCCATTTCCACCTCCTTGATGAGGTCTTTCTGACCATCCTGTCTAAACTAGTTCTCATCTTATCCTCTGTCACTGCACCCCGTTGGTTTCCCTTGGTCACTTATCCCAACCTGCAGTGGCTCATTTGCTTCTTGTTGACTCTCTGCCTCCCACACAGTACTCTCCCGACAAGAGGGATCCTGGATTCCTTCACTGTTGTATCCCGGGGCTCTGCACAGCATGCCTAGCATAAAGCAGGTGCTCAGTCTTCAGGGAATTATTTAACGATGGTTTCTACATCTGATTGAACTATTTGTGGCATAGGGCAGTTTGCTCCTCACAAGGCTAATACCTGTGTGAGCCATCAGAGCCATTACAGCTTCCAGATTGAGCCCAGATCTACTTCTCTGCAGTGTGGTTCCAGTTCTAACCATTAGCTCTTTTGTTCTTTTTAAAGATTTCAGCTTCAAACCCTTCCCCTTTAATTTGGAAGACAGCCGCCCAAGTTAGGAAACAAAGGGATTGGAGGGCCAAGAAACTTTGAGAACCAACATTGTCAACATTTAGACTAAAATAGAACAAAGAGCACGCTTAAACAAAACAGCTCATGGTGAACATCAGAATTAAAGGTCCTGCCTCTTTGTTCTTCTCAATGTCAACCTGGTCGAGAACATGAATACTTGTATTATTTGTCTGTAAGGGGAAGATAAGAGATGAACCCTGAAAACAACCTTCCTTCTGTATCAAATATGACTTACCAAAGTTTGACTGCCGTATGGTTTGTTTACATACACAAGGTTTCTCATTTTTTTTCTTCACGATTTGCAATTCCACAGAAATAACACGGTCATACATGGATTTGAAGGAATATAAACCTTACAGAAATACAACATAAATCAAACTTTATTCTACATTTTAAAGTACATACTCTTATTCCAAAAGAAAAATATTATTTATTGGATGATACCTTTGCAAGAAGCATTCTCAGAAGTAAAGTTATGACATTTTTGCTTTCATAAAAAAAGGAATGTTACCACTAATTAAAAAACAAAACTAAAAACTCTTGCCGTGAGTAGCCTGGAAAATGAGGGGGCTCTGAATATAGAATTCTGCAGCAGATCTTAGAGGGCAGGAGGAAGTTCGCTGCCACTCCTATACTCCAACCACTGTCCAGGGTAAAATAAGCTCTAAGACAAGGTCCCAGGGGAAAGCTGGCTTGATTTGGATTTCCCCAGAGCTTTCCCATCACTGCATCATATAGGGCTGGGCAGCCTACAAAAGTCCCAGGAAGAACTGTCTGGGACAAGTGTGTGCTTGTTTTGTGTGTGTGACGTGCCAGTTTCTTTAATTAGGCTGAGTTAGAATCATATTCCACCCTCCCCTCCTCCTGGCCTGTCATTTATGGAAACTGCGATGTCCCCACCGGACCAATGTGTGAGAAGATGGGGCCACATGAGCAGAACATTGCTTACAGGCACATTGTCCACATTGACCTTGGCACAGTCCTCTGAGGGTGACCCTGGGATGTTCTTTTCCTGCTCCTGGTTAACCTTGAACCTCTGGCTCTCAACTCTTCTGCTCTCAAGTGGCAAGGAGTCTGTTTGAGTGGGAATGCTGAGGGTGTGGCCCATGAGGAGGTCAGGGCAGGTCGGCAGGTCTCCAGGGGCCATCAGGCCCTCAGTAGGCTCCAGGCTGCAAGGGCCAAGCTCCGGCCCTCTGTGGTCTTAAGCACGTTTGCCTCACGTGGCAGGGACTGCTTCCTTTGTTCTGGGATGTCTCCATGGGGGGTGGGCCCTTGGGGATTACAATGCACAATAGCAGGTTGCAGAGCCTGAGTACTGTATCTGACCAGAGCAGGTCTCCGTGTGAGCTGCTGGCCCCAAGCACAAACTCACAAAGTGGTCAAGAGGGTTATGAACATAAATCGAAAGCCGTGGTCACCACCACCACCCTCTCTAAGGCAGGCTGTGTTCTCAGACCTTGGGCGGGTCTCTGTGGAAGTTTGACCCTTTACATAAATTGACCTCCTCTACTGTGTGTGTGTGTGTATTGGGGGTGGGGGGGTTACACATATGAGAAAGCAAAATCTAACTTGTAAGAAATACCTTATTTCTACCTCAACAGAACCTTTCTTGGAATGCGAATGAGTGAAGCATGGTTGCCCCTCCCATTATTTCTGGTTCTCAATTTAGAAGTGTGGGGTTAACAACAACAGGTTAACCTATTGAGTAGCCTATCCAAGCATCACCTGTGAGCAAAGATAGTATCTAAAACCAACATAAAGGGTTGGGCGTGTAATTCAGTGGTAGAGAGCTTGCCCAGCATGTAGGAGATACTGGGTTCTATCCCAAGCACAGCAAACAAAACTTAAAATGAAAAAATAAAACCAACATAAAAATCAGAGCATCCACATTGGGTCAAGAGTTCTCACAAGGCATGTCTGCACATCCGAAGGACCTGGAGAGCTTCAATGGGACCAAGTCCAACTCCAATCTAGACACTGAAGGCCGAATGTCCTGGGGATGGGTAAGACATCTTCACTTTCATTTAACTCCTCAGTTGATTTTAACAGGGAACTGAGGTCAAAACCCTGAATCTGACCCTAAAGAGATGCTTTAGATCAAGTTTTTTCTATTCCCGCTGTTCTGATTCTAACTCTGTCTACCCAGGTAACAGACCTGTTCCCACAGCTGTGTACCAAAGTGCACACCGTACAGTCAATGGGCCTCAGGCTTTGGCATGTTTCCAAATCACCCAGGAGGATTTTAAGGACCACCGAGCCTCAGAATCCTACAATTAGGCTGGGACCAGGCCCTGGGATTTCGCAGATCTCCCAGGGTGATTCTGATGCCCTAAGCAATGGCCTGGTCCTTCCTTACAGAGCATAAGGAGGCCAAGTAGGCAGCAAGAAGTGTTCCTTTACAGGTCAGCAGTTGCCGGGAGAACGCTTGTGACCTACACAGGTGCTTCTCAAGTTAGAATTGGGTCATGTGCCAAAAAACCCATTGCAGGTTGAAAATACCAAAAGCATTTAATATACACCTGACCTACCAAACATCCTAGCTTAGCCTCACCTGCCTTAAGTATGCTCAGGTCACTTACGCTAGCCTAAAGATGGGCTATTCTATACTAAAGTTATTATAAAGAACTTCAAATCAAAATCCAAAACTTGAGATCCAGTTTCTACTGAATGCGTATCAGTCTTGTACCATCAGAAAGTTGAAAAATCATCAGTCAAACCTTCTTAAGTCAGGGACTGGATATTAGTGAAGCTAGTCTGAGTCAATTGTCTTTCCTATGAGTCTGTTGAACCAATACAAGCCCCCCTTCACCTCCCTGACACACACCAGAAATTCATTCTGGAGAAGAGTCTGTGTAGAATTTGGTATCTTTAAACCCCATGGGCCTGGGACAGTCTTTGATCCTTTCCATCTACCATTCCTATATACTTTCATATAGGACTCTGCCTGATCCAGGGCCAGAGGCAAATTAGGTCTCCAAACTCAAAATAAGGTGAGTCCCTGTCTCCAAATGGAAAGGTCCCAGCCCCACATAGGTCCCTCTCCAGTCCCACATGTTGGTGCTTCCCCACCGGGACCACAACCCACTGCCTGTGGTCTGTGAGAGAGGAAGCTCACAGGTGGACCAGTAGATCAAGCTCTGGCCAAAGACTGCCAAGGGCTCTGAGTCTGCTAGCATCTAAGGAGTGACACAAGAATGGCTGATTAGGAACTGGTGTTCCTGACTCACCAGCCCCCTGAGGGCATCCTTCTCAGCTGTAGTTCCCCTAACTAAATGAACCAAAAAACAGGGATGCTGCTCTACTAAACTGCCCACTGACCCGGCCTGTCTCAGATTCGGCTACTGTCCTTCTCAGCACCTGGGATTCTAACCCAAATCCAGAGACCAGGAGGGGCTAGGTATGCACCAGTGGACTCCATTCCGTCAGGACCTAAGGAACCTCCCTGCTTGGGTGCCCAGCCTGACTGTCAGACACCACACTCGCCTGCCTGCCCTATGCATTCCATACCACATCCCTTGGCCCACAGCCCCTTCCTCTGCTAGACACCCACCTCCCATGCCTCCTGGCATCTTCACTTTGGCTAAATGCAGTTCCGGTCTTGATCCTCCCTCTAAACAATATTCATGTCTGTCTGGCTGCTCACGTGTTTGAGCATGCTCATGTTTTCTACCCTAGAAAAATGTCTCCTCTGCCAACACCAACCAGCCAAGGGGCTGTTAGCAAGGCCCTCTCCACCCTCTTGGGCACTCTTCCCCCAGAGCCCAGCACACTATAGGGCAGGCAAGGGAAGGATTCCTGGGAAGGTGGTCTGCCGGACGAAGGAGTAGAGGGACTGACTACTCTCTGGCCACACTGAGGACTTTGTAGGGGAGTGCTGGATTAGCACCCACAGCAATGGAGTTTGAAATCAACAGCAAACTAAAGCCAGAGTTTGGGAAAATTAAGTTCAGATCCCAAAAAGTTAGCATGTAGAACAGCGGTTTTCAAACCTTATTGTGCATAAGAATCACCTGGAAGAGATTAAAATGCAGACTTCAGGGTTCTTACCCCAGAGATTCTGCCTCCGTATGTGGATCAGAGGAAGCTGTGTCTTTAGTGAGCTCTGCCAGGCCTATGGATGTGGGTGTTCTGAGGAAAGATTCTGAGGGACACAGTTAGAAAGTAAAAGCAGAGCTCTGACCACACCTGTGAGGTCAGGTAACCAGAGCCAGTGCACACTGGAGAAACCTGAGAGAACCTGAGGTCCAAGCGGGCAGGAAGGAAGGGAAAAGCAAGAGGTATGTGGGTGGGATACAGATCCCAAAGCCTCAGGTCTCTGAATGTAACTTCCCTCGTTCTGAAGCTCCCAGCTTCTTAGTTCAAACCTGGTACAGCACTTGAAATATGAGCCAGTTGTAGGGACCTCGGGGCCTGTGAAATCTTCCTCCTTAGAAATAGACTCCTGATTTATGGAGTCGAGCATCCACCAGAGAGGAAAGGGCTGAATTTATTGCTGGTAAAAATATGAAGGATGTAACATGATACCTCTTCAAATCTCCTTATATATTTTCACGGGGCAGGCAGTAATTGCCTTCAGAAGGAGGCCCCACCAGGTAAGGGGAGGAATCCTTGGCTGCCTGAGGGAAGGGGAAGGTCTGAGGGCAGCCTGGCTGTGGGAGGACCACAGGACAGAATGGGACCCACAGGAAGAAGTCACGGGTGAGTCCACCCCAGGCTGAGGGACCCCCAAATAAGGAAGCCACAAAGACAGACTGAAGGTGGAGGGCAGGGCAGAACGGAGCCAGGAACTTGCTCACTACAAACACAGGAACACTCCTTCCATTCCCAGAGGCACTGAACGCCTCCAGGGGATAACCTGGTCCACGCAGGGCTTCCTCCCAGTGAATCCAGCACAATGAGCACCCCAAGATGATTCACTCCCTCCCAGCCTGGCTCCTCATGAACTTTGCCTAATCAGAAAACTGTAGCCAAATTAGGATACTCCAAGGATCTGAAAAAAGGCGCCAAGCCCCACTGGCCTGTAGCCCAAGGCCTGTCGCCCAAGGCCTCCAGATTTTCTACATGACCTAAGATGATCTTTAACCATCATTTGACCCTCTTTTTCCTCATCATTGAAGTGTGTTTATCAAAGCCTCAGTAGCTTGTGCACAAGACCACCCAACCATGTCTATATGATGCCAGACGTGTGTTTAAAGAATGGAACTTTATCCTCCCAACTAGCGGCTCAGGAGAAAGAGACATGATTCCCACAGCACTAGGCTGGCTTCTGTTCACCATAACCATCCAAGTCCATGTGAAGTGACAACAACAGACGGGCTGCAAAGGACAGACACACCAGGTGGTACACACATCGCCGCCCACCCCCACCCAGACAAGCGTCTAAGGAGCTCACCCTTGGTCTGAGATCTGAAGGACGAGTGCACATCAACAGGCTAAAGAGGGAGCAGAAGTTTGCCTAAAGAGGTAATCGTAACACGCAGAAGGCCAGAAAGCAAAGGGGAGGAGCCAGCCCTCAAGAGCAAGGGCTGATGGTGAGATCTGCCTGGGAGAGAGGTGAGGACAAGATGGGGGAGAGTTGTAAGGCTGGTGAGGAATCTGGTCTTTGTTCTGGAAATTAAAAAATAAAGCATGTAAAATCGCTGAGAGTTTTAGGCAGGACAGTGGTATGATGAAGCTTTGAAAAAGAAGACCTTGGCCCCGTGCAGTGTTGGGTGAGAACTGTGTGTATCAGAACCAGCCTGACCCATATTCAGCCTCTGTTCCAAACAGAACCAGCACAGGGAAGGAACCCAGGCTATTCCAATGATGCAGGAAAGAGGGGCTGCCGCTTCAGCGAAAAAGCTGGCTGTGGACAAAGGATGTGTCTGAGGACACCTGGCAGGCAAAATCAGCTGGGACGCGCTACATTCAGGGTAGCCGAGAAGATGTGACCGTAGGTGATATCCTAACATGAGGAACACAGGAACAAGGTATGACATGGAGCTCAGGGTTCAAATTCTGCTAATACTATGTCAAGATCAAGGTGTCATCTAAATGGGGACTTTGAGAAGGCAATTGACTATGTATTTCTAGATCTAAGAGGACAGTTCTAGCCAGAGATTTCAATGTCCATGTCAGTTGCACACTGGAACGCACTGTAAGCAGAGTCCCGAATGAGGTGGTCAGAGGAAAAGCTCCATGTGAAAAGGAAAGATGACCCGAGACTGAGCCTAGAGGGATGCCAAAATTTACCCAGTAGGGACATCAAGTCTGAAAAACTACCCAGCAAGCCAGGAAGCAAATCAAGGGGACATGGGGTTCTAGGGGTCAAGAAGAGTGGGTCACAGAGGGGTGAATAAGTGTCAAGAGCTGCATAGAAGTTAAAAAAAAAAAAAAAAAAAAAAAAAAAACAGAGAGAAAGAACTCCAAGGGCCAGATTAAGAGAAGATCCTGAAAATGCTAAAACATCAGCAGATGACACACTGTAGACATTTGATTGCATGTGAAAAAAATAGGGTCTGTGAGGAAATCCTAGAACTTCTGAATATGTGAGAAATATGAATGGAACTGTGTCTGGGGAATCAGAGCTCGTGTTTATATTTTAGTAGTCTGGAAGAAGGGGAGAAACAGCTAGGAATTCCTCTTTTTTTTTTTAACTAGTTTAGTAATGAATATGGAGGTGCAGGCAAAGGCATCAGTCGCCATGGCAATGGACATCTAGCTGTGGTCACTGACTTCATGGTCACTGCATTAAGGGATGACTACACAGAGATGGAGACGAGAACAGCTGGATCCTCTGGTTAAACAAGACCCACGATGAAAACACAACTAAGAGATAAGAGGAAGCAGGAGCAGGTTATCCCGCCCTAACCTGGGGCGGCGGGGACAACTAGGAATTCCTGGTGAGCTCCGGGGTTCACAGCAGTTGTTTCAGATCCCAATAGGCTGTCAGGAGATCCTCTTCCTCAGCCAATGTGGCTTGCAGATCTGGCACTCGGGGATTCGGGGTAGGTGGTGTCAGGGTGGTGGAGCAGTGACTGTGGGATTCACCTAGAGGACAGGCGTGAAACACAGAGGGACCGCCAGAAGGCAGAGCCTAGGAGAGGGAGGTGGATGGCAGGAGTGGTCAGGAGAGGTAGAGATGGAACAAATGAGGAGCGGTGGCCCTCAGAGCAGGAAGAAAGTCTGGGCACACTAGGGAGGTAGGAGAGATGGAGAGTAATAGTCCTACAGGTCTCCTGGTGTTGGAGGACATAATTTCCACACATTTGTTGGAAAATGTGGAAGTCAAGTGGAAAGGGCAAGAGACAGAAGAAAGAGGGCAGAGGACAGTAGCTAGGTGCCCAAGCATCCAAGATGGACGAAGGCAGTGGGAAGATGCACAGCTTTAAGAGGCTTCAAGAGGCTTAGAGAGGCTCAAGAAAGAACTGGTGCAGTTTTCTTATAGTGTCTGTGTGTGTGCATGTGTGGTGTGTATGTGTGTTTCCCCAAGCTTTACTCAAGTGTGAGTGACAAATAAAAATCGTAGGTATTTAAGGCATGAAACGTGATGTGTTGACATACGCATACCACAATCAACCTGATTAACGCATCCATCATCTCACCTTTGTGTGTGTGTAGTAAGAATCGCTGAGATCTGCTTTCAGCAATTTTAGGAGTACAAAGCAGTTTTACTGACTCCAGTCTCCACAATGCACATAGGCTGCTAGAACTTATTCATCTTATAACAGAAAGTTTCCTGCAGTGGTTTTCAGTGGAAAGACTGGGGTGTGAAGAAGCAGAAACAGCCAATACATATGCAGATAAAAGGCAAAGACAATCCTCAGTAGTTACCTAACATGCTAATTAAGACATTAGAACATTTTCCATCTCTCAAAGTGTTGTCTATAACCCATTCTCCAGGCAGGCCATTCGTGATCAAAAACAGGGTCCCATGTCCACGGACATGTTTTCCTTTGACTCAGTCACTGCTGCCACGGCAGATTTCCCAGCTCTAGGTGCATTCAGTCTTCTCACTCCCCGTGGCTTTGTCTGGCTCCAGCTCGGGACTGTAGTTGCATTTGAGCTGAGACCATCGATGGAGACCTCTGAGCCCCAAAGACGCTTCTAGGTCCCCAGGACCTCCAGAAACCCCCTCAGGACCTGCTTCCATGCAGGACAGGAGAATGGGCCTGGTGATGTCTTAGAAATTGTCTCTAAGGTCACAAAGGGAAGAGAGACCAAGGGAGCCATGTTCAAGGTCAGAAATGAAGCAAAATGTGCCCCGAAATGAGGTTCACTGATCACATGAGTCGACCACTCAGTGCAGCTTCTAGGTGACAGAACAGGATTTCACCCAGGATATCAGCATCCCAACCCAGACCCCACCTGCAAACACTCTTTTTCCTCCCTAAGTTCATTATTCTGGAACCTGGGAGGCAGAAATTCCCTCCTACCCCAAGTCCTGCTGGGTGGGAGAAGTAGGCCAAGGGAGGAAGCCAAGGCACCACGTGAGCACTAGGCTCATCCAGCACGGCCCCAGCCAGTCCTGCCCACAGGAGCCCTCGCACATCAGCACACACCACTCAGCAGGCACCTGCTGCTCTGCCCCCTGAAATGGGCAAGAGTGCACCAGGGGCACCTAGTCCTTAGGGCAAAGATGGAAAGGTGAAGACACAGGTGACTCTGCTGGGAAGCTCAAGCTCAGGTGAGAAGAGCTCTGAACCCAGGGCTTGCCTCCGCAAAACCACGCACCATACTCCATCTCCCCCACCTTGATTTGTACATGGGACTTGGAGAAGTAGAGTAAATGAACTAAGTCCTCTCTCTCTCTCTCTCTCTACAGGCTCTGAATCCAGGGGGTTTTTTTAAATTTTTTTAAATTTTTTTATTTCTATCTTTTATATTTAGTTATACATGACAACATTTTTCCACATTTTTTTTGTACCCAAATGGGGTAAAACTTTTCATTTCTGTGGTTGTACACAATGTAGATTCACGCCATTCATGTAATTTTACATATACATAGGGTAATACTGTCTGTCTCAGTCTGCTATCTTTCCTTCCCCCACCCCCTCCCAATCTCATTTTCCTCTACACCATCCAAAGTTCTTCCTTTCTTCTCTTGTTTCCCCCACCACCACCCCTCCCCACCCCATTTTGTATCATCATCCACTTATCAGAGAAAATATTCAGTCTTTGATTTTTTGGGCTTGGCTTATTTCACTTAGCATAATATTCTCCAACTCCACCCATTTACCAGCAAATGCCATAATTTTATTCTTCTTTATGGCTGAGTAATATTCCATTGTGCATATATACCACAGTTTCTTTATCCATTCATCAACTGAAGGGCATCTAGGTTGGTTCCACAATCTAGCTATTGTGAATTGAGCAGCTATGAACATTGATGTGGCTGCATCACTGTAGTATGCTGATTTTAAGTCCTTTGGGTATAAACCAAGGAGTGGGATAGCTGGGTCAAATGGTGGATCCAGGTTTTTGAGAGACTGAAAATTCCAGGCAAATTCATGTCACTTATTACAGATGCTTTCAGAATCTCAGCTATTTACAAGCCAAACATTTAAATACATGCTAGTCCATCCAATCAACCTGTGGGAAAAATAATACATCGACCAGGCATGAGAATGATATCCACCTGGCTCAAAAGGAGCCAGAATTCCAAACGGGGAAACAAAGTACAGCTCTGGGTCACCTCCTCACTATGCACAGCTGTGAGTGTGAGGCCCACGCCTGTGGATGGAAATAAGCCATTCCTGCTGGGCAGAGAGGACCTCCCAGATAATGCAGATGAAAGTGCTCTGTCCACCCCTTGGGCAACCAGCTCTCTCCTGTACCAAAGGCAGGTCACTTCAGTGGTCCCAGAATTGTTCTTCATGACACTGAATAGCCCAGTGGTTAAGAACTGCCTTCTACTCAGATTTGGCTTATTTCCAGGCCTCCAGTTTGTAAAGCAAAAACAATGACAATTTTCTGTCCCTTGTCATTTCCTAAGAACACTTGACAAAAGTCAGTGCTGCAGTAAATAGCCTGGGAGCCAAGCGTCTTTGGCTCCAGCAGGCATGTTAGGCATGATTCATCTAGTGAAATTCTCTAAGGAGGGAAAGCCAGGCTAAGCCAGGGCCTGCACACAGTGGTCTTCCTGTGGGAAACAAAGGCCCGGGCCGTCCCAGCCACCAGGCCAGGAGGCGAGAGCTTGCCGTCCCAGCCACCAGGCCAGGAGGCGAGAGCTTGCTGACCAAGCCCACGTGTGGCTGACATGCAACTCTGCCAGCTTGTGCCTTTGAGGATGAGGATGAGGAGGAGGAGGAGGATGAGGAGGATGATATAGTGTCTTCCAGAAATGTCCAAAACGTCCCAGTGTAGCGTCTTCTCTGGGAAGCGACACTGTCCTGGCAAGGCAGTGAAGTCATTGGCCTCTTAGTCCCTCCAAGGCTGGGAAGAAGGGGAGGTACCTTCAGGAAATAAAAGAAGCACAGTGAGCCCCACAGGGAGCTAAAGTAGAAATTGTGGACTGAAGAAGAGTCTGGAGGGGGTGCCGTTCAGGACCATCTGGAGAACATGGAGCAGAAGCAGCAGCGGGGTGAACAGCTCAAGGATTTTGGCCTTCAGGGTAACAATGGATCTTCCGAGCTCAGCAACTGCAGTAGTCCCTCCGTAGCCAGGGGAGATTGGCTCCAGGGTCTCCTACAGAGACTAAACTCAGAGTGCTATTGTTTGTATAAGTGTCCCCCACAGACCTAGGTGTTGAAGGCTTGGTCACCAGCCCGCGATCTACTGGGAGGTGGTAGAACGTCTAGGAGGTAGGGCACAGTGAGAGGAAGTTGGTCACTAGGGGCGTGCCATTGAAGGGGATGTTGGAACCTTGCCTCCTTCCTCTTTCTCTTTTGCTTCTTGGCCACCATGAAGTGAGAAGTTCCCTCCACCACATGTTCCTGCCATGATATACTGTCCTGCCACCCGCCCAAAGGCAATGGGGCCAAGCAATCATGGACTCAAATCTCCAAAACTATGAGCCAAAATAAACCTTTCCTCCTTCTAAATTGATTATCTCAGGTGCATTTGTCATGGTGATAGAAAGCTGATTATATGCTGAGGATGCTCAAGTTCCTCATATAAAAGGGCATAGAGCCGGGCACGGTGGCGCACGCCTGTAATCCCAGCACTTGGGAGGCTGAGTCAGGAGGATCGCAAGTTCAAAGCCAGCCTCAGCAACTTAGCGAGGTCCTAAGCAACTTGGTGAGACCCTGTCTCTAAATAAAATACAAAATAGGGCTGGGGATGTGGCTCAGTGGCCGAGTGTCCCTGAGTTCAATCCCTGGTTCCAAAATAAATAAATAAATAAATAAATAAATAAATAAATAGGCATAGAATTTGCATGTAACCTACACATATCCTCCTGCACACTTTAAATCAACTCTGGACTACGCAATAAATTATAAATACTACATAAATAGTTGATACACTATCATTCAGGGAATAACGACAAGAAACCAAGAGTACATGTTCTGTGTAGTAAAGATGGGATTTTTGAAAATGTTTTTAATCCACTGTCATTGAATCCATGAATGAGAACCTGTTGGTACCAGGACCAACTGTGCACTCAAGGTCAAATCAGTGCTGAACAAACAGTTCACTGAGAAGGAGAGCTCTGAAGCTGTTCCTGCCCTGCCTGATCTTGTCAGCCAGTCAGTCCTACCTCCTTGACCATCTCACCTAACACTGCAATCCAGTCTTTCCAGGGCATGATAAACCACCTTAGGATGCTCTACGGTTTTTTGTGGGCTTTTTTGGTTTTTTGTTTTGTTTTGTGTGTGTATCATTTTCTGACTTGCTCTAAAACTTGTGGATTTCGTTAGTTATTTTTTGGCTCCCTATCCTCAATTCCACCACCACCAGGTAGAAAATGCAGCAGATCCAAGAGGGCAAGGAACTTTGCCTTCCTCCTTGCTTACCCCCAAGCACCTGGAACAGTACCTGACACATAGTAGGCATTTAAGTATTTGCTGAATGCAGAAGTGAACACAGGGCAGCTATCGAGTTGCCTGGCTGACTTGGACCTGAACTGGCCCCGCTGGTGGTCTGCACCATCCACTACCCGTCACTTGCTGGGTAATTGTTCAGCTGCAGCTCTCCAGGCAGCTTTCCTGCGTAGACAGACTCGGTCCCGCTGTCCAGACATGGTACTCCCTTTGCCACTGATTGGAACCAGATGGAGTCTGTGCTGTAACATGACTGAGCACTGACTTCAGTAAAGTAAGTGAATTACCAAAATGCAGTCATTATAATCCATCTTCATCTCAGTGACACACTTGGCAAGCTGTTATAAACCAGGACTTGAAAAGTAAATGTGAATTTACAGACTTCTCAACGGTGCCCACAGGACCCAAATCTGGCAGGATTGTCATCTCTATTGAGCTATTACAACTGGATGATGAGCATTTCTACCCACACACTTACTCTTAATACACCACTAACCCAGCTAGAGGAGCTATGCAATAATTCATCATAGAACATCAGATTTGGGAAGACCCTGAGGGTCATCTAAACAAATCCCATCTGCTTGAAACCAATACCAGTAAATCATAGCTACCACTCTTCTGTCCTGTGCCAATGCCCTGCTCTCAGAGCTCCCCCTCCCAAATGGTACCACACACAGAGCAGATGGTCCTCTCCTCAGAGCTGAGCCAACCTTGAAACACATGAAAGGTTGAACCAACTAGCCCAGGCACACAAGTCACCTATAGAAGCTACACTCAACTCTCACCCAGTGCTCCTAACTATCATGACTACCTCTAGCACTGAATCCTGGAGAAAATTATCAAAAGAAATGTAGAGGACTGGTAAGTTCTAGGTCCACAACTCCTAAATTTACCCATCAATCTTTTCAGCATTAACAACAACACAGCCAGACATAATTGCTTCTCAATGTGATGTAAAAAAGTGCATAGCATTCATATAATGCACTCTTGCAAAAGAAAAAAAAAGAAAAAAAGAAACAGCACCTGAGTTTAGTTAAGGCTTGAAAACTTGTTGGATACTTGGGTATAACCACCAATTTGCAGGAAGCATGGAAGATAAAACACTTTTCAATAAGAAAGCAGTCAGCTAAATCAAGAACATAATATACTCTGCAGGACAAGGACTCATGACCTAGTTTCCTCCTTAAGTAAATGCATGAAAAAGGAAGAGAGAACTATTACAGATCAAAAGAGACCTAAGGGCTACGTCACACATATGCTATGTGGGGACCTTCTCTTCATCTTGTCCTGCACCCACAAAAGGACAGTTTTAAAGTGATGTTTTGTACAAATGCCTATTTGCATATAAATGATTATCATATTAGGTGTGAATATGATGATTTGTTTTTTAAAATAATCTTTCCTGTTAGCTAGATATACTGATGTAGTTATGGGTGAAATCTAGAATTTGCTTCAACATACTCCAGGAAAAGAAAAAAAGGAGTAGATGAAATAAAAAATGACAAGTGTTGATAATTATTGAAGCCAGAAGATGAATAAGCAAGGTATTATTATATTATTTGTTCTATTTCTGCTATGTTTAATATTTTCCATAATAATAAATTTATAAAGAAATAATAGCACCTCAGGATAGAATTTTAAAACCAAAAGCAGCATCATAATTCGATATGGAAATAGTCAAGTTCTTCTTTGAAAAGCTTTCCCATTACAAGAAATAAAGTTCCAACTGAAAAAAAACCACCAATTTTTAAGACAGTCACGGGCTCCCCAGGAAAATGTCACAAAAACCAAAGGAAAATGTCCAAGAGATGAAACCATGTATAATTGAAAAAAAATGTATGCTTAAAAAGATTAGTAAAACAAATGCACATAATGAATTGAGAAATATTTATAAAATACATGTCATAAAAATCTTAACACTATCATTGAGTTTAAAACCTCATAAATCAGTAAGAAAAGATAGAATATTCCCTCCAAATGGGCAAAAGACATGAGCAGAAAGTTTGAGGGAAGGCGGTGGGGGTGCCATACAACTGTCAATATGAGGACAGATTCATTTAAAATAAAATCAACTTATATTTTTAAAAAGCACAGTAATGTGTACATACTATTAACAAGATTAGCATATTAAAGAGCATCCCATAGTCTTTCCAACTGCACTGAGATGGCACGTAAATAGGTTGTACTTCCTATTTATATGTGATGAAAGTTGTTTTAACAGCCCTCGTCTCAGCTATTATTCTTGCAGATGTTTGTTCATCAAAAGTAAAAACAAGGCAGAAGTTGTCTTATCTACAGTAGTAAACACAGGCAAATCTCCTTAGAAGCTATAAGAAAATTATCAGTGCATGACTCAAGACTGCGAGCAATGGCCTTGAAGTGAGAAGGCTTGAAGACTGGTGCTGGTCCTCCTCGTAAGACTTACTCTAGCCAGGCCAGCTTAGTGGTGCATGCCTATAATCCCAGCAGCTGAGGAGGCTGAGGCAAGAGGATTACAAAATCAAAGCCAACCTCAACAACTTAGCCAGGCCCTGTGTCAGAATAAAATATAAAAAGGGCTGGGGATGTGGTTCAGTGGTTAAGCACTCCTGGGTTCAATCCCCGGTACAAAAAGAAAAGGCATTAGGTGAGCTGAATGTTTTCACTAAAGTCTGCAAGTCTGTAATTTCTGGAAAAATAGAACTAGAAGATAAAGTGTTCGTTTTTGCTGCCATGTGTAAGTCATCTATTTAGAAATCTGCTTATTCATTAGATACCATTTTATGTATAAGGCTAAAATAATTTTTTTAGAAAAAACAATTCTCTTCCAACTCTGGAGTTGAATGTATGCAGAACCCCCTGGGATAGTTTACCAAATACAACATTGGTCAATGCTCTAGGTTCTGATCTACAATGGAAATGTTCCCTTGTGTGACTGACCCAAAACAAGAAAGCCAGTTTCCCTAAGATAAATTTGGAATTTTCCAGAGGATTTTCTCAAGCTTAGGTTGTTAGAGGATTAACTTCAGGGGTTAACAGAGAGAGAAAATCAAGAACCCATGAACTGAAGGGTGCACTTGCCCATAGTTGACTTCCATTTTTGTTTCCCCTAAGTACAATGAGTTCAGGTAGGAGGGAGATTGCCCAAGTCTCCCTTCTGGAGCAAGGATGCTATTTTGAGTGCGGGGAAAGCCCCACTATCATGGGAGAAAATCTACCCCATGCCTCCACAAAAACCACATCCCAATAAACTAAAAGCTCCAAGTCCTTGGAGAGGCAGATCCATAGCACAGAATCCAAACCCATGCAGCCCATCTGATAAGGTCAATGACACACGTGTGAAACGTATTAACTAGGAGTGACAATAAACAAAATGAGTGCGTCTATGAGCAGATCCCAATGGTGAACTTTAAGGAAACACTTTGGTTTTATCCAGATTAAAATCTGAATGGAATGCTGCAGTATTTCCAGAAACACGAAGCAGTGATTGGGCACCAGGAGAGGAAATACTGATGTTGACATTTATCATGGGAACAAAGATTTCTGCCCACACCCGTGCTTCTTATTACACTTAGAAATCTGACATGAAAATAAAAGACAGACCAAAGAGGAAATGGAAAGTGACAGCTAGAGAGATCTTGTCAATAAGAATTTGGATGGAATTCTGAGCCCTGGTACTTGGCATGCATTCTCAGCCTGGCCCAGAGTGCAGTTGTAGGAACATACCAAAGAACATTTGATAAAGGAGGCACTTGATCTAGAGAGTGGGCTGCATGTGGGATCATCAGGGAATGGCAGGCTAGTGACCTAATGACATTTGCTACCTGGCTCCCCCTTCATCAGGTTGTATCACTCAAACAGGTTTGGTGAGTGCTGCCTGCTTTGGCCCCAACTTTCTGCCATTACATGGATGCTTTTGGGTTTTGCTCTCATGGTACAGAAAAATCCTTAATTATTAAATGTGTGCAAAATAAAATGCAAACAGTAAAATTCAATGATTTTCCTTCAAAACGATCACCATGACTCTCAATTTCTGGCAAAGCTGTTTTAACAAAAACTTTTCTATCAAAAATCATCTGCAAAGAATTTAAATGACGATGCCTTCAACGTTTGTTTTCCAAAGTTCCTGTTCTGTTTTCCCTTTGAAATTCAAAATTACTAATATACCATACTGCAAATATATAGTGCCTTTCTCCAGAAAGCCCTAGTGGCCAAATAGAAATGTTTCCCTTTGGATCCAGGAAATGGTATTTTAAGATTAAATTAGCTTGAGTAACATAGCTCTGTGTGTTTTACATTGCAGATTTTCTAGCAGATGGCTTCAACATTCTCATACTGAAGCAAGTTTTAGTTTGCCAACCTTAAAAATCTTTAAAATGTTTGCTTTGGAAGAAATTGCTGCGCAACGGGAAAAGAACCATATGCCATACCTTATCATTTAGTAAAAATATTCCATAAAAAAAAAAACTGGATTTCATTATGGCCCGTTTTGTGTGACCAGGCTGCAGGTTCAGTTCCTACATGCATCATTAGGATACTGCAAGTGTCTGCTTTTGTTACCCCAGCTGCAAGGCTGGTCCTGTGATCCCAGCCCCCTGCATCTGTGTGCATACATGCTGTGATTCATTACAATAACAGGAATTTGCTGCTATTAAGATTGAAATAAATCAGCTGTGTGGTTTGGGCAGTCAGTTTGATAGCCATGGCTCCACCTCAAATTTGCTGCCTGATCTCATCTACAGTCCAGTCTGGCCAAAGAAGCAAACAAATAAATACTATGTATTTTAGGACTTAAAAACAAAAACAGTTACTATGGGCCAGTAATACCTTCCCCCTACATTACCTAATTTAATTCTCACAACCTCTGTAGGTGTTAAACCCTTCTTATGTGCCTTAAGGGATTGCTATC
The DNA here is from genome assembly GCA_020662805.1 of Glaucomys volans. Taxonomy (NCBI): domain Eukaryota; kingdom Metazoa; phylum Chordata; class Mammalia; order Rodentia; family Sciuridae; genus Glaucomys; species Glaucomys volans. The sequence continues at coordinate 819,170 of JAJEJO010001666.1, forward strand.
CTCAGTTCAGTAACTTGCTCATTGCAAGAGCCCTGACTATCAATAGTATTATGAGGCTGCCCCAAATCATACTGGTTCTACAGTAAAGGTTGGAGTCTCCCACCATTCATTTCTCTTGTGAGTCCTAGAAAGGGAAAGGGATCAGTCATCCATACTCTCCCACACCCAACCACCTATCTGCACTTGGGGCTGGGTTCATCACTGGCCGTGGGATAGACTGCTTTCTGTGCAAAGGAAAGGCCATGAGATAGACTGGTTTCTGGGCTAAAATGAAGACTATGGGATAAACTGGTCTCTGTGAAAAGCTGAGGAAAGGCCAACCAACCCAGAGTTTCTACCTAGCTGCCTCCCTCTAACTATCGATGAAATCTATGACCTCAGTCTCCTTTTTTTTTTCCTATTTATTTTGGTATTTACTTCCAAACAGAGAATTTTAGCATTTTCTTATCTCTGGAACACACACTAAAAAATTGTTTATCTAAAACTCAAATTTAACTGGAAATAGTGCTGTTCATCTTAATGAGGTGCTACCAATGAAAAATGCCACTGGACCCCCTAAATAACAGGGGAAAGGCAAAAAAGGGTCTAGACTCTACCATCCTTTCCCTTTCCCCTGGTGCACCTCTCCCTGGAATCCAGCATCAGGTCTAACTCACCATCCCTGATTACATGACCTCAGATTGAGCTTGTCCCCTTGCTGTCATTCCATCTCTACTCTTCATGTCACTTCTCCATGAAGCTTGCCCAAACCACCCTGTCAGGCCTACCCCATTGCTATGACTTGAATGTGTCTCCCAAAGTTCATGTTTTGGAAACTTGATCCCCAGTGCAACAGTGGTGGGAGACAGGGTCTTTAAGAGGTGATTAGGTTATGAGGGCTCTGCCCTTATGAATGAATGAGCGCTCTGTTATCACAAGAGTAGGTTCCTGCTAAAAGGATGAGTTCAGCCTTCTTTCCCTCTTCTCTGACATGCATGCTCTCTTGCCCTCCTTCCTTATACCATGGGATGATGCAGCATGGAGGCTCTCAGCAGATGCAAGGCCCTCAATCTTGGTCTTCCCAGTTCCCACGACTGTATGAAATGAATCTCTGTTCTTTCTCAGATATTTTGTTAAAGCAGCACAAAACAAAGACGCCTACAATCCTCTTTATAGTTTCCAAGGCCTAACTAGAGTTACTTAATGTGCTTGCTTATGCTTGATCCCACCCATTTATTTTATTTTTTTTTTATTTTGGTTCATTGTACACAAATGGAGTACAACTATCGTTTTTCTGGCTGTATGCGCAAAGTAGAATCATACAATTTGTGCATTCATACATGTACATAGGGTAATGATGTTTGTCTCATTCTATTATCTTTCCTTCCCCACCCCCTCCCCACCCCTCATTTTCCTCTATACAATCCATCCTTTCTCCATTCTTCCCTTATCTCCCCCCAGCCCCTTTGTGTGTCAAATCCCACCCATTTAGAAAGTAGGAATATAGATAGCCTTGGGTGTAAGGTATATCCCCTCTAGCACATCTTTGGCTATATAGCAACTATATGAATGAATGATTCCTCCAAGGAAGCTTAGATATTCCTTTCTATGCTAATGAAAATTCTACACACATTTCCTGGTGAGGCAATGATCTCACCAACTGCCCCCTTCCAGATGTTAAATGTCTCCAGCCATGTCAAGACCCATCTTGGACCACATGGCATATTTCTCTTCTTTTCAATTCTAGGGATGATTGGCAGCACTCCTCTATCATTTAACCACAGATACCTTGAGGTTCCTTGAATATCGGTGTTATCTTCCAATTCAAACTAAGTTTACCAGAGCAGAAACTACTTCCTAGCTCCCCTGGACATGTAGAATAAGCACCACGGAACCCTAACTCAATGGAATTGGGATATTTGTCCAAGTGCTCAAACATTCAAATGCTCTGGAGTCTCAGTCTAGATAGGTCACCTAGAATCAGGTCATGGTAAATGAAGTCCTCAACAGACACTGCATGTACAACTGGCCAGTCGAGATGGAGTGCTAATGTTTGCAAGGCTTGAGTGACTTAAGCAAGGTGGGAGAGCAGAAACAGGAGGTAGACCTGTAGCTGACACCCACCCAAGGTGATGCAGATTTTCATGGGTGAAACAGACCCAGAGTTTGCCACTGAGACAGAATAATCAGAGAAAAATAATATAGTTAATGGGTTTTATCAGATCTTTCGAAAACACCTGAAGAACATCTAATTTGTGTTGAATATTCTACTATTCACTAAAAATACAAATAAGATGTGACCCTCAATCACACCTTATGCACCTCTGAACTATAATCTTCTTGAGGACAAGAATATGCATTTAATCCCTACAACCTAAGAGATAGTTAGCCTTAGTATTCAGCTTGCTAAGTATTCCAGTAAGAGAGTAAACTAGAACAAAAGGAAGAAATGATCGTAGAAAAGGAATTTGTCAAAGTCATATAAGCAAGACACTTTGGACAGCCTGAATTCTCCAGCAGTGGACTGGGCTTTCCTCTGGAAGGATGCATTGCCTTTTTCTGAATATGTTCAAATGTAGGTAAAGCTACCTCCTAACAAGAAACCTGTGGAGGAAATTCAGACGTAACATGGCTGTTAAGTCTCTTTTGTCCTAGGATTCTCAGTGTTCACTTGGTGGTGATATTGCTGTTTTTGGAGTCACTGTTCTCCAGAGAAACAAACTAAAAAGATATATATAGATATATAGAAAGAGATTTATTATGGGAATTGGCTCATGTGATTATGGAGACTGAGAAGTCCCACGATCTGCTGTCTGCAAGCTAGAGGTCCAGGAAAGCGAGTGGAGTAATTCAGTCCAAATCTGAAGGCCTGAGAACCTGAAGTGTTGATATCTGAAGGCAGGAGAAGATGTATGTCCCAGCACAAGAAGAGAGAAATTTGCCCTTCCCTGTTTTTTTTGTTCTATTCAAGTCTTCAATGGATTGGACGGTACCCACCACCATGGGTGAGGTTGGACCTTCTCTACTCCACTGTTCTGGAAACACCATCACAGAGAGACCCAGAAATAATGTTTTACCTGCTATTTGGGCATCGTTAGCCCAGTCAAGTTGTGTCAACTATACGTGTCATAAAATTAACCATCACAAACCACTAAGGAGATACGAGATGATCCCTTAACATTTATCAAATAATTTTCAGAAGGGTGCAAGAGTATGCATCCTTGGTCTTTCTGGGTGATCAAAATCTTCATACACTGATATCATACCTCGCAAGAAACTGTCATGCAGCAATTTTTCCCTCCACTCACTTCACTTCTCATCCTCCTGCCATCTGAGATCTATCTAGTGTGACTCCATTACCTTAACAATTTTATTCAGGCAATGGTAAAATCCACAGGAGCAGATGAAAAGATCAGAACTTATTCCTACCATGGCTCTTCTCTCCCTAGGAGACAGACACTAGTCACATGCAGATCCATAGTCACATTCCATTCCAGTGACACAGGTTTGGAAAGACATGTTCTTTGGGTACAATAAAATAGAATCTCATCTCCACATCTGGAGTTTAGTAGGGAAATTACCTTAATTAAACACAGCAGAATTCAGATTTATTGTTCACCACATGGAGTGTTCCTAGTCTCTGAGGACCAAACCTGATATTCCAAAAAAGCCATTTTTCCACTGGCACTTGTACACTTGCCCACCTACAGTCTTCAGATGCATGAACTCAAGGAGAAGCAATCTACTCCTCGATCTCAATGTAGTGAAGAGATTTACAGTTTAATAAAAAGCATAAGGCCAATACCACTAGTTGGAAAGTGAATACAAAGTCAAATAGCTGTTGAGGCCACATGTCGCTCTCAGCAAGGAAGTTGACTATTTGTCCTCTGTCTGCCCCCACTGGAATCATAGATGATTTTCTTTGTGCTTAATAAATTAACTTGTGCTTTGGTATCCTGTAGGTTATTTTCAGTTCCAGGTAGTGAGAACTATTGACTGTGGGAAAGCGATTAGAGAAATAAAGTAATAGATCAACAGTACATAAAACTGAAGGCCTGAGAAATGGATTGTTTTCCCTAGCAAACAGGTCTAACCCGGAAAAGAGGAAATCCAGTGCCAGGGAATAAAGTAATGGCCCAATTGTAACAAGCAATTGAGAAAGACAGGCAATGAGGCTTGCCCATTGAGCTGCTCTCATGTTGGGCCAGAATTACCTCTGAGTCATCTATTTTATTTATTTATGATTTTTTATTTTTACAGACTGCATATTGATTCATTGTACACAAATAGGATACAACTTTTCATTTCTATGATTGTGCATAATGTAGATTCATACAATTCATGTAATCATACATGTACATAGGGTAATGATGTTTGTCTCATGCTACCATTTTAAACACACTAATAAACTTCTGGAACTTTCATTGCACATGAAATAGAATGTCCTCTATAGATAAAGAAATATTATAATATTGCAGTAGATCCATAATATACTTGCCTTGACCTTAACAAAGTTTTTGCTTGGCTTGGTTTCTTTATTTTAAATTGAACAATCTCATAGATTCTCATCACCACCATAACCAACTCTCATGCAATAACCCAATTCCTGACATCCCTTCAAGGCTCCAGTGCCCTGCTTCCAGTGCTTAACTGGATATTCCCACTTGTCTACTGTACATCCTCAATAGGATTCCCATGGGCACCTTAAATTTTACATGCCCCCAATTCAGCTCAGTATCTTTCCCCCTAAATGGACCTCCTCTCTGAGATCTCTTCTTATCCTCACCAATTTTTCCCATGACCCCAACAGAAAACTCAGCTCTGGGCCATTCTGAGGGGCCCTGAATTAGCATGGCTCCAGAGCTGCAATGTCCCTTCAAAAGTGCTCATTGCCCTTCTGTGTCCCTGAGTTGTGGTTCCTTACATGAAGGCTCTCCCCTTGCTCAGAGCAAATCATGTCACTAGTGAGCTCCTCCTGAAGGTTTCTGACAAGATTTCCCCAGGCTAGAGCCCATCTGGCCCTTTCATCCTCTCCCAGTCTAGGCCCAGCTTGGAGAAAGGACCCAACAGGTTCTTCTCTCATACACCGAGACCCTGACCACTCTCAGGATCTCTGCTGTCAGTCTGCTTACTTGAGTGCCTGCCCCACCAGCACTGTCTTGCCCCTGAGGTATACTCCCATTTTGTCCCAAATAACCACTGCCTATCCTCCATGAATGTCTGGGCCTGAATCAGGGCTTTCCCTATGCATCCTGCACACCCTGGCATCTAGTACATGGCTCTAGTCAAGCTGTTGCCCTCCTGAAAGCTTCACATGAGTCCCATTACTTTCCATCTGCAAGGCTCCAAAGTACATGTGTCCATTGACTTGCTCAGTTGCATCCCCAGGCTCTCCTTTAGAATCTGATCACACAAGACTTCTCTCCTCAAGTAAGCCCTACGCTTCCCTGCTTCTATGCTATTATCTGTCCCAAGCTGACGCCTTCCACAATTCCCAGTTAGCTCTTCTCACTGCTTCCCACAGAACTGGGGTACGACACCTACTCTCATCTGTCTTACAGCTCTCCTACAAGACTGTCCCCCACTATTCCTACCTGCAACCACAATCCCAAGTCAGATGGTGGCCAGTAGGAGATGCCACCATGAGTGGGCAGAATGAACTTCATGTCAAATGTGGACAAAAGAGTGAACTTTCTTATCAGTTTTTTTCATGGAAATCCTGAAGTATCTCCACATCATAGATGGGGATAACACTACAAACTCTCCAAACTCCATTTTTTTAACTTTTCCGACTTTTTAATTCAGGAGCTACACTGTACACCTGTTGCTGTATGGCCAGCAGATGGGATAAGGGAAAAGAGTAGATCAATGTTTGTTATCACACATTAAAGTCTACATGCAGATTTCTGATCTTGGGTGGCAATTGGGTCACATATTTATCTCTTCCATCTCCAGACCCCATTGAAATCACTGAAAAAAAAAATGAGAAAGTATGACCAAAAAAAACAGCAAATACTTAAGAGCATAAAATAGGAGACATTCTCATCAGAAAACCAAAAGCTCCAGGGAATTCTGACTCTGGATCGAGGAGGAAGTCCCAAGGGAGCCCCACCCCACCCCACCCCACCCCACCCTACCCCACCCCCACCCCCATGCCCTGGCAACATCTCCCTGCCTTCATTGATACAAAAAAAAGAAAGAAAGAAAGAAAAGAAAGACAGCGCCATCTACCTGGGATGGCATCAACATCTTCAATGCAATCTGGCCAAGTCAACGCCTTCACTATGCCCCAGCAAGAGAGGGTCCCAGCCTATCTGCCAGCTCATTGCTCCTCACCAACCTACCAGAGCACCCTGATGCTGTGACCCTCTGCTGGAAAGAAACCAGGTTCCTGCAGCCCTGGGTAGGGCCTGGCACAGGAAATAAATTCTGACCTTCACAACAAATGGGTCATATACTACCCAGTGTCTAATCTAGAACTTTGTAAGTTGTGAATAATAAAAGTTCACCCCAAATTTGAGGAAAGTCAACTGCCTGAAGAAGACACAGGCTGGATCAGTGGAATAATTTGCTTATGAGGAGATATAAGTAAACTTCTTTTAGTTTTTAGTGTCTTCAAAGGTAACTAATTAACTCAAAAATTCGACTGCTCTATAACCAAACCTTATAAGGATAAGAAATAAAACTTGGCCCAATAAAAGACTCAGTAGGAATTAAAAAGGCTGAGCAACATTAAGAACTTAAGGATGATGCATAAAAACATCCAGAAAAATGTCAGGAATGAGACCAAGTTTATCAGAGATTATTACAAACCAGAATAGAATAAATTCCCCTACTATGACACAAAAATTTACAAATGGAGGTTGATGAAATCTAAGATTATTTTGTTTTTAAGACCCATAAAATTATATAAAAACATTGATACCTGTGTTAGTCAGTGTTCTTCAGATTAATAGAACCAATAAAATATGTAGAAATGTCCATTTGGCCCTCTGTTCAGGGTTCTGTGTCCACAGATTCAGCCAACTGTGGACGAAAAATGCTTAAAATAGTTGCAGATATACTGAACATGTACAGACTTTTTTCCTTGTCATTATTCCCTAAACAATGAGGTAAAACAGCTACTTACACAGCATTCACATTGTATTAGCTATTATAAATAATCTAGACAAGATTTAAAACATATGGGAGAATTGCATAGATTAAATGCAAATACTATGCCATTTTTTATAAGGGACTTGGTCATTCACCAATTTGGGTATCTGCAGAGGATCCTGGAACCAATCCCCTATGGATGCCAATGACCCACCACATATATATATATGACAGTGGGCATGTTATGTTTGTCTGTGTTATTATATTTTAACAAATAATATGTATTCCATTATCTGTGTTTAGAACATTCAAACATTGATCATATTCAAGGATTTTTAGAAAGTCTTAATGTATTTTTTAAATGGAAATCTTTCTTATACAGCAATGTAATTAAACCCAAAGTTAATAATAAAAGAAGATCCAGCAAGAAGATCCAGTACTTAGACATTTCAAATGAATCTGGAGCTAAACATACCAATGAAAACTGAAATTAAATTACAATTAGGATGCCTTATACAGAAATCTCTGGAGTTTGGTCAATGTAGTACCTAGAGGAAAATTTGTAGAATTAACTGCTTTTTTGGAAGTAAAAATAATAAAATAAATGAATTAAGTGTTTGACACATGAATAGAGCAAAATAATAATAAAATAAACCAAAATAAAAATTCAAACCCCAAAATTTTTAAATGCAGGGATAAATTAATGAAGAATAAAATAACAGTTAGATATTTAATTAACAGTAAAACACAAAAGATTTAAATAATTTTATTTAAAAATAAAGCACACAAAAAAATTCAAGTCCGGCCAAGAAAAAAATTGGAAGTCAAACACACAGCATTAGCAACAAGAACAGGAATATAACCACAGACACTGTGGAGGTCGAATAATGGTAATTCAGAACCACATCCAGCTCTGCACTATACATGTGATCATTTACATCAACTGGAAAATATTTCAAGAAAGCAAATATGAACAGTATTAAGTCAAAATAAGAGAACCTGGATAAATGACAGGAACCTGACCCTGAATACTGGACACCACTCTGGACCTTCTGACCCTGTGGTCTCTGGTCACCACTCCAGTGCTATAGTAATACCTCCAGAGTAGAAGCCATGTGCCCTCCCTTCTGATTGTGAAGGTCAGGTGGTGCATCCAGCTCTCAGTGTTGGAGTCCTGGGACCACACAGTAGCTCAGAGTCACTATCACTTTTTTTGGTGAGAGTGGACTCTGAAAACTCAAGACAGAAAAGTCTCTGCCAGAATGTAGGAATGGAGCTCAGAGACTCATTGACCAAAAAGACATGTGGCCACCACATGATCATAAAAAGCCCTTATTAGAAAGTAGAGTAATTATCATTAGCATTTCAACAATCTCGTCTAATGCCCATGAAGCTGCAAAATAAAACACTCATCTCCTCTCTCAAGTTCAGTTCTACCATGGAGGACTTACCTCAAAGTCTATATCTCACTCCTACTTCATGCATCACGTTTACTGAGTGTCAAAAATGAGCAAGATGTAATTCCAATGGTTGCTTATGTATGTTCACCCAGATGCCTCCCATAATATCTCAAAGGCAACAAATCCCAAAGGTGGCCACAGACCACTGACTCTCTTTTCACTCTTCTGTAAAACAAGGATAATAAGAGTACCCACCTTTCAAAAGATCATAAGGTTTAAGTGGACCTGTGCCAGGAACATGATTAGGGATAAAGAAACATTAATGACATTGATAGTTATCCTTCCTTGCATCCCATGATCCTCGCCTCATTAGAAACTCACTTGACCCAAGTATGATTTTTATCTCTCAATACTCAGCTCATATTGAATAGATGAAACCCTTGACTTTCTTCACTTTCAGTGCTACGTCAGGCCCTCCCATGCCATTCGTCCTATTCCCCTGTCTAGCCAAACTGCCCTTCGTGTTGTTCCTTGAAGAACCCAAGTCCATTTGTGCCTCAGAACTTTTGCTTTTACAGTTCTGCTTGCTAGGTTCTGCCCCAGACCTTTTATCTGGTTGGCCTCTGGTCATCCTTTGGGTATCGTCCTATCTCTCCTGTCCTCAGAGAGAATGTCTATAATTACTGTAAGTAAAATGCAGTGACCTTCCCAGCCCACCCCTCACTCTTCTCCACTTTTTCCCTTTTTCCCATCTTATTTTCTTCATATCGCTGCCTGGCATAGGTGGTTTTCTCTCTCTCTCCTCTCTCTCTCCTCTCTCCTCTCTCCTCTCTCCTCTCTCCTCTCCCCTCTCTCCTCTCTCTCTCTCTCTCTCTCTCTCTCTCTTATTAGAATGTAAAATCAGTGACCTAAGAGATCTTAGAGCCAGAATCTCAATAAATATTTACTAAATTAATGGATGCATGAGGAAATAATGTGCAGATGGATGAATTGTGGCACAAATGGATGGATACATGAATTAAGAGTCACTTGTCATATTACTTAAAATCTGAATGATTATCTACTTAATATCTATGTCCCAATATGAGTACTGAAAGGTAGAGATTGTGTCCTACTAATCCCTATAAACCTCGTGCCTGAAACTTTGCCACCAGCCTTCTGCTGACTTCAATTAATTCCCTTCTATTGTCCTATGCTCTCCTTGTAATGATTCTCAAGTTCAGTTGTTTAATATGCTCTCTCTGCTTTCTTGCTGACAAATGAAAGATGGCCACAATTCCTTTAACTTGTCTCCCAGTGAGAAGTGAGCTTCCCCTTGAATCTGGACTGATCTCAGTGACTTGCTTGACCCATAGAACGTAGCAGAAGGAGGTTGCTGTGACTCCTTCAGTGTGTCATAAAAGCCTCGCAGTCTCTATGTTGCTCTTGGAACTCTCATTCTTAGAACCCAGTTGCCAAGGTGTGAGATGCACAGTCCTCATGGATAAGTCTATGGATAAGTCTGAACAGCCAGGCACGTGAGTCATCCCAGATGTTCAGCCAGGTGGGCCTTCAGATGGCCCAGCAAACATGTGACTGTTACCTCCCAGACAACTAAGGAACAATGATAAAATCAATTGTTTGAAACCATTAAGTTTTTAGATAATGTCCAAGGCAAAAATAGCGAATAGGAACACTGTCATTATCACCTAAATCAAGAAGAAATGAAGGAGAGGCCAGTACACACAGTGGAACACAAACAACACTGGAACTGGGGGTTCCCTAGTCTTAGCTCTCCTCCCAGGCAGGTGTGCAGGTTCAGAAAACATGTAACTACTCCAAGGTCTTTTTTGGACGGGGGCAGGGTTGGAATTTTGGTTTGAAAGATTAGACCAGTCACAGTAAGTCTGTCTTCTGTCCTTCTATGTACACATTTCTATCATTTGTTTTTATCAAATTTGCTTTTATAACTAAATAATGTTATCCATTCGGATTGTCTTGGGACTGAAAAAATGTCACCATCACCACACTCTTGCCTTGGGTGGGGACAGCCTGAGGGATTAAGACAAAACTGAGACACCAGAGTGCCATTCTGTGAGTGGTAAAGGCTCAAGCCCGTTGTAGAGACACAACCAAGAAGCCTGGTTGGCAGTTATTAAAATGTGTCCATTAGAAATCGGATGGTGACCCCAGGTCAGGGACAGGAAGGACTTAGGGGTTGCATTGTTTTGCCTTGTTTTGTTTCTGCTTTTAAATGAAGGTTTTGATGATGTTGGCAAGTGGCTCACCACACAAGGAGAGTGCAGGTTCAGTGGAGGCCAACGCCCCTTCTAGCTCTGATACCATAGTTCCAGGATTTCAAACACTTTCCTTGGTTTCCAAAGCAGAAATCCAATTGTGATTATGTGGCTCCCCTGCTGAAAGCCTGTCAGGCTTCTATTGTCTGTACCAAAAAGAACAATTCAGATTCCTTACACTTGAGCCAAGCTCTCCACCTACGCCTCCTGCTCCCTTAACACCACTACCTCCCACAGTTCGACTCTATTCACATTGAACCCTGAGTCCTTACTGAACTGCCATGTTCCTCCCCCCTAAGTGGAGAATAGGATGCAACGTGCAGGTTGCTTTTGCTGGCTCTTGTGTTACTTCTGGTCCACTTCCTATTACATTTTCCTGCCTGTGACTACACTGTCCTTGGATTTTGGATGTGATTTGATACCAGCTTGCTTTAAAATTGCCATGACTTGGGATAGCAGACTGATTTTGCACTGGCCATTGCCATGCAGATGAACTTTGGACTTAACTGGTTCTTAGATTACCTTCCTTAGACCTGGTTACCTCCTCTGATAGCAAATATTCTTCACTTCCTCATTTACCCCTGCAAACAAGGAAACAGTGGCAGGCATGCATCTCTTTGTGACACCCTTCCATCTGCTCAAAGGCCCAGTTCTCTTCTGCCATCAGCATTGCAAACACTCCTATTCATACCCAAGTCTCTCTGCAAATGCTCCCTGCTCTCAGGATGAAATGGAGCACACTGAGCACTTAGCACAAAGGTCAGCTTTCAATAAGGAGTGACTAATTTTTTACATCTTCCCTCATCCACTTTTAAAATTACATAAATAACTTTTGCATAAATAATATATACACATGATACAAAATCAAAAAGATATTTTTGGTCAAGAGACACATTATTCAACATTTTTGTCTGCATATTTATTTTATCCAGCATATTGGTGTTTGGCATGCACAGTACTCAATCCCAGGTGGTTTTAAAAAAAATACTCCAGGAAACTTTGTTTTCTCTTTAGTTTGCTCAATAAATTCAGCGTGTCTGTCTTTTGGCAACGTGAATAATATATTCTCAACATTGACATGAATGTAAGACAATTGCAGTCTCTGATTACTATGGGAACTTATTACTTTTTTTGTTCAATTGAAGATATTCTCATTTTAAATGTGGAAACACAAATGTATGGAAAGGTTGTATGAAGAAAGGCCCATGCAATCTCTGTCTCCTAGAGACCAACCACCCTCTACCAAGAGAAAAAGGTAATTTTCAAGTCATTTTTAATATTTTACTATTGATAAATTAAACTATCCAGTCATAAAGATGATCATTCTCCCTTTTGACACTGCAACGCAATGTCATTTTCTGCACTTGACTACAGGGATCTCAAAATCAGGGAATGGGTCTCATTTATCTTTACACTGTTAGCACACACCCTATGGAACTCTAAGGCATCGACGAATGTCTCTGGAACTGAGTTGACAAACTACCCCACACAGAGCTTAATAATTAAGAGGGAAAATTAACTGTGTATACTTGTGGAAATCTGGGAAGTCAACGGGGTCAGAACTCACCATCTCCACATCTCTTCTCTTCCCACTTCCAAAGCAGCAATCAAGGCTCACACTGTCCCTCTTATCACCTTCAGACATATCCCTTGCCCTTCACTGTGAATCAGGTTTCCCAGCTATGGGGTCACTTCTTATCTGTGCAGGAAGTGCCTGAAGAAGAGGCCCAGAGACCAGAATGCTTAACCTGAGCACCAGCCTGGCTCTAGGCTTATTTGCTAGAAATCCTAAGATTCCTTACAGTTCAATGGGAATTGGCCTCTGGCCACAGAAACTCTTTTCTAACCACTTCCCCTATTTCCTCATGTTTCTCTGGATTTCTCAGTTCACATCTGCTATGACCATAGGCCACTCTAACACCATGGTGACTGACCTCTCCCCTGGTCATGTCTTACATTTTACGTCACAATCCTTTCTAGTTATTTGGTTTCTTCACCTGTTACTTGTCCCTATTACCAAGATAATAATAATATTAAGATGAGGGAAACAGTCAAAATGCAAGGGACTTGCCCTAGGTCACAGGCTGGGAGGCACAATGGGGCTTCAAGCAGGTCCCAGCCCTGCACACCCACAGCTTCACCCACACCAACCACAGGCCCAGATGCACTGTTTTATGCAGTTAGGTGAGGCAGTCACACAAGCCCGGTAGGTAAGGAGTGGAAAATAGACCTTAACTCTAGAAATAGTGGTTCAGTTGAGAGGTCTCTTGCATAATAACCAGTAATGCACAAATCTGCCCCAAATCACAGCCACCAACCCCAGGAGTTCCTAAGAGAACAAGTCAAATGGGAAAAATAATAGTACTTAATTACCAGCTGTGCTTTGCACACCCTGATGCAGATCTCTTGGTGATGCTGGATAAAGAAGGCCCTGCCCAAGGTATATAGCCCTATATCTCTCACCTTCCCTCCTATCCCCACTGGGTCCCAGAAAACCAAATTCCAACCAGAAAGAACAAAGGAAATGGCCATGTAAATTAGTCAAAAAGGCCTGACCCAAACTGGTATTGTTTTTATAAGCCTGCTCTGTGATCAGATGTCTAAAGTGAAAGAAAAGGCCACTGACAGGCCCACAGCTCTGCCCTAGAAAAGAGAACACAGAATAAGTTCACCCTTATGATTAAGCAGCTGAGTGAATGCAGAATCGAGGGCCATTCACATCGTACGGACACTGCCACTTCACTCAATAGAGCCACAAGCACATCTGGCTCCACCAAAGCTCTGAAGGTATGCTCCAAGACTGCTGCCTCCTCCTCTAGGGGCATGGGGGGGACGACAGGGCACCAAAGAGGGAATCAGTCAAAAGAAGCTTCTGGAAAGTTCCTAACAACTGGCATTACAAGTTTGCCTCTTCCTATTCTCACAAGCTCAGTGACTATAAATGGGAAATAGATACCTCATGCAGTATGGAAGTGCCTGTGTCTTAGTTCATTTTCTGTTGCTATGACATAACACCTGAAATCTGGTAATTCATAAAGAAGAGGCATTTATTTTGGCTCACAATTCTGAAAATTCATCACACTAGCATCTGCTCTGCTTCTGTGAGACCTGCCTGGTAGAAGGTATTACCTGGCAAGAGAGGAAGCAAAAGAAAACTGAGGAAGAAAAACTCACTTTATAAAAAGCTGCTCTTGAAATAATTAACTCACTCTCAGGGGAGCAACACTAATCCCTTCATGAGGGTAGAGTTTCCATGACCATTTTCTAACACAAGAATTTGGGGGGACAAGCCATATTCAAACCATGTAAGTGGAAACCCCCCTTCATCAGTGTGAATGTGCCCATTTTCGTCACTCCACAGTGTATGCCTCCCTCCGGGTAATACACAGCCTGGGAGAGTAATTTCATCCTCTCCTATTCCTACCATCCTCCAGATTCTCGCAAAAATGGTGTCTGAAAGTCTGTCAAGAAATGAGTCATGTGTCTGGCCTTATAGTGATGGAAGGAAGGCAATGAGTCCAAAATCTAAGTCAGATGCTCAGCAGGTAACTCCAGAGTCGAAAGCAGTTCTTGGACTCATGCTGACCACCAGTAGAGTAAGGAGTGGATGAGGCGGACATCTGTCCTTCCTGGGCTCAGTCAGCCCCTGTATTTACTCTCTGTCAATTCAGAAGACCACAGAATACCCCAAGACATCACCTCACCCTCCTGTTGCACCTCACCCAGGTCGTGGAGTCCCAGATTCTCACGCAAGGTAGCTGCTTCCCCACAATGGTGAATCTGCTGTCTCTCAACCAAGGTCCCCAAACATGAACCCAAAGTTGGATATCTGGGTGACCTGCCTTCTGTCATATTCTCTGCAGTCACCAGAAGCAGACCCACATTCTCTTGTGCATGTCCTAGGTGTGTCCATAACTTTTCCTGGTCTCCAAAGCACATCTGCTTACCTCCCACCTCCTGCCTCTCCTTCCCACACCCTCAGTCAATGGTGGATGCCTCTCCATAAGCTCTGTCTTCATCATTGCACATTCCAGTCTCCTGGTTAGTTCCTATGGGCAGTTTCTTCTCAACAATGTTGGAGGATCTCAGTCTAGGTGGATGGATACCTAAGTGAGAACACTGTGTGTGGAACACATCAGAGCACAGCATAAACTTTCTCTAAAAATAAGACCCTCCCTTATACTGTCTGGGGAATTCTGCTGAGTAAGGTCCTTGTTGAGTCTAAAGATAATCCCTTTCAGGTCCCCAAGGAAGAGCTAGAGCCAGAATTCCTTCTTGAGCATCCTCTGCAGTGGACAGTGCAAGAGCGCTAAGGATCAGCTTCCCAATGGAAGGGAAGGCTTGGTGTGTCTGAGAGAGTGGCCAGCAGGAGGCTCTGGGCACAGATCCTGGACTGTCCCATTCTCTCTGCAAATGGATGATGTTTCCTGAACTGTCTGGCCCTCAAAAGGCAAATGAAGTCATAAATCATAATCCTACAGTCCAGTCAGTAGATTAATTTTAGGTAAATCAATGATGAACCAGAGGAGTGACCCAGACTCTGGGGAAGTGTAGTCGGGCTCTGTTCCAGCCTACAGCACCCCACTTGGCCAGTACTGAGGGGCAGGTTCTGAATCACTGTTGCTGTCCAAAGATCCTGGGTCATTCCCATCGACCTGACTGCTGTCCTACACACACGTACACTGGAAGACATAAAGCCCTGGGAGCCACTATTTCCAAAATAAAATAATGAGAATCTCTTCTGTGCTGTGGATGCTCCACCAAGAAATAACCACAAGGCCCTGCCAGCCAATCCTCCTTTGAGGTTGAATGGCAAAAGTAAGCACACACCTAAAACAAGACTGTAAACACTCAAGAGAGAAAAGCAACTGCATTGCAAGGAAAGGGGATGAGCAAATGGTAAAAGGAAAAAAAGTGTGCTATAAATCAGCTCCACCTTTGTCCACCCATCCATGTTCCAGGTTATGACAAGAGAGGTCCCTGGGGATGAAACCATCAGAAGAGGAAGAACTGGGGCTGAAAATCCCCAGAGAATCTTTCGGATATCTGTGGCCTCCATCTCTTGGGATTCAGCTGATATATTTAGAGGAGGCCTTAGTCTTGGACTCCAAGGAGAAAAAACGTGGATCAACCGTCAAAGTGCGGGAAATCACATTTTCTTTTATTGTTAGGACGACTGTGGTTCAAATACACCCTTGGTCCTCATTCTAGGAAAGCGATGGGGCCCAAAGGAAGAAGCAAAGACAATAAAGTCAACAGATGTGAGTTTGAATCTTCTCAGTCACCCCTGAGGACTTGGGGAAGAGGCCTGGCAAACCAGGAAAGAAACCCCTCAGGACTTCTACATAGCCAGAAAAGAGGCCAAGAGATTGAGTGGAACTAATTGCTGGAAGGAAGTCAGGAAGATGTGAGTTCTTCCCCTTGGATTTGGAGGATGGAGGAATAGATGCCGAGTGTGGAAAAGTATGAGGATGAGCTCTGGGCACTATCTCTCCCAAACCTCCTCCACGCCAGCTCCCACCCGCAAGAGCTCAGAACCCGCTCATTGCTACTCTGTATCCTTCGAATTTTTCCCTTTCAACCACGTTCTAGGATATGCCAGACCCTGTGCTGGCAGTTGGGGGTAAAGTGATGAAGACTGAAGTGAGCTCTCAGTCACTGTGGCTGTCAGTGTGGTCGTCCTGGCCCTCGTCTTGGGTCTCCTCTGCAGCATCTTTTGTTTGGGTGGCCCCTTTAGCTGCTCTATCTGTTCAGCCCCTTTCTCTCTGTGATTTTTCTATCTCAGCTTGAGGGAGGCCATGTTCTCCTGCAACTCTCTGAACACTCTTCCTAAATTACTTTCAGCTCTGGTAGGAAATAGTTTCAAGGCAACATTCTTTAGCTGGCTATGCACAGCACTGCCAGCTCCCCTCCGGGTGCTGCGCCTCTGCCCATCACATTCCTGTGTGCTGTAATAGCTGCTCAATAGCTGTGATTGTTTCTAGGGACTCGTCCTCAGCCAGGAACTTACAAATTGAGAGCCCCATCCCAGCCCTCTTTTCTAAGCCGGCAGACAGGGGGAAGGCCTCAGGGTAGAGATGAGAAACGGAGGCTTTGCCCTACCAGGAATAGCTCTTGGATGGGAGGCCACATTCAGAAGCTATTTGAGGTTGCAAAGGTTGTGAAATTGTCAGTCATTATTTGTTTAACACTGAGGCAATAGCCCCACTTCCTGATCCACTCAGCTCCTTGCCTAGAAAATTTTAGCTCACGGATTCATCGATTTCCTTTGTTTTCTTTTACTTCCCTGCACCAGATCTTCAGGAACTGAGTGTGACTACAGACAAAACATAATTATAATTTGTTACTGTTATTTGCCTCTCCTCCAGCCTCTCTACCTTTAGCCTAGGTATTCATCTCTCACACTGACTTTGCCTTCTTGAACTGTCTACGTGTGTGTGTGTGTGTGTGTGTGTGTGTGTGTGTGGTGTGTGTGCCTCTTCTCCAGATTCTGGTTGGTTGAAATCCTATATTTATGTCCCTAGTTCAGCACAGAAGCTACAGCATGGCAGACCCTCCACAAACGTTTGCCTATTGAATTCAACTGAACCTCATAGGGTATCATTTTCAACTCGGGATACCAAAGAATGGCTCAAATAATGGGCACTGGAGCTTAACCATGTGACAAGAGAGACTCCACTCTTGCCATCTCTATGATGGCACTCATAGAAAAGGAGATGGTCACAAAACACAAGAGCAATTCCTCTGAACACAAGAATATTTTAGGCTATCAGAGCCAATAAGAGAGAAACATTGTTAGATTTAAGACCAACATCATTCTGCATAGATAACAAAGTAGAAAACATCATTTAAGAAAGAGAATAGCCTTTGCAACAATAGATTGTATACCTGCTGAAAAATCTATGAGAATCTGTGGTGTGTCTTATGGTGCCTAAAAATAGAATGGTAGATAGATATTTCCACCCTCCCTCTCTCCTAATAATTGCTGTGACATTTTGCAAGCCACCTCAACAAATGCAGGGCCTGTGTAAAGCAAAAGCAGCAACTGCAGAAGTACCTGCTCAGGTACGAGGATGAGGTCACCTGGACAGCTGCAGGGGACAGTCAAAAGGGACACCATTCTAGTGGGGGCCTTCTTGCTGCATCTTCTCATGGCATAAAGCGAAAGGACAAGACAGATTTTAAAAAGAACAGAGGAAGGAGGGAGAAAGGGGCTGAACTCATCTTTTTATCATGAACGTCCACACACACAACAGCATTAATCCATTCATGATGGCTCTGCCCTCGTGACCTATTCAGCTCTTACAGATCCCACCTCTCAACACTGTTGCACTGGGGGTTCATATTCTATCACTTGAACTTTGGGGGACACAGTCAAACCACAGTGTCCATATTATGTCAATTCTAATAATTAGGTAGCTCCTCCTTCTATATATTGGCCCCTGTTTGAATGAGATAGAGTTAATTTCTTTCCACATGACAGCAGTCAGATATTCTTTTACAGCCTGGACTATGAACCAATGCATCCCCATTTTGTATAGACCCCATATCGAGGCAGAGAGCTATCAATTATTGCACTAAAACACCTCTGGAAAATTTCCCTCCCACTTCATGTCAATCCTCGGATGATACTTACTCAGGTACACACAAAGCATCTCGTAGTTTGTCATTTAACAGGATGCAATCAGTGTAAAACACATGCTAGGTATTGGTTACCATGGAGGTGAACGAGAATTTGCTGAAGCAGTGAACAGAACACAAAGGGTCCTTGCTGACATCTTGAAACTCTGATATCCAAACCAAATCCCCTCTCCCAGACTAGTGACACTGCCGAGTAAAGAAACCAATTTGTTAAAAATAACCCAGTTTTAGGGTCTTATGGAACCCACAAAAGCATCTGGTGATTATGGCTTCATCTTGCTGTGGCTTACAAATTATCATTTCTTTAGAGCCGATTTTATTTTATTTATTTAGTTTGTGGTGCTGGGGATTGAACCCAGGACCTGTGCTTGCAAGGCAAGCACTCTACCAACTGAGCTATATCCCCAGCCTTAGAGGCCATTTTAAAATATGTCCTGAGATCATCATTACTGCTCTGTTGAATGAAGAACCATATTATTAAGTTTTGTTTTGTTACGGTTGTGTCTGAGTTAGGTTGGGACTGATTTTCTCTCTCATTTATACTAACACATGACTTTCTTCAAGACTTAATGGTAAACTAAACTCTCAGAACTAATTAAAGTGACTCTACCTGGAAGGCTGTAGAAATACTCTACTAGTATTTCTTAGCAAAATAAATATTGACCTCAAGATTCAAAAGAAGGAAAGGGGTTGTGAGTTGGTGGGGAGAATATAAGATGAGAGAGACATTTATAACAAAAAAAAAACAGCAAATACAAAGCACTCATAGAAGAAGAGATAGTCACCAAACACAAGAGCAATTCCTCTGAGCACAAGAACCTTTTAGGCAAACTATCAGAACCAATAAGAGAGAAATGTTGCTAGAGTTAAGACCAACATCATTCTGCATAGATAACAAATTAGAAAACTTCATTTAAGGAAGAGAATTGCCTTTGCAACAATAGATTGTATACCTGCTGAAAAATCTAACAGAAGAGATGCAAAACCATCATTATGGAGAAATACTTTTAACTTTTTTGAAAGAAACATATGAAAACCTTGAAAAATTGAATTGGATACCATAGTTATGACCTCATATCATAGAGATGTCACTTCCCTCCCCCACAAATAATTCACAAGTGCAATGAAATTACAATCAAAATTCCAAACAGCATTTCCATGGGATAATCTTAAAGGTTATTGGGAAAAGTAAAGGTACAAAATAGCTGGGGAAATTCTAAGGTCAAAAAATAAAAAGAATATGACAAAAGGACAGATGTACTTACTAGATATTGGTCATTAAAAGAATGTGATTCTGACCTAAGATAACGAGGCCAATTTAACAAAATGGAGAACCCAGAAACAGACCCATACCCAGATAGTCATAGAAACCTGAACTATGACAGGAAGGGCTTTATAAATCACTGGGGAAAGAAAGGACAATTTAATAAATAGTGCCAAGATAGCTAGAAATCCATATCGATATTGACAAATTAATACTGTGTTATATCGGTTATTTTCAGATGGATTAAACATTCCACAACTCATAAGAATTGTGACCTTTAGCAAGCACCTTAACCCCCACTCTCTCACCTGTAAAACAGGCACACTAATACTTCCATGCCACGGTTATAATTCCTACAGTTACTGTGGAGGCTAAAGAAGACATTTTTTAAAAAATCACTTAGAACAGCAACCAATACATTGAAGTATTTGTTAAATATTTAAACTAAAGTCAATGTTAAAGAAATACTGATAACTTTTGGTAGAAAATATTTGAAAGACTCCTTATGACATCTAGAAGGTGAGAATTTTTTGAGCTAGAAGCCAAAATCATGAGCATAATGAAAAACATAAAGTTGACTATGTTAATGTTTATAAATCTCTGTCACTAAGGATATTATAACCAAACTTTAGGTCAAAATCAGTCCAAAGATTGAGAGACAGTATTTACAATATAACAATAGAATATAGAATGAATAGGATAGAATAGAACAGAACATACACCTGATTTATAAAGAACTACGACAAGTAAGAAAAAGACAACACAGAAGAAAATGTAAACAAAGGATACGAACAGGCAGTTGAAAGAAAGGGAAATCTTAAGGTCAATAAGTATATAAACTGGATTCAATTTCACTGATAATTGGGGAAATACACATCTTTACATGATTTATTAGTCCATTTTGTGTTGCTATAACAAAATACCTGAAACTGGGTCTTTACAAGGAAAGAGATTCATTTGACTCATGATTCTGATAACTAGAGGGTCCAATCAGCATGTTGCCCGTGTCCTGATAAAGGTCCCCTGGCTTTTCACATAGCAAAGAAGCAGAAAGGGAATCAGTTGCATGTAGAAGGGTCCAAGTACATGGGGTGGCCTTGCTTTCTAATAATCTGCCCTCACGAGAGGTAACTCACTCCCTAAGACCATCACTAACCCCTTCTAAGACAGTTCTCTTATGACCTAATTACCTCTTAACGTTTCCACCACCTCAGTACCACCACCTTGGAGACCAAGCTCCCAACATAAGAACCTTTGGGAACCATATTCAAACCATATCCAAACCACAAAACTCCCATTATTCTAGCAGTCTTTGGGAAGAAAATAGATAAATAAGAAAAATCATACCCTGCTGGTGGAATTATAATTTAGACAAGTATTATGGAGAGAAATTTGGCATCATCCAGGAAATTTAAAGCTTAGCATGCTCAAAGATACAACATAATCCACCCTTCATCACAACTATCTTCTCCCAAAGGCTTCCTATTTTTCTATGAATAATAACTCTATTTTTTTCCAATTGCTGAGATCAAGAATCTGGGAGCCATCCTTATCTCTGTTTCTCATATCCACATCTGATCCCTTAAAAAGTCTAGTAGCTTTTAGTTAAAATATATCTAGAATCCTACTACATCTCAATGTCTTCAACAATGCTCTCTGATCTGAGCCTCCATCATCTCTCTCCTAGACCATTGTAATAACCTTCTACTGTCCATCTGCTTTCCTACTTACTGTCTTTTAATGTGTTTTCAACTGATCAGCCCAAATGACCTTACTCATGTTAGTCCCCAGCTCAAAACCCTCCCATGACTCCCTATTTCACTCAGAATAAAAGCCAATGATATCAAATGATCACAAGACCTCTCATGATCTAGCTCCCATATCCTCCCTGCCTCTTCCCCTTCTGTCACCCTTGCACCCTCTGCTCCAGCACATGCGTCTCTGCACTGGTCCTTGAATCGGGGCCATATTTCCACCTCAGCCCCTTTGCATTTGCAGTTTCCTGGAGCTGGAATGCTTTGCCCATTAAACCCACACTCCTTGAAACTTAAGCAAATGACATCTTTTCAATAAAACCTCTGTTTCGTGGGCTACCTCTTCTAAATCACAACAGCACCTCCACCACAAACACGTGCACTTACAAAATCCACCACCTTCTTATTTTGGAGAAGAGGGGTCTCTCTCATGCCTAGCAAATGTATGTTTGGAGAGGAAGGAAATTTCTGTCCTTTCTGTTAACTTCCTATTCTTAAAAACAGTGTTCAGTACATAGCAGACACTCAGTAAATATTAATTCAATAAATAAACAGCCACACAAACTATAAAGCTAAACTTCCAGGTACTGTATTGAGGGCTCCAACCTTGACAAGAAGGGAAAAAAGAGGGGTTCCCTCAGGGGACTGAAGTTCTGGAAGGAAAGTTTCTGGAAGGAAAAGAATTGAACGAGTACATATACATATGGATAAATAATTTTAAATAATTAATGATTTTATAAAGGAAAATTCCATTGTTTTCTCCTGACAGGATGGGTGTTTGTTTCGTTTTGTTTTGTTTTGTGGGGACTATATTAACTATGAAAATGTTTCCTCCTCCCTGTCATGAAAATAAATCATTTCTTGATATTCTCAATTGCTCCACTATAACATTTCTTTTCCTTTGTTCTAGTGTCAAATGGCATCGTGCTCAAAAGTTTCATTGATGACTTTGAGCCCAGAGGGACAGACGGGAGAACCCCCTCCTCTTTTCATAGACCCATTGACAGCACTCTCCAACCCACCAGAATGCCTTCTATCCACTGGAAGGACAGACCCTGGGAGATGCAGGGCTGCATGTCTCCTTTTTTTCATGGAATCTTATGAGCTTCTTGTGACTGAAAAACGATTTCAGGAGCCTGCCTCGCAATGGTAAGACGCAGATGGCGTCTGGAACGTGGAGCCCCGAATTGCCAGCTTTTCATCATGTCTTCCAGCCCGGCCCTAAATCCACACTTGGTTGCATTTTAAAAGTAGGTGAAAGATCTTGGGAAAGAAGCCATCGAATGCTTGCCGATTACATTGGGTGAAGTGAATTATCTTTATTGAACCCAGATATAAGGGGGTGCACTCGCTCGTGAGGAATCCCACCACCAGGCCAGTGCATTCTCCCCTGGAGCCGCTGGCCATGAACGAACGGCGCTGCTGATGTAATGCTGAGGTTTTGTCTCTTCGCCCCTTCGTGTGGCGGTCCAGATCTGTGTTTCATTATCTGCACCACATGTTCTCTCCTTGGTGCATGTTGCGATTGTTGACTTGTAGAGCATCAAAAAGAAACAGAGTTAAGAACAGCAGAATTTGGCCAGAGTCAAAAGCAACTCAGAGTTTGAGCTCAAAGTTTCTCTCAGAGCAAGAAGAGAGCCTCAATTAAGACGGAGGCTTACAACAATGCCTTTTATTTGAACCAAAGACTCAAGCTTAAACATCTGTATCCAGAAATCCTTGTGCCTGGACAAACCTGCAATCTGACCCTGCACAAAGCCAGCTGGACCCGGGAGGTGTCTTGGCAGCTGTGCTTCGGAGGACTGCGGCAATAACCTGTCTTGCTTTAGCATTCAAGTGTCTCCAGCCCATGGAGCCTAGAGAGTTCTAACAGATTCCAAGACCCATGGCAGCATATCCATCCCGAGGTTTAATGGGATGTGCTTTCCAGGCACACTGTGTCTTTCAGCTCAGTGACACATCCTATTACTCTACAGATTACATCAGACATTGTCTCAATTAAGCAAAGACACCAAAAGTGTCCAGACTTACAATGGATGCTGGGTAATCAGCATCCAGCTCAAGAAACAGATTGCCCAGTACCAGAGAAGCCTCCCACATGCCCCTCAGTCTCTACATAGCCCACAAGAAGCCACTGTCCTGACCTCCAACAATATAAATTACTCTACAACAGCCTACTCGTCTCACAATGCCCTTATCATTAAATGTACCATCGATGTGTTACTTACATCACACACCTTGTTCCCCTCCCCACTTCATTCATTTACCCATTCACAGGTGATGGAGCTGAGAGACAAAGCCCCCTGCCAGGATTTGGTTTTTGAGTCCACCATTACCTAGCCCCTTGATGCCTCCTTCCTTCATCTTTAAAAGGAAGGCAACAATACCAAAGGCACTCAGGCAGAGCACTAATCTCCACGATATAAAAAGAACTCAAAAACCTTAACACCAAAAAAACAAATAACCCTATCAATAAAGGGGCTAAGGAACTGAACAGACATTTCACAGAAGAGGAAATATAATTAATCAACAAATACATGAAGACATTTTCAACATCTCTAGCAATTAGAAAAATGCAAATGAAAACCACCCTAAGATTTTCATCTCACCCCAGTCAAAATGGCAATTATCAAGAATACAAGTAACAACAAATGCTGGCAAGGATGTGGGGAAAAGGTTCACTCATACATTGCTGGTGGGACTGCAAATTGGTGCAGCCACTCTGAAAAGCAGTGTGGAAATTCCTCAGAAAATTTGGAATGGAACCACCATTTGACCCAGTTATCCCACTCCTTAGTTTATACCCAAAGGACTTAAAATCAGCACACTACAGTGACATGTCACATCAGTATTTATAGCAGCTTAATACTTAATTCTCAATAGCTAAACTATGGAACCAACCTAGGTATCCTTCAACAGATGAATGGATAAAGAAAATGTGATATATATATGATGGAATACTACTCAGCTTTAAAGAAGAGAGGAATGATGACATTTGCCGGCAAATGAATAGAGCTGGAGATTATTATGCTAAGTGAAATAAGCCAATCCCAAAAATCCAAAAACCAAATGTTTTCTCTTATATGCGGGATGCTAATTCACAATAAGTTGGGGGGTGGCTAGGGAAGAAAAGAAGTACTTTGAACTAGGCAGAAAGGAATGAAGGGAGGGGAGGGAATGGGTGGGTAGGAAGAATTGCAGAATGAATTGGACGTTATTACCCTATGTATTTATATGACTATATGACCAGCAAGTTTCTACATCATGTACAACCAGAAGAATGAGAAGTTACACTCCATTTATATATGACGTGTCAAAATGCGTTCTATTGTCATGTATAAATAATTAGAACAAATTTTTAAAAATTTTTTAAATGAAGACAACAAAATAGGATTTTCCAGGGTAGCAGTGAGCACTGCTTTGAGGTCTACGCTAGGGATGCTGTATTCTGAGGGAGATAAAACAGAATAAACTTTAAAAAGTTAAAAAAATAAGATAATTTGTGTAACATGTTTAAAAATGTTTCCTTCTGATGCGTAGGAAGCAACCCATAAATCCCCTCCCTCTTTCCCAACTTCCTTCCCTCCATCCTGCCTCCATTCTTTCCTTCTTTTCTTTCACTCATTCATTCTTTTTCATTTATTTTCTTCAGCTGTGTCTTCTGGGAAGACAGGTCCCTAGCGACCCTGGAATTCTCCCCCCGGCTCACACCACATACAGGGAACCACAGACGGGCAGCCCCAGACCCAGCTGCAGCAGCCGGCCCACAGTGCTCCCTCTGCCCTTTTCCTGATCATTCCAATGGGTCCATCCCTACCTCTGGGTTCTTCCCTCTCCATGCCCCTGCCCTGATCCCCTGTGCTTCCTCCCTCAGCGAACAATACCATCATCATCCCATGTTGCTCAGACATTTCCTTCCTTAGTCATCCTTCCCTCCATTTCCAGGTCCTCAGATCCTTTCATGTTCATGTTCATGACTTTTAAAATTCTTTTTTTCTCTCTTTTTTTTTTTTTAAACTTGGGATTGAACCCAGGGGTGCTCTATCACTGAGTTACATCCCCAGACCCCTTTTTTTTTGAGACGGGTTCTTGCAATCCATCTGCTTCAGCCTTTTCAGTCACTGGGATACAGGCATGTGCTACCATACATGGCACTTTTTTGGTTTTTGGGGTTTTTGTTGTTGCTTTTTTGGTGGGGGGGTGGTATTAGGGGTTGAATACCAGCAGCATTTCACCACAGCCACATCTCCAGTCCTTTTTCTTTTTTTCTTTTGACACAGGGTCCTGCTAAGTTGCTTAGGGCCTCACTAGATTGCTGGCTTTGAACTTGTGATCCTCCTGCCTCAGCCTTGTGAGCCACCTGGGACTATAGGCGTCCGTCACCACACCTGGCACTAAATTTCTTAAACCTGTCACCTTCTCCTGACCCATTTCTACTACCTTGACTCATTCCAACATATTTTTCTTTTGGATTAAAAGGATGCCTTCATCAAGGATCTGCCTCCACTCTAGGATCTCGCTGATGCATTTCCGAGGTAAGATCCAACCCCTCACATTTCTCCAGGTCCCGTTGCGTGTT
Source organism: Glaucomys volans (assembly GCA_020662805.1). Classification (NCBI taxonomy): domain Eukaryota; kingdom Metazoa; phylum Chordata; class Mammalia; order Rodentia; family Sciuridae; genus Glaucomys; species Glaucomys volans. The sequence continues at coordinate 845,158 of JAJEJO010001666.1, forward strand.
CCCTACCCTGCACCCCCACACGAAACTTGCCTGAACCACCTGTACTCCCTCAATGGACTGCCTCAGCTCACACCCAACAGGCTCCTTTGATGCTCCCCATCTTCTTCCCCTCTTCCCATGGCCTAACTCACAACTCCCAGGGCCCCCAAGCTTCTACTGATGCTCCAAATCCACTACTATGTAAGTGTGTTTGGTGAAGGTGACGCAGTCTTTTTCCAGTCTTTGCTCCTGGAGAACCAGGAGCACATAGAGAGCGGGTACTTAGGCAGCTTTCATTCTCCAGGACTCTCCCACTATCCTGCACACACTGCACAGCACTCTGCTGGGAAGGGGTGGGATTCCAGGGCTTGGGAAAGTGCTTAGACTGGCCCTTACCATCTGCAATTCACAGGCCAGCCTTATGACCTTCTAGCCAGGAAGTGATGGTTTCAGGGCAGCTTTGCAGGGATAGCTATCTCCTTATTGTGCATCCTCCCTCACAAGGGGCACCAGTCACTGCAGCCTCTGTAGAGAGACTCCTGTGCTTTGGACATCTTAGTGGGGTGTTTAGGAAGGGCAGTCAGAAATATCTTCCCTCCTGCTCAGATCCATGTGACTATGGCTGGATCAACTGAAAGTTCAGGGCTGACCCATGACGGGATGTGTCATCAGACAGGGGGGTCACAGTCTCTGACCTCTCAGCAGCCTTGTTGTGGATCATCCAGCATCTTGTCTACCTCCTCTCTGACTGGCAGGATTTTTAAAATGTACAGTAGTCCCCCATTATCTGCAGGGAACACATTCCAAGACCCCACCCCAGTGGACGCCTGAAGCTGCAGATCATACCAAACCCTGTACATACTATGATGAAATTTAATTTATAAATTAGGCAAGAAATTAACAATAACTGTAGAATAATTACACCAATATATTTAATAAAAGCTATGTGAATGTGGTCTCTCTCACACTCAAAATACCTTATTGTACTGTAGATCTTAATAATGTCGGCATTTTTTTATTTTAGTCTTAAGTCTAGAACTTGCATCTTTTCACTTAAAGGAAGCATACGACAGCTTCTCTGACATATCTGAATTGCCACTACTGCACCATTACTCTTGCATTTTGGAGTTATTATTCAACAAAATAAGGGTCACTAGAACACAAGCACTGCAACACCATTATGCCACCAATCTAATAACTAACAGGGCCGTAGCATATACAGCATGGATACACTGCATAAAGAGATGATTCATGTCCTGGGTGGAGCAAGATTTCATTACACTACTCAGAATAGCATGCAATTTAAAACTTATGAAGTGCTTATTTCTGAAATTTTCCACTCCATATTTTTAGACCATGGTTGACTGCAGGTAACTGATATTGTGGAAAGTGAAACTGTAGATAAGAGGGATCTCTGCATTTATGACTACCCGGTTCTATGTTTTCAAAGTTCGTCCCTTCCAAAACATGTTGATATTTAATTGCCATTTTAATAGTGTTAAGAGGTGGGACCTGTAAGAGGAAATTAGGCCATGAGGGCTCCACCCTCATGAATAGATTAATGCCCTTAACACAGAAGTGGGTTCCTTGTAAAAGGGCAGGTTTGCTTCTTTCATACCTCAGCCTTCTGCCATGGGATGATACAGCAAGAAGGCCCTCGCCAGATGCCTTGATCTTGGACTTCCCAGTCTCCAGAACTCTGAGTCAATAAATTTCTGTTCATAATAAATTATTAGACAAATGTCCCTGCTTATTATCTATTTCTCACCCACTAGACAATAAATTTCACACAATTCCAAAGACCTTCAATAATACCTATATGCTAAGTATTTGATACAGATTCTTTGAATAAGAAAATTAATTAATAACAAAATGAGAAAAAAATCCCCAAATTAGAAGTGAGGAAAGAAAATTTATTCCAAACATAAAAGACTTTAAAGCAATAATAAAGAATACTTTTTCAACCATCTGATCATGAATGAAAAAACTAGGATGAAATAAAAAGATTTTCCTACAAATAGGTAAATTATCAGTATTAACTGAAATATAACAAGAAGTATTAGAATTTGGCTGATTATCTTGAGAGAGAGAGCTATACATTTCTCATATATATATAAAACTCTGAATATTATATATCATTAATTAGAAAAATATGATTGAAAAATTAAAAGCAAGCAATTCTATGGGATTTATACCCAAGAGACATATGACTGGCTGATTAGGTAATCACATCTTCAGTTTTAATAGTTTATGTCATATTTTTTTCCCAGAGTGATTGTACTATACCCCCACCACCAACATATAAGAGTTCCTATTGGACTCTATCCTTACAAACAGCTGGTATGATCATACTTTCCATTTTTGCCAAGTTGAGGAATTTAAAAGTCTATGTCATTGTGGTTTGAATTTGCATTTCCCTGATAGCTAACAAGGTTGAGCATTTTCCATATGTTCAATGACTTTTGATATTTTTCTTCTACAAAATATAGTTTTCTTTTTTCCATTGAGCTGTCTCCTTTTGGTTTTGTAGGCTTATTTATGCACACTAAATACTAACCCTTTGTGGTTATACCTTTTCCCTGTCTGTGGCTTGTCTATTCACTTTCTGCATGGTACTTTCTGATGAGCATAAGTTCTTAATTTTAGTGTAGTTGAATTTATTAACCTTTCTATTTCTAGTGTGCACTTTTCTGTCTTGTTTAAGAACTCTTTCCCAACCCTGCATGTCATAAAGATATTCTTATTTGTTCTTCTAAACATTTTTAAATATTGCCTTTTGCATTAATGTCTTTGATCCATGTGGGCTTGTATTGTGTATAGTGTTATTTGTGAATCGTCTTGATGTGATCATCCATCACATACCAAGTTTCCATCTATAAAAGTGTCTGGTTGTGCACTCCTTTGTCTATCTGCACTATATCTCTCTACCAATACTGCATTGTCATAATTATCAAAGCTTCATAAAAATCCTCAGCTTCTGAGATCCGGGTTAAGAATCTCTACCGAGTGCTGCTGGTTGCAGGAATTCATCATTGCTTTTTCCCTGGGCCCATCAGTTTTATCAGTAGCTCACCAGTTTCCATGAAAAATAAAGTTAGGAGTTTGGTTGGAATTTTATTGAATCTGTGAATCAACTTGTGGTGAACTGATATGTTTATAAATATTAAAAATTCCTATCATGAAAATTATATATCACTCAATTTACTTAGGTTTTCCTTTCCAACAAAGTTTTATCATTTTCATTTTAAAGATATTAAACCATTTTATTATATTTATTGCTAGGTAACTTTATTTATTCATTCATTCATTTTAAAACATGTACCAACTGCCGTGATCTGGGTACAGCTCTAAGCATTTTGTATATATTAACTCCTCCAGCAAACATATTAAGTAGGTATGATTATTATCCCATCTTTCATATGAAGACTTTGAAGCAATAAGAGGTTAAATAATTTAACCAAGGTCACATAAATAGAGATGATGGAGAGGGAATTTGAATCTGAGTTCATGCTATTAACCACTACACAGGTATATTAAAAATTTATCATTTTAATAACAATTTCTAATGCCATTTTGGGGGTACTCTTGTATGTGGATTTTGGATCCAGCATCCTTGCTAAGTTCTCTTATTAATTCTAATGATTTCACTGTAGGTTCTATAGGATTTAACATATAGACAACAATAACCATACACTGTTAAGCAAATAATCCTTCCATTCCAATTTTTTTTTCTGTATTGGTAATGAGCATTTAACCCAGGGATGTTTAACCACTGAGCCACATCTCCAATGTATTTTATTAGAGATATGGTCGCACTGAGTTGCTAAGGGCCTTGCTAAGTTGATGAGACTGGCTTTGTTTTTTGTTTGTTTGTTTGTTAGTTTTTTTTATTTGCTTA
>JAJEJO010001666.1:851166-914204 GCA_020662805.1 Glaucomys volans
GCGTCTGTGTTCATTAGAGATATGAGTCTGAAATTTTCTTTCCTTGATGTGTCCTTCTCTGGTTTTGGTATCAGGATGATATTAGCTTCATAGAATGAGTTTGGAAGGGTTCCCTCCTCCTCTATTTCATGAAAAACTTGAGGAGTATTGGAATGAGCTCTTCTTTGAAGGTCTTGTAGAACTCGGCTGTGAATCCATCTGGTCCTGGACTTTTCTTGGTTGGTAGGCTTTTGATGACTTCTTCTATTTCATTGCTTGAAATTGATCTATTTAAGTTGTGTATGTCCTCCAGATTCAGTTTGGGTGGCTCATATGCCTCTAGGAACCTGTTGATGTCTTCCAGGTTTTCTATTTTGTTGGAGTATAAATTTTCAAAGTAGCTTCTTATTATGTTTTGTATTTCAGTTGTGTCTGTTGTAATATTTCCATTCCCATCACGAATTTTAGTAATTTGGAGTTTCTCTCTCCTTCTCTTCGTTAGTGTGGCTAAGGGTTTATCAATTTTGTTTATTTTTTCAAAGAACCAACTTTTTGTTTTGTCAATTTTTTGAATTGTTTCTTTTGTTTCAATTTCATTGATTTCAGCTCTAATTTTGATTATTTCCTATCTTCTGCTATTTTGGTGATGATCTGTTCCTCTTTTTCTAGGGCTTTGAGCTGTAGTGTGAGATCATTGATTTGTTGACTTTTCATTCTTTTATTAAATGCACTCCATGCAATGAATTTTCCTCTTAGCACTGCTTTCATAGTGTCCCAGAGATTTTGATATGTTTTATCTTTGTTCTCGTTGACATCTAAGAATCTTTTAATTTCCCCCCTAATGTCTTCTGTTATCCATGCATCATTCAATAGCATATTATTTAATCTCCAGGTCTTGGAGTGGTTTCTGTTTTTAACTTTATCATTGATATCTAATTTCATTCCATTATGATCTGATAGTATACAAGGTAGTATCTCTATGTTTTTGTATTTGCTAAGAGTAGCTTTGTGGCATAACATATGGTCTATTTTAGAGAAGGATCCATGAGCTGCTGAGAAGAAAGTGTATTCGATTTTTGATGGATGGAATATTCTATATATGTCTGTTAAGTCCAAATTAGCAATTGTGTCATTGAGTCCTATAGTTTCTTTATTCAATTTTTGTTTGGAAGATCTGTCCAACGGTGAGAGAGAAGGGTTAAAGTCCCCCAGTATTATTGTGTTTTGGTCTATTTGATTCCTGAAATTGAGAAGGATCTCAAGAATGGATGCACCATTGTTTGGTGCATAAATATTTATGATTGTTATGTCTTGCTGATTTATGCTTCCTTTAAGCAGTATGAAATGTCCTTCTTTGTCCCTTCTGACTATCTTTGGTTTGAAGTCTGCTTTATCTGAAATGAGGATGGAAACCCCTGCTTTTTTACTCAGTCCATGTGCATGGTATGTTTTTTCCCAACCTTTCACCTTTAGTCTGTGGGCATGTTTTTCTATGAGATGAGTCTCTTGAAGGCAGAATATTGTTGGGTCTTTCTTTTTAATCCAGTCTGCCAGTCTATGTCTTTTGATTGATGAGTTTAGGCCATTTACATTCAGGGTTATTATTGAGATATGACTTGTATTTCCTGTCATTTTAGCTTTTTGGGGGTTTTTAGCTTAACTTTGTTTCTCCTTTGATTGACTCTTTCTTTAGGGTAATTCCTCCCCATGATGACTGAGATTGTTATTTTTCATTTCTTCCTCTTCAAATATTTTGTTGAGAATGTTCTGTAGGGCAGGCTTTCTCTTTGTGAATTCTTTTAGCTTTTGTTTATCATGGAAGGATTTTATTTCATCATCAAATCCGAAGGTAAGTTTTGCTGGGTATAAGATTCTTGGTTGGCATCCGTTTTCTTTCAGCGCTTGAAATATCTTGTTCCAGGCCCTTCTTGCTTTTAGGGTCTGGACTGAGAAATCTGCTGATATCCATATTGGTTTCCACCTGTAGGTAATCTGATGCTTTTCTCTCGCAGCCTTTAAAATTCTATCTTTGTTTTGTATGTTAGGTATTTTCATTATAATATGCCTTGGTGTGGATCTGTTGTAATTCTGTGTGTTTGGTGTCCTATAAGCTTCTTGTAATTGATTTTCCATCTCATTCATCATATTTGGGAAATTTTCTGATATTATTTCATTGAACAGATTATTCAAACCCTTGTTTTGTATCTCTGTGCCTTCCTCAATCCCAATAACTCTTAAATTTGGTCTTTTCATGATGTCCCATATTTCTTGAAGGTTTCATTCATGATTCCTAAACATCTTCTCTGTTTGTTCGACTTTGTTTTCAAGATTAAATATTTTGTCTTCATTGTCTGAGGTTCTGTCTTCCAAGTGATCTATTCTGTTAATTATGCTTTCTATTGAGTTTTTCACTTGGTTTATTGTTTCCTTCATTTCCTTGTTTCGTTCAAGGATTTCTGTTTGTTTTTTTCTCAGAACTTCTATCTCTTTATTGAAGTGATTTTTTGCTTCCTGCAATTGCTCTATTAGCTGATTATTCATAGCCTGAATCTGCTCTCTTGTCACATCATTCTCTTCTCAGATCATTTTAATTATGAACATTCTGAACTCCCTTTCTGTCATTCCTTCTACCATGCTGTCTTTGGGTTCTCTTGATATATCATCTAGGTTTGTTTGGGACACTTTCTTCCTGTGTTTTCTCATGTTGCTCGTGTACCTTCCCCTCTAGTAGTGTGAATCAGAGGGATTGCAATTTCCCTGTAAAGACTTAAAGTGTCCCTGCAGATTTCCAGTAACTCACCTGATGTTTGAGATGTGCTTGATCAAGCGGTGACCCAAGAAAGGTGCTGTCCCACTGCCTCCAGGTTGGGAATGATCAATGCTTCTGGACAGAGGCAGCCTGGTGTTGATAGACAATCAGATACAGCAAGGTGCTAGACCCCGGGCCAGGGTGTGGACCTGGGCACTAGACCCAGTGCCCAGGTGCTCAGTGATGGAGACACTGGGCTTGAGAGCCCAGGCAGGCCTGAGCTCCTCGCTCGGGGCTCAGTCGGTGGCCGGTGGTCACTCTCTGCCAGGGAAGCTGTAAAATAGCTCTGAAGGGCCCAAACTCCCCGCTGGAGCTGGTGATTCCCTCTGCTCCAGGCCAGACCTCCCCAGGAGACGCCTCGCAGTGGCGGGGAAGACCGGAGCTCAGCTCTGAGGACTCAGGCAGTCCCAGATGGTCGCCTTCTGCCAGGGAAGCTGCAAAATGGTGCCGACAGGTCCAAACTCACCGCTGTAGCCAGAGCCTCCAGCCCCTCCAGGCCAGAACTTCCCAGGAGACGCCCCTTCCAATTTTTATTTATTTTTTGTTCATGCTGGGTGTGAACCCAGGGCCTTACACATGCCACGCACATGCTTTACCACTGAGATGCACCCGCATCCCACCTCTTTTTAATTTTACTTTTAAATGACAAATATTTACAATTTGTGATGTACAACATATTTTGATATATGTGCACATTGTCCAGTGACTAAATCAGCATCTATCCATATCCATTGGCGTCCATACTTATCACTGTCTTGTGCTAAGAACATTTAAATTTTATTTCTTAGCCATTTTAAAGTTTATAATAGATTGTTATTAACTAGGGTCATTGTGTTTTATAATAAATCTCCTGAATTTATTTCTCTGGTCTAACTGAAATTTGGTATCCTCTCACCAACATTTCCCCAGTCTCCTAACTCCCAGCCCATGGTAACAATCATTATACTCTCTGCTTCTGTGAGTTTTTCTTTTTAGATTCTGTATATAAGATCATTCAGTCTTTGCATTTATGTGTCTGGCATAATTCACTTAGAATAATGTCCTCCAGGTTCTTCCATGTTGTTAGTCTATGACAGGATTTTCTTTTTCTAAGGGTGAATAGTATTCCACTCTGTATATATAACACATTTACATTTTTCATTCATTCATTGGTGGACTCTTAGGTTGTTTCCATTGTTGTGAATTATGCTGCAATGAATATGGGAATTCCAATACCTCTGACATACAGATTTCATTTCCTTTGGATATATTCCCAAACATGGAATGACTTTGTTATATGGTTGTTCTGTGTTAAATTTTTTGAGGAACTTCCACACTATTTTCTTGTGTGTGTGTGTGTGTGTGTGTGTGTGTGTGTGTGGTGCTGGGGATTGAACCCAGGGCCTTGTGCTTGCGAGGCAAGCACTCTACCAACTGAGCCATATCCCCAGCCCTCACACTAGTCTCTATAATGGCTGTGCTAATTTACTTTCTCACCAGCAGTGGACAAGGATTCCCTTTTTCCCACAACCTCATCAGCACTTACTCTTATCTTTTTGATAATAGCCATCCTGCCATCCTAACAGGTACGAGATGATATCCTGGTTTCAATTTCCATTTTCCTTATGCAAAAATTGAACACTTTTCTCCATATACCTATTGAACCCTTTGTCTTATTTTGAGTAATGTCTTTTCAGGTCCTTCACTCATTTTCTAACCCAGCTCTTCTTTTGCTATTGAGTTGTTTGGGTTCCTAACATGTTTTTATATCAACCCCTTATCAAATGTATGGGAGATATTTTCTCCCACTATGTAGGTTGTCTCTACAGGCTGTTTCTCTTCACTCTTCATCATTTCCTTTGCTAGGCCAAAGCTTTTTAGTCTGATACAATCCAATTTGCCTATTTTTGCCTTTTTTTCTGCCTATGATTTTGAGGTAATAAAAAAAATTTTAATTTTAAAAAAGTCTGCCAAAACCAAAATGAAGAAGTTTTTCATATGTTTCCTTTTAGTAGTTTTATTGTTTCAGGTCTTACATTTAGGACGTTAAGTGATTTTGAGATGATTTTGTTATACCTCTTAGTTTTCTAGTCTTATTATGAACCTCTCAATGACTTTATATAAGATTAAAATTTTCAATCTTGCAGTTCTGAGAACTGAGTCTGAGACTGAGTCAAGCTGACTAATAAAATTAACTATGTCTGATGTTTTCCTTAAGGATGGAGTTTTTTAATAAGCGTTCATGTCTTACATAAACATAGGTCAACTTGAGCTTATTATTTCTTCTTGAGTCAGTTTTGGTAACATTTTCTGTAAATATTTCCACTTTGCTTGATTTCAGATTTGTTGTCATAAAGTTGTTAATTATATTCTACTTTCTTATCTTCCAAATCTCAATTTCATTTGTGATTGTCCCCTCTTTCATTCTTGGTATTAGTTTGTTTGGGTTTTACTCTGATTTTGAATGCCTTCTCTCAGTTTTGTTGAACTTCATGAAATGAAACCAAGAATTTCTTTCTCCTTCATCCCCTCCCTCCACTCAGAACCAGATTCAACTCAAGCAACTACCTATTCCAACTCTGCTACTAAAGGAAGAGGAGTTAGCAAACCTTTTCTTTAAAGGGCCAGAGAGCACTTTCTGCTTGTGACCCACATGGCTGTCGTGAAGCCATAGATAACACGTGGATAAAAGTGTGGCTGTGTTCCAGAGAAACCCCAAGACCCAGTGGCTGCTGGGTTTCTCCTGTAGGCTGTGGTTTGCACTTCCCTTCCCTGCTCCAGGTTCGAGAACTGGATTGTCCAGTATGGCAGCCGCTGCCTACATTGTGACCACTTAAAGTTAAATTTAAATTGGCAAAAATTAAATAATATTTAAAGCTTAGTTCCTCAGTCCATGATCAGATTGCAGGTGACCAATACCCATAAGAAGCTGTAGATGTACAACATTTCCATCCCCACAAAGTTCTATTGGAGAGGGCCAAAGTTGTCTTCTTTCAGGAACCCAGCTTTTGTGGGGCTCTCTAAATGCTGTGAAACTTGATTAAACACCGACTTTTTCTTTTTCCCCATTGCAAAGTTCATAAAAAGCCAAATTCCAGGTCCTGCCCTTGATAGAGGATGTTAATTATCTGTTCTTTTCTCATCCCACTCAGGACAAAAACTAGATGAAGCCCGCTTACCTTTCCAGCTTGAGCCAACTCATCATTTCTAGCCTTTGAGGGCACGCTTTATTTTCATGTTTTTAAACAGATGTTTAAAAATATTCTAACCAGAATTTTTAGATGTTATGTTTATGCATTGCTTTTCGAGGTATCTAGTCAGTCATGGTGACAGTGATAAGGTGGGGGCACTCTCCTTCTCCCTCCCTTCCCCTTCCCCCACCTGTCTTTCTATCTTTCTTCCTATGTTGCCAAGTATGAGGGGGGAAACCGACCCATGTGACTAACTGGAAGTTTCATTCTTAGGCAAATAGTAGGGAAAACATTATCTCAGTAGTAACAGGAGTAGTCTGAGCAGATTGCAACAATTTGACACCACATTCCAAACACATTCCTGATTTGCATTTGAAATAAAATCTTAAATAGCGATATCTAGCAAGTCTATTCCTGATAATCGGTCCACACAAGATTTAATTGGTCACTCCTAGGGAAGAAATGCCAGCCAGGGTTTAACTGAGGACAATGTGAAAGAACATTCTATTGCCCAGAGGATAAATACTTACGTCCTGTGGGAGGAATTAAAGAGTAAGCAAATAGCAGCAATTTGGGGGGCAGGGCGGAGGGGGGTGGTACTGAGTACCATTGCCCAGTTGGACAAAGGTTGAGATGTGGCTGAACTTTCAGGATCTGAGTAAGTAGCAAGTATGGGGAGAGGACAGTAGAGCAGTGGGATATATAGAAGCTAAGAGGCCCCAGGAGATCTTACAGCTGGGAAAATTCCTGTGGACTCTGGTCAAGGAGACTGCTTTCCTTCCCTCTCTGATTTGGGGCTTTTGTGAAGGATGAAAGTTATGTGGTGACATTCGAGAAAACCAATCCTTTACTTAATTGCTAGAGTTTAAGGTTCATTGTGGGGTGTTAATAACTTCTTTCAAGTGAGGAATTATCACCCTAGGAGAAGGGTGTGCCAGATAAGTGAAGTGCTTTTTGTAACTGCCGTCATTTACTATTTATTCTCTCTGCCAGCTCCTAACCAAGCACTTTTAGGAATATTGATTCTAATCCTAAAAAACAATAGAAGAAAAAAGTGCCACAAGACTGCAAGGTGAGCCATATTTGATATATTCTATAGAATTGACATCATGTCCTTGTAAGCAAGAATATTTCTGGTGAGAATCTAACCCAATCTGACTATTTTGGAGTTAATGTTTTACTAGAAAATACAGCCAAATGACAACATCACTTAGGATAATGCTCCGCCTGTGGCCCTGGGCCTGCCTCCTGTTCGCCCCAAAGCCTGAGTAATAGATCTGCCCTGCAGACCTGCTGCTCTCAGGCTCTGCTCCTCCTCCCCTCAGAGTATCTAAGAGCTTCTCAATTTTTACTTAAATTGGAATGAGCATGTAAAAGCATAAAATTTGGCAAAGGAGGACCAAGAAGATACTTTTGATGTGACCCAATTAAACAGGATTACTAACAAAGCTATGGGGACATCTGTGACATTCATCAATGGCATTAATTGACAAGGACACTGCAGACAACTCTATAAAACTCAGCACGGGGCTAGTCCCTGATCTGTTTCCCTGTGATACAGCAGAGGGGTCAGAACCCAGATATGATCCAGACTCCTGAATTTGTACCCCATTTCACAATTGAGTCACAAAGTATGTAAATCTCTATTATGGTTTGGATATGATTCCTAGAATGCAGGAATGTTCAGAGGTGAAATGATTAGATTATGAGAGGTGCAACCTAATTGGTGGATTAACTCATTTAATGGGTTGATAATTTGAATAAACTATTACACTGGGTAGTAAATGAAGGGTTATGGAAAATAATATTCCTATAAAATAACTCCCCAAGAAAAATGAAGGGACGGTGTGGCTTGAGAAGCAGGAAAAGAGACTGATCACCCATTAAACCTCTCCCAGTGCATTCCTGATAACAATGGGCCCTGAGGAAAAGGGTGGATATGGAATGGTAGGCCCTAAACCTTGACCTTCCCCAGGTCAACCTAATCCTGAGTGACATTGGGCAAGATTTGAACACTCATCCCTCAGCATCTAATTTTAACCTGTATAGCTGGCCCCTGATGGTCAAAAACTGCACGCACACAATGATTATATCCTCCTCCTCCTCCTACCCTATAAAATCAGGATCCCCCTGTAACTGACGGCCATTTTTCCATCCGGAAAGTGGACCCGAATGATGCCCGACTCTGCGAAGGAATAAAGGCTTCTCTGAATCCGTCAAGGTCTGCCTCCTGTTTTTTCCTTTTTGCACTTACAGTAAATGTAGGCAGATGAATCGTGACTGAAGTGGGAGGGGTCCCTGGGTGCATGCCCCTGGGATTATATCTTGTCCACATAGTTCCTCTCTCTTTCCCTGCTTCCTAGCTGCCAAAAGCAGAGGAGTTTTCCTCCTCCACATTCTTCTACGATATGTTCTGTTCACTTCAAGTCCAGAGCAATCAAGTCAATGGACTAATGACTAAGATCTCTGAAACCTTGAGACAAAATAAACCTTTCCTCCTCTGAAGTTGCTCCTGTTGGTGTTTTAGTCACAGCCATGAAAAGCTGACTAACACAATCTCTCTGCTCCCAGTCTTACTCACTTGACAAACATGGATGTTAAGACAACTTACCTTCCAAGACAGTAGTAAGTGAAATAGAACCCAGAGAAGCCAAGTTCTGGTTAGGAAGGCCCCGGCCAGAGATACTGGACCCAAGGATCTGTGCACCATGTACTGGTCTACCTTGCATATCCTTAGTGCAAAGAATGAGAAAACAAAGATATGGATTTATTGGTGAAGTGGACCTGTTCTTCAGATTGGTTCCAAAGAACCCTCCCCTGGTTTGAGAGTGACTGCCTGGATGGAAGTCCTGATGCTGTGACTTGACTCAGGCCCATGCATCTCAGGAACATGAAGGCTTAGGAAAAGAAAAGAGCCCCTGAGTGAATGTGGGCAGGCTGGTGATGCAGGTCCCCTGCCATTTCAACCCCTTTCTCCTCAGAATTTTTTTATTTCATTTTACTAACACCATACCTACTAGGTGTTTTTTTTTTTTTTTCCTTCTTTCCCTACTTGCAAAATCACTAAGCTCTCCGGGGAGCTATTCATAGTCTAGGGCTGCTAGAAAGCAACAAGGAATTTTTTTTTTACATTGTCTAGAAGGTTCATCTATAAGTTTCATTGAGGAAAAGTCTCTCTGGGAAGGACAACATGAGTGGCGGGAGGTAGTGGATGTTCCTGAAGAGCACTGCTAGGATATGCTGATTCCAATTACTAAAAGCATCCCAGAATTCTGTTTGTCTGTTTGTTTGTTTTGCTATGTTTTGTTTTTCCAAGAAGCAGGGCTTTCTTCTGCAACGTGGAGGGAACGTGTTGTGCCCACCTGCCCTAGACATAAGTTATGACTCAGGCACTGGCCAGTGATGAATGCCCCTGGTGGACCCCATGCCGAGTTGTAAAGACAAACCAGAGCCTGAAAATTCTGAGCTTTCTTCCCATAAACACACCCGTATCATTATTCACAGAATTCACTTTTACACTGGTATCAAAAATTATACCAAAAATTTATCACTAAACCAACTTTATTTTTTCTCTCTTAAATTTCTTTGCTGAACATCTTCACTGTCCCAACAATTTCTGCTCTGTGTTTTCTTGGTGCATACTGTGTCCTCATCCTTCCTCAGGTTTTCTGCACATCTCTTGGCGCCTGGAATGACTCTGCTCAGATTCGCTCTCCAGTTCAGGCTGCATGCCCAGCTTTCAGGACCTCAGACTGAAGTCTGAATTCTCTTCCTGGTTCCTCGTGGGGATTGCCGAGCTTTTCTCCCTCACCTACTTCTCTGCTGTGGAAGGCTGGGAAATCTGATTCCGTCTTCCAGATCTCAAGCACATTCTCTTTTCCCTGACTTTGTCTGTAGACGCAGGTTTCTCCTCTCCATCATCTGGGTTCTGTAGGTACATCTCCTGGGAGCTCTTCATGGGCTCTTCTCCTGTCTCTTTATTTTTACATTTTCTGCTGATATAGTCATCTCTGGTCTTTGCTGTTCTCCTTCAGCTTTATTTTGGTGTCTGGTGCACAGCGGCATTCCCTTATCTGCAGGACAGAGTCTTCTGCTTTGTGTTCCTTTTTTTCAGTTTCCATGCTGGTGTTGTGCTCTTCCACAGGTTCAATTCTATTCACTAAAACTCTTAGACCTTTACTCATTACCAAGGGCTCACAAGATTTGCCTGTCTCCCTGGAAGCAACCCTCCTTTTCCTGTGGACTGCCTTCGCCTGCGCAGCGTCCTGCGGCACAGTCTCTAAGCACCGACCCCCAGAGCCCTGAAAGAAGTCCGTCTTCGGGTAAAGGCCAAGGAGTGGGATAGCTGGGTCAAATGGTGGGTCCATTCCAAGTTTTCTGAGGAATCTCCACACTGCTTTCCAGAGTGGCTGCACCAACTTGCACTCCCACCAGCAATGTATGAGTGGACCCTTTCCCCACATCCTCGCCAACACCTGTTGTTGCCTGTGTTCTTAATAAAAGACATTCTAATTGGGGTAAGATGAAATCTTAAGGTGGTTTTGATTTGCATTGCTCTTATGACGAGGGATGTTGAGCATTTTTTCATAAATCTGTTGATTGCTTGTAGATCTTCCTCTGTAAAGTGTCTGTTCATTTCCTTGGCCCATTTATTGATTGGGTTATTGGTGTTTGTGGTGTAAAGATTTTTGAGTACTTGGTAGATTCTGGAGATTAGTGCTCTGTCTGAAGTGTGTGTAGCAAAGATTTTCTCCCACTCTGAAGGCTCTCTCTTCACATTGCTGATTGTTTCCTTTGCTGAGAAGAAGCTTTTTAGTTTGACTCTATCCCAATCATTGATTCCAGCTTTTATTTCTTGCGCTTTGGGAGTCATGTTAAGGAAATCTGGTCCTAGGCCAGATTACTACAGTGATGCAGCCACATCAATGTTCATAGCTGCTCAATTCACAATAGCTAGATTGTGGAATCAACCTAGATGCCCTTCAATAGATGAATGTATAAAGAAACTATGGTATATATACACAATGGAATATGACTCAGCCATAAAGAAGAATAAAATTATAGCATCTGTAGGTAAATGGATGATGTTGGAGACTGTCATGCTAAGTGAGATTAGCCAATCCCAAAAATCCATAGGCCGAATGGTCTCTCTGATAAGTGAATGATGATGCATAATGTGGGTGGGAAGGATGGCAAGAATGGAGGAAGGATACATAGCATAGAGGGAAGGGAGGAGTGGGGTCGGGGGGGGGGGGTAAGAATAATAACAGAATGAGACAGACATCATTGCCCTTTGTACATGTACGAATGCACAGATGGTGTGACTCTACTTGGTGTACAACCAGAGAAACAATAGCTGTACTCCATTTGTGTTCAATGAATCAAAAAATTAAATAAAAAATAAATTTTAAAAAAAATGAAAAAAAAAAAAAAGAAGTCCGTCTTTTCCAGATTCGCCCTTGGGCAGGGGAACACTGCTTCTGCTTTGCGAGTTGCCGGGTGTCTGTTGCTTACTTCGTCTTCCACTGGCTTTGCTTTAGGCGTCCTAAGGACTCTTCCGCACGTGGCAGAGGTTTGGCCTTTCCGCTGTTTGCTTTGGAATGCTCTCCAGGCTGTGAGCGTCATTTCTTGGTCCCTCTGTGGGGCTTGATGCTTGGATAGGTTCTTTGGAGCCAGCCAGGTCCTCCAGGGGCTGGGCCTTGCCCTCAGGTGCCCCTCGCAGCCGCCTGCTGCCAGTTACCCTTGCTTTGGGGCCAGGGCCTGCTGTGCACACTCCTCCAAAGCTCTGCGCCCTGGTCCCCACCTCCTGGGCTCTGCGCCTGTGCGTGGTTGCCCATGCCGTCCGCTGTGGGCGGCAGCCCCTTGTTGCTGGGGGCTCCTGTCTCACCTCTGCTGTCCGCAGCCGAGCCCTGAGCCATCTCCTTGTGCCGGGTGGCATGTCCTCCAAGGAATTTCTGTGGTCTTCTCATCATTTCTGAGCCCCCAGTGGGGCCTGGTGCTGGGCTTGGTTCTCCGGCGCCAGCCCGATCCTGGGGCGGGGAGCGGGGCTTGCTCTCAGGCGCCTCTGGCGTCCCTTGCTGCCCGCTGCCCCTGCAGTAGGATCCAGTTTCCATTTACAGGTTCTTGGACCACTTTGGCATTTTTACTATCCCTTTGGGTTCTTGGTGTGTGTTCATGGGTCCCCCTGATGTCCCTGTCACCTCTTCGTGCGCTGGTAGCTCTTGGGTCACAGGTGCTTTGCTGAGCTTCGGCCTGGGCTGTCTCTGAGGGTATTGGAATCTCCACTGGTTCTGACTATGGAGATTTGCAGGTATTTTTGTTGTTTTTCCTTCACTTGCTTATCCCTCAGTGGGGACTGGGATTGGTTCTTTGAGGCCAGCCAGGGCCTCCAGAGGCTGGGCCGAGCCGGCAGGTGCCTCTCGCAGCTGCCTGCTGCCAGTTCAACGGGCTTTTGGAAAGGGCTCTCTGCAGTTCCTAATAAACACGGCCTATGAGAAGAAGGCAGAATGAAATCTTGATTTTTTAAGTCATTCAAAGCAGAATGTGTTGGTAGATTAGCAAATGTGCACCCCAGCCCTTCTGTGCACCTGCTTATTAGGAAGTGTCGGCCTCGTGCACTCTGCTCTTGGGTTCTCCCCCTCAGTGCTGGCCTCCGAGAAGATTCTTTTTTGCCTCATGGATTCTCTAGGACTTATTTATTCAGAATAGGGAAGAAAAAGATGTTTTAGAGGAGGCGTTTAATCCGAGAGGTTAACAGAAAGGGAAACAACCTGAGGGCACACAGGAGGGCAGAATCAAAAGAGATTTAGAGCAATGTTTCCAGTTGTGTGTCTCTCATTTTAAAAATAAATATAAGAAAAGAACTTGAGTTATTTTGAAATAACTATTGGTAACTGGACTGCATTCTTTTGACCACAGTTCTCGCAGGGACTGAACCACATTGGTCCCAGCTCTTTGTAAGTGTTACATAATCATAGTGAACCCATGAGATCAGCTTCCAACCATTTCTTCCCATAACCTCCTGGACAAGATCCCAAGCAAGGTCTAGGGTAGTTTACAGTTCCACTATCCCCAGGATATCCACTTGAAGTTGGCACGATGAGATGAAGTTGCCCAATATTCTAAGACTTCATGTTGGGCCTGGGATTGTGGCTCAGCGGTACAGCACTTGCCTAGCATGTGTGAGGCACCGGCTTTCATTCTCAATGAAATGCGTATTTCAATGCATATAAAGCAATGCATATAAATAAAAGAATAAAAATAAAGGTCTATCAACATCTAAAATATTTTTTTCTAAAGACTTCATGTCTGTGCAGAAAAACCAACCACAGGACAACATTCTAGGGGATTGATTCTGGCAGATGGAAAGCCATCAAAGGCACACAAAACAAGTTAAAATGGTACCTTTTGAAAGAAAACGAAACAATCAGATTGGTGGGAAATGGATTTACAACAGCATTTGGAGGAAAACTTTGGATAGTGCTTGTTTGATGAGACTTGTGACTCTTTAAAATCACCAGTGGGAGCTGGGTATGGTGGCATGAACCCATCATGCCAGCTTCTCAGGAAGCTGAGGCAGGAAGATTCCAAGCTCAAGGCCTGCCTGGGCAACTTAACAGGACCCTGTTTAAAAATGAAAATAAAAAGGGCTGAGGGTGTAGCTCAGTGGTAGTGTACTTGCCTAGCATGCATGAAGTCACAGTACCACAATAGATGAATAAATAAAATTTCTAAAGGATGGGATTGTAGATACGACAAAGGATATAGCTACTCAGTTCCAAACATAAATAAGGCAATTTAATTCAATTACACAAATCCACTTTTGCAAACCTAAGGCCAAATGTCTAGATATTTGGAATCATGTAACTGGTTTATTTGAGTTTTTTCACTGAAAGCGGGCAAACCCAGCCAAATTTTGTAATGAAGTGAATTTTCAATCTCCCATGTTAACCTCAATTCCTCCACATTCTGAAGAAACTGTACTCAGAGTGCAATATCAGAACCAGTCTTTTAAATAAATCCTAGAAATAATGATCCATGTTTATGTCACAGTTATGCCAAGCAGTCCCAAAGGGCTTACCAAATATAGCTTCCAAATACACAAGATATTCTGTGTGCTAAACACAGAGTTAGCAAATAAAATTACAAAAAGAAAATGCATACTATGATATGATGTATAATATAATCCAAATAATAACCTTTTCCTGTGACTTTCCAGAATGCAATACTTCACTGGGAAAATGTCATGACTTGAAAGTGTGGTGAAAACACACTGGCAGCAACATTCTGAGCACATCAGTGACAACATTGTTAAAACACTCTGAGATTATGCATTTAATATTGCATATTAAGGGCTCTCTGCTCCCATAATTTCCTCCAAATAGCATTATGAAATCATGTAAGGGTGGTCAGAGGGAAGCAAAACTATTGAAAATATCCTCCAAAAATGAAAAGTTGCCAAAAATCACACAAGGACTTAATAACCATAGCATTTACAATGGAAAATAATGCTTCTGCCAGAAACAGTACTCCGTTTTTACTAGCCAGGCTTTTTATGTTTAATTTTATATACAAGCTTTTTGCCTGGATTTATGATTAAATTGCTTTCTTTTCAGCCTCCTCGAAGCTTTATCTTGCTTTTATCAATTCCACATCAACAGCAACAAAAGCGAAAGCCAACTTCTATATAATGTTGTTTAGGCCCAGTTCTAATCAATAAAACAACCAAGGAGATAGATGCTGTTAGGTCACTCTTCGCACAGGAGAGGGCTAAAACACAGAAAGGTTGAGCCACTGCCCAAGGTCACAGCCGCTAAGTGGCAGTGCTGAGATTTGGACCTGACCAGGTTGGCCCCAGACCTGTGCTTCCATCACTGTGTGAAACTGACTTTGTACAACATTTCTAGAACACTCAGGCCAACAACCCAGTAAGATTTTAGTCCAAATTCATGGACTTGTTCTCTGAACAAATCTTTATCCACTACCTAGATTAATGTTTTAGCTTCTGTACAACAGGGCACAAGAGCAGATGTAAAAACATATATATGTATTTCTATCCTGGCAAATTCTGAAACTTTAAGTAAGATGAAATCATAGAAATTCCATTTGTCCTATGGTGATGGGAAACACTGAGCTCAGTCTGCAAAATTTCAGCTCATCCTCCATGCTCTTCATGGAGGGAACCCTTCTGCTCTGCTCTGCTCCATCGACCTCTCTATCCTGCTTCAACTGCCCGAACTTCAAACCCCAGTGTTCCGCCCCAGGACCCTGGCACCTACCAAGTCATCATTTGCCCAGCATGTCTCCTCTCTCCACTGAGGGTAGAACATCTTCACATTATTCACAAGACAAATTCCAGATTCCTTAGGCCCGCACTGAAGATCCTAAATTCCCTGTGTGGAGTCTACCACTTCCACACAACCTCTGCTCCCAGTGCCCAGAACACTCTCTGGTTCCTCTCTCTTTGCTTAGGCCATTGTCTCTTCTCCTGTCTCATCCTTCCTGGCTTCTAAAGTCATACTCATCCTTCAAAGTCCAACACATGTGCCATCTTCAAAGTCCAACAGAGCCTCCTCCAATCCTAGCCATCTTTATGAGAGGTAGATATTCTTTCTCTGTGTTCTCCTAGACTTTGAACATTCAGAGCATTTGACAGAAATGTCTTACCTATTTTTAAAATTTTTTAAATAAAGCATTATAATTATATATAATGGTTATGTTCATTTTGACAAAATCATGCCTGCAAGGAATTTAATTTTAATCCCATTCCCGCCATTTCCCCCTACCTCTTCCTTTCTCCTCCCCCACTCCCATTCTCTTTTCCACTACTCTACTGATCTTCCTTTTGCTCCTTTATTTATTTATTTTTGATTGGCACTTTCTGCATATATATAAAGGTGAAATTCCCTTTGGTACATTTATATATGCACATAGCTTGATTTTGTTAAATTCATTCCATATTTCTTCCCCTTCCCCTTCCTTCCTCCCTCCCTCTCATTCTCCTACTTCTACTCCACTGATCTTCCCTATAAATTTATGATATTTTATTCCCCCACACTCCCAAAAGAACTAAAATCAGCATGCTAAAAGCAACACAGCCACTTCGATGTTTACGGCAGCACAATTCACAAGGATCAAATTGTGGAATCAGTCCAGATGCTGGTCAGTGGATCTAGAAAGTGTGGTATGTATACACAATGGAGCTTTACTCAGTCATAAAGAAGAATGAAATAATGGCATTTGCCAGTAAATGGATGGAACTGGAGAACATCATGCTAAGTGAGATAAGCCAGACTCAGAAAATCAAGGGTCCAATGTTGACAACAATTTTGACAGTCTTACAGAATACCAGGGATCCTTCCAAGAACTACTGTTCCTTCTAAATTCCTAACTCCCTGAGGGCAAGTGACCACTGTTTTGTTTTGTTTTGTTTTGTTTTGTTTTGTTTTGTTTTGTACCAGAGATTGAACCCAGGGGCACTTGGGGCCCTATTTTGTTTTGTTATTTTTTGAACCAGGGATTGAACTCAAGGGCACTCCACCACCACTGAGCCACATCCCCAGCCCTATTTTGTATTTTATTTAGAGACAGGGTCTCACTGAGTTGCTTAGGGCCTCGCTAAGTTGCTGAGGCTGGCTTTGAACTCGCAATCCTCCTGCCTCAGCCTCCCAAGTGCTGGGATTACAAGCGTGCGCCACCACGCCCGGCAGTGACCACTCTTTGTGTGCCTATGGGATTCATCGCAAAGTCCCCCAAATCTGGAGATTAACATACCTGCTGATTTCAGTGGAGGGCAGCCTCTGGCCTGGGGCAGTGTTCTAGGGACTCAGCCCTGCGGGCAAACCATGGTGACTGCTGGAGCCAAGTCAGCGCCCCAGAAGGGAGGGTACTGTCCTTGGTTGGCCCACTGACCTCAGCTATCACCTTTCTCTCCAGAGAGGCTGCTGTACACTCATGCCACCTGCCATGTGCTCCTCTGCCTGCCCCGCTGCACACCATCGAGAGCTGTCAAAGCAGAAAGCATGCTGGGACCGCCAGGTGCTGGGACACGTGTGCAGGGGAAAAGGGCTGTGGGCTCCTCTCAAGGTGAAGTTCGGGCTCTGATGAGCACCTGTTCACTTCCTTATCAAAGAAGGCAAAGCAGGTCATCATTCCCTGAACCACAGCACCCCTGTGTACTCATCCGTGGCTTTTTTCCTCCCTTTGCCAGACCTACTAGTTTCTCTGTGTGCAATTCCTAGGGTAAAGGCCACTCTCAGAAGCCCAGGGTTCAAACCAACTTTAGAAGGTGGCTTAGGCAGGAGCCAGGAGAGGTACAGGTGAGGCAGCCTCTAACCAGGCAGAGTGGGCCTTGCTGGGGCCCACTCCCTAGCACTATCTCCAGAATTCCTATTTAATCATGCATTCCACAAATATTTATCCATCCTTCCCAACTATCTCACACTGTGGCTCCCATGGTAAGCAAAGATGAATCAAACACAGTTCAGGGTCTTTACAATGTTCCCAGTGGGGATGGGGGACCCATAAATTAACATTAAAATACAATGATATGAGCAGTTAAGGTTTTGCACAAAGCCCAAAAAAGAACAGGAAAGGATCTACCCCTGCAGAGAAAACTTCAGATGCTGCCCTCCCCCAATTAAAGGATGAGGTCAAGATGGGATCTGCTCATCCCCAAACTGCCAACCAGAATGAGATTTAAGAGGTCTGTCAAATAGCATCCACACCTCCTCACCCTGGACAGGCCCATGATGTGCAGAAAACTCAAGGGTCAACAAGAGAGGCTCAGTGAGGGAGGAGTCCTGCAAAGCATGGAGGTTGTGGCCTTATCACACTCAGGGTCAAGTGAGGGGACAGCCCTGACCTGAGATGCACAATCACCTGCCCCCAATGCTGGCTGCCGGGAGAGTAGTCCAGCATGGGCTGCATGGAGATGGAGGGAGGTTTCACCAGGAAAATGACCAGTAGGAAGGGAATGGGAGGAGGTCTGGAGAGATCCCAGCAGATAGCTGAAGCTCTGCAGAACCAGCAGGGAGATGATTACATACTGGAAGGGGAGCACCCACCAAGGACTGGAGAGGGAGCCACGGAGGCATTTGAAGCTAAAGAGAGATGTGCTCTTACTTCTGTCCTTCTTCTCTTTTCCCCACATGAGGGAGTAGAAAAGAAGTGGCGAGTGGTGAAGACTAGAGACTCTTCAGAAGTCTCCGCAATCTAGTGGGTTGCAGCTTGGGGCCTGTAGGAGTGAAGGTGAGAAGAGGTAGAGATAAGGGACTTGAGGAAGTGAAATTAGCAGACTTGGGAGGAGAGGGGAGGAGAGAGAAAGTCCCAGCGAGACTCCAATCAGTTCCCTTACATCTTTGAACCTTTTTAATAGCTTCTCAGGGATACTTCCCTTGAGCTAGTTATGCAAGCTGCAGGGAGGGTTTGTAGATGAAGAACTTTCCAGGCTCATGCACATGTGAAAATGCTGTTTTCTTGCTTTCACATTTACACAATAACTTGGCTACAAACAGAATTAGTTTTCTTCAAACCCTGTAGCTATCCTCTGGCAGAAAACTAATTTTTTTTTTTGTAGGCATTATTCCATAATTTTAATTAGAATTTTAATTTAATTAATTTCTAATTAAAATTTTAATGCCCCAGAGCTCACAGGATTTAATTATTTTTAATGCATTGTTATCCATGGTGTCTTGCATTTTTCCAAAGATACCAAGCTTTCTTTTCTTTTTTAGCCTAGTTATTTTCTAATCTAATCTACAAACTTTACTCTAATTATTAGAATAATTCATAATTCACAATTTTCTCTTTAGCCCCAGAAGCATTTTCCAGGAGTCACAGTACATTTTCTCTTTCTCTTTTTCGGTGTTCAGCTTTGAATGAGGATGGTCATAATCTTGTTTGTCACTTGCAAGTAGACAATTGACATGACACAAGAATAGAGAGACCCACGTGTCTGGGTTGCACAGAAGTTATCTATAGGTACACCACAGATGGCCTTGCGCTCAGTGGCATGAACCAACTATCTTATCATGCACTTGGGTTCTGTGCCTCAGGAGCTCTGACAAGGCACAATGAGAATGACCTGCCCCCTGCTAAACCTTCTCCTTTGACATAGCTGTGTCAGGATGGGGATGACCCCAAAGACCAAGCTCAGAGGGTGCTATAGTATGGATGTGGTTTGAATGTCCCCCAAGTGTTGCATTGAAATTTAATCTCCCTTGTGAATATTAAGAGGGTGGAAATTTAACCCAAATATAGTATTTAAAGGTAAGGCCTCTAGGAAGTTATTAGAATGAGATAGGGTCGGTCATCAAAATAGTATCCCAGGATTGAATCCTAGAGAGAAACCAGAAGAGATACACAGACATGCACAAACTCCCTGTCTCTCACCATGTGATGCCCAGGGCGACCTCAGAACCCATTCAACAAGAAGGCCATCACAAGATGTGGTCTCTCAACCTTGGACCTCCAGAACCAGGAGCTAAAATAAGCCTCATTTCTTTATAACTTAACCAGGCTATGGTATCATTGTTAGCAACAGAAAATGAACTAATAAACAGGATCTGTCAACCGAAGCAGCTGCCTGTGGTTTCACATCAGGACAACTCTTACCAGAAGGGTCCCCAAACCAGGCATATCAAGGGAACCAGGTGACATCCCTCCTCTCTTTTGCCCTATTGCATTGGTGGAAGCAGTCAAAACTCACCCAGATTCAAGGTAGGGACTTGAAGACCCACCTCTTGACAAAAGAAATGTCACAGAGCTGGCAGTCATTTCAAAAGGGCCTTGATCCCATGCTGAGACACTGTTCCTCAATGATATTGTGCATCCATCAGCTGCCAAGTCCCACCCACCTACTACCGTGTGTGTCCTACTGCTGAGTGCTGGTTGATGGCCAGACTCAGCCCTCCCTGAGACCAGCCTCTCAGAGGTGGGGTCATTCTCTCCGTTGTCTGTGGTGGATGGTGGTAGAGGCTGGGGTTGGAGAGTAAGGTCTCACTATCCCCCCTCAGCTCTGCACAGGTCCACTAAGGAGCTACCAAATCTCCCCTCTTAGAGTTGGATGTAGCATGGATTCATGTGCACAGCACCTGCACCTTTCTGTGCTAGAGACGCTTCTCTGTTGCAGGGCTGCTGAACCTAACCTACCCCTCCATTGCAATAGTTGTACTGGCAATCTTCTTGCTAGTCTATAAAATCCCCACCTGCCTGCCCCCCTTCATAAAGCTCTCTCACTTTCTCTCTTTTCTACAACACTTTACTGGAGGCACCTACAAATCTTAGAATGCCAGACCTCAGCTATTCCACTCCTGCCAGTGTATGTAGTCATAGTCTCCTGTTTGCTTGCTTTTCTTTGTTTTCTTGAGAAAATTGTCCTAGAAGAAAAAAAAATTGTCCTCTAGTATTCAGGGTCATAGGAGGGATTTTTTTTCTTAGTCCTATGCTTTCTCTAGCATGTGTGGTTTCAAATTAAAATCTCCAGGGAAATTTGGGTGATTTGGTATATAATTATAAAATCCTAAGTGATAGGATAAGGAAGTAGTTAAAGACTTTAGAGAGCTCTAATTAATTTTAGGCAAGATAAATAAGAACAGCCATTTCCCCTCGTGTGCTTGCCATAATTCCAAGACTCGTCAGAAAGTCAGCCGTGTCTTTACAGCCAAGAAACCCAACGTGGTGCTGCAGAGAAGTACAGAACCAGGCTCGGAGGGGTCTCTGTCATCTCTTGATCTAACTCAGTAGGTTTGAGACCACTCTGGAAAGGCAAGGAGGGACATTCCCACACTATCATCAGTGAAATCGGCCGCTCCCCGCTCCCTGACCCCCACATGTAACTGTTCTCTGGGATAGAGGGGTTTGAACTTGGGGACACAGCAGCCCCAGAGGGTCCTTGTGATGCATCATTTTTCACAGAAAGTGATTTTTTCCTTTCAACACAGTGGAAGCTAACACAATCTTCAAGGTCAGATTCAAGTCCAACTTTGTCAGAGAAATTGTCCCTAAGGACCCCAGGCCATAGGAGTAACACCATCTCTTCACCCAAATTGAACTCAAAGACTCATTGTTTATGTTTTCCCTAAGTCAGATGTCTTCACTCCGTTTTGTCACCTAGATGGTGAGGTTCTTCAAATCAGGGATTTAGCTCAGTGTCACCCAGTGCTCCCTCCTGCAGAAACGGAGTTTCATTAAAAACTGACATGCGTCGACAACACTGCTACCAGGTCATCATGTCTGATGAGTGAATGGCTGATTGAAGGCTTTGGGGGCAAGCCCAGGATCCCATCTACAACTCATTTTTCATGGTCTTAGAGCATCCAGTCTGTAAGGCACATGAGCCCTGGCTATAGATTTTTTCTTTTTGTAGATCAAGCTTTTTTCCCTTCCTTCTAGTTCATTCTGGGGCATCTTCTAGAATCCAGGAAGAATTCATCTCCTCATTTTAGGAAGGCAGAACATTAAAGTGGCCACTAATCCCTTAGATATGGAATGTCACAACCAAAGGGAAAAAAGCCAAAGCCTGGTTTTGAAAGTTCTGTGATAAACCACAGAGCCCCTCCAACTTCAGTGGGAAGCTCAGAGGCAGCTATGTTTATAGAAAAGGCCAGCTGTCATTTGTTAAGGGGAAGAACACTCGTTTCCAGAAAGCTCAACCCAAGATATTTGATAATGGGATCATTAATCTACTCTTTGGTGACCACTCTGACTCCTTTCCCTGACTATAAATTACTCGTAAGTTCTGTGAAGTTATTTCATTTCAAGGTGTCTTGCAAACGGTCACCCTGGCCTCCTGTGCATCTTCATCTGACGCCAACAGAGGGAGCTGTTTCCTGCAGTGAGCCCCTCAAACACAACCTTTTTGGGCACCTGAAATTCCCCTTGGGGAGGCCCTCTCCAGAGAAGAGGACCCAAGTTGACTGGCCCCCTGGCTCCACACCGTGCTCCTGGACACAAGCAGACTCAACCAGTGGCCTGGGGTCAAACAGCTGAACCCCAGGAGTGCTGGGCTTTCCAGCCTCCTTCTTGCAACCAAATTGTCTTCCTTCCTCAACTCTCATGTAAGAGCATAGGCCTCAATGATCCCTGCCTCCACTCCTTCCCCTGCGTTGTGCTATGACTTCAATCTACTGCAGACTCTCAGTGCACCTTCAGTCCTTAGCACAGACAGACTTATTCCTATAAGTTCTACAGAAAATAACCTCTTCTATGTGATGAGTCTTCCCTGTAAGACTTTTCTGTCTTAGTATGTTTTCTGCTGCCATAACAAAATACCCAAGACCAGGAAATTTATAAAGAATAGAAGCTTATTTAACTACAATCTGGAGACTGGAAAGTCCCCGAGCATGACATCAGCACCTGGTGAAGGCCTTCTTCCTACGTCGTAAGGTGGCAGAAGGTGAGAAGACATGGTGAGACTGAGCAAGCTTGCCAGAAAGAGCTTTATTTTACAACAAAGCTATTCCCTCAATAACACATTAACCTATAAATGATTAATCAATTCATGAAGGCAAAACCTTTATAATCCAATCACCTCCCAGGATTCCCACCCCCACGTAACATTAGCATGTGAATTTGAGGGTTAATTCAAACATGTAAAATATGAAGGACTTGATCAAACCACAGTACTCTGTGAATCACCATCTCCTACCGGCAGGATACTGTGCCAGTTCCCCAGCCAGCCTCCTGCCTGGCTGGCTGCATAGCACGTGTCTTACCTGGCCTACCGATTTTCTACTCACACCCACTGGCTCACACCTTTAGGCTATGCCCAGCTCCACCTCCCCCTAGATGGATGACTTTTTAAGAACAGGTCTGGGTCTTACTGTTTCACTTCAGTGACACCAAGCACTGGCACCAAGGAGGTAAATTGCTTGGCATACAACTGGCATCCAAGTCCTCTGGCTGAAAGAGGCTCACCTACAGCTCTCAAGGAACTTCCAACAGAAAAACTCCCCATAAAGACCAGACCTCACTTTGATTTTTTTTTATCACAAGGACAAGGAAATGTCAAGACTAAGGGGCTTTAGTGTCCCTTTAGTTTCTACAAAATTGGTAACAAGGAACATCTGGATCTCACCTTCAGTGATCTGTACTCTAAGTGGCCAGAGACCCAGAACACAGATCACCTCCTCTTTGGCACAAAGAGCAGATGGCATGCCTGCTACCAAAGGCAAGCTGGGTAAGATCAATTGAGCAGCCACCATTTCAAATGGATCCAGAGAGGGGGATGATTCTGAGTCCTTTTATTGCTTTCATTAGGACTGAAATGATGGGTCCATAGTGATATCCAAGCATAATTCTTGTATCATTTGGGGCTGATTCAATAATGACACCCAATCAAAAACTTTCTTATCTCGTTCAGGAAATAGGTTTTTCTTTCTGTTCTTCCAGAAGCATTATAAAAGGAAGCATAAATAATACCCAGGCAATGAGAGACTTCTCCCAGGACACCAACAAACATCACACAGCACTTTCCCCCATTGCAGTCTGCAAAGTCCATCTTCCACAAGGAGACATGTGGCTCTTTGCTGTTCCTTGCTTAAGAACAAAAAGCCAAGTCTCTGCCTGCCACCCACATTTTCTTCCCACACAAAGAAGGCATTCAGGTCACACACAGGGTCTCTCTCTCTCTCTCTCTCTCTCTCTCTCACACACACACACACACACACACACACACATGCAGGCAGTTTGCACTGGTATGAAAATAGAAACATCTTAAGATGAACATCGAAATGACCAGATTCTGCCAGGCATGGTAGCACTCACCTGCAATCTTAGTTACTCAGGAGCCTGGGACAGGAGTATCACACTTACTCAGGCTGAAGTCTAGCATTCAGAGATGTTGGATGGCCATATCTGTAATATGAGTGGCTCAAAATGTGGAAGATCTGAATTCTAAGATGATGAATGCTTAGTACTCAGACGAAAAGAGAAGGAGAAGAGAAGTTGTATTTGTTGAAGAACAACTATGGGCCAGGCACAAGATTTTGAGAAGCTGATGCTAAATACTTACACTCCACTGATGGGGCAATGGACACTCTTGAAGACTGATTTGCATATTGACACACACCTGATAATTACAGGAACTGTCTCAGGGCCAGTTCTCTGTTTCCAAAGAGAGTGGATTGACAGAAAGAAAAGAGTAGAAAACATTCCCACTGAACTCACTAAAGTCATCAAGACCCCCTGACAGTTCCAACATCCCTGAGAGCTTCTTACACATGTGTTTTTAACCTAGTTGGGCTGTTAAATTAAGGTCTATTTCTTTCTCTCTCTGTCTCTCTCTCTCTCTCTCTCTCTCTCTCTCTCTCTCTCTCACCTCTCTGTCTTCTCAAATTCAGTTCTGGAACCATTTTCCACTTGATGGATTCATCCTCGTCCTTTGCATCCTTCCCAGTCTTTTCTCCTCCATTCCCATAAAACTCTATGCATGTCCCTGTTAAGCACCTCATCCTGCTGTCGTGGAATGCATCTGCTTTGTGCATTCTTTCAGGGAAAAAAAATCACTCATGTCTTCCAAAAATATGGAACCAACAACTAATTATCCCACATCTGCTTTGTTTCAAAAGTAGACAAGGCCAAGGTATTATCTCCAGACTACTCTAAAGAGCTCTCAGCACTCTCAGAACTCACAAAGGATATACGAGCAATCATCCTGTTAATAGAATGAGACCTATTTCTGTAGCACTCCCACAGACAGCCTCACAGCCAGCAATTTGGAAAGATGTAGTAAGAAGAAATTGACTCTAACCTTGGTCAGACCAAGGGCAAAGAAAATAATTAAAATTCTTATACCAAAGAGGGTAGAAGCAAAAGTAGAGACAGTCCCCACCCTATGGTGGTTCCACTTAGGATTTTTCAGTTTTACAATGGTGTGAACGCATATCCACATAACCATTCTGCTTTTCACTTTCAGTACAGTATTTAACAAATCACATAAGATATCCAAAATTTTATTATAAAATAGGCTTTGTGTTAGACAATTTTACCCAACAATCGGCTAATATAAGTGTCCAGAGCATGTTTAAGGTAGCCTAGGCTAAACTCAGCTCTGATGTCCAGTAAGTTAAGTGTACATGTCAACTCAGGTATGCATTTCCAGCTTATATTTTCAAGTTAGGATGGCTTTATAGAGATGTAATCCCACCTTAAGTAGGGAGGCATCTGTGATCCTTCAGTGCAGAAAAGGACAGAGAATCATTTTAAAATATGCATCCCTAAGAAACTGAAGGAAGAGAGAGCAACAGCCTGGCCAGGGTCTGCTTCATGATAGGAAAAGCCACTCCTCTCCTGCTTTCCCTCCCCCACCAGGCAGCCCTTCCCTGTAAAGGTTTATCTCACCAAGGTTAGTCAACCTAAGTCTCTCTCTTTAAAACTGAAAGTGAGTCCTGGCGTGCACTTCTCCCTCACATCTGGATTTCAAACCACCTGCTCATGAAATGTAAAAGCTTAATGGGATTGAATTCAAATTTTTGCAAACTCAGAGGCTCATAACTGAGCCAATTGTGCAAATCACAATCAATATTCAAAAGAGATGCTTTATATTATTGTTCATCAAACATTGATAATTCATATCTCAGATTCACTCTCAGATTTTTATCTAATCCTCTTTATTTATTGAAAAGTAAGCTAAGCATGTTTTAGAAAAAAATAATCCAGATCCTATATAAAGGTAAAAAATTGAATAGTAAATCTCCCTCCCAAACCATGCCTCCAGGCTCCTTGCACAATGCAATCATCATGAAGTTTTTGTGTGCCTCCAGAAATTTCTTTGCATATTCAAGCCCATGTGTTCATTTGTGTTTATTATATTTATATCCTTTTCATATCAAATGAGTACATTCAGTACTCAATCTTCTGAATCTAGACCTCCCCTTTCTATAACAATATATTCTAACACACTCAGACTCACTCTTTTTTTTTTTTTTCAAAACAGTGTAGTATTTTGTTTTATGGAAGAAAGACAATGCATTGTCGCAAACCCACATAGACCGGCACTTAGGTGCTCTCTGATTTTCTGTCTTAATAGTAATGCCACACCCTTGCGTGTGTGCCTTCTGCCTGCATATAATTGTGTCTATGGGCTACATCCTTAGAGGGTGAATTGCAAAGGTCCAAGCATCTGTCCTTTGTTTGCTGCGAATGACTAAATTGCTCTCCAAAGCATTGCATAAATGTGCATTTCCACCAAGGTATCAGAGATCCTTTCCCCTTATCTTACTAAACTGGCTAATATAAGACAATTTACTCTGCCAGGCTGATAGGTGAGCAATAGTGTGCTATCTTTTATCTTTTGAGCCTTTTCATTTTCTGTGGATTGCCTGTACATGTACTTTGTCAACTTGTCTACTGAGTTTCAGTATTTTGGTGGTGGATGTGAAATTTCTGGATTTACAACTAACGAGTTGCATGTTTTTCTTCTGACATGTTTGGCAAATATTTTTCCAGTTTGACTCTGTAATTTAATTTAACTTCTGCCATTTTTCCCCTTAGTGAATTTTCATTTTATTTGTATGTATTCGTATCCGTTAGTCTTTTCCCTTAAAATTTAAGGGTCTTGTTTTGCTTGGAGAGGGCTCAAGAAATATACAAGAAGACTAGCCAGGCGCGGTGGTACACGCCTCTAATCCTAGCACTTGGGAGGTTGAGGCAGGAGGATCACGAGTTCAAAGCCAGCCTCAGCAACTTAGCGAGGCCCTAAGCAACTCAGTGAGACCCTATCTCTAAATAAAAAACAAAATAGGGCTGGGGATGTGTCTCAGTGGTGGAGTGCCCCTGAGTTCGATCCCTAGTACAAAAAATAAACAAAAAAGAAATATACAAGAAGACTGAAGTAAATGGAAAGACATGCTTTTGTCTGAAAAAGGAACTCCCATATTTATCATACAGTGCTATGCTTTGGATATTTACCATTCCCAAAGGCCTGTGTGTTAACAGATTAGTCCCAATGGTGATGCTATTGGGAGATGGTGGAACTTTTAAGAGATAAAGACTAGTGGGAGGTGTTTAGTTCATTTGGGGCATGCCCTCGAAAGGGAAATCCTATCCCACCATGTGATCGCACATGATGTGCTGCCTTGCCACCAACCCAAAGCAATGAGGCCAACATAGTCAGGACCTTCCGAACTATGAGCCAAAATAAACCTTTCTCCTTATAAGCTGATTATTTCAAGTATTTTGTCATAGTGATGAAAGGCTGGCTGACACATATGATGATAATTAATTTAATACAGTCAGTAAACATTTGAACACGTTCCTAAAATTTGAGAAACTCAGTAATTTTTTAAAAACAATAACAAGAGAATAAATGTGATGGTAAGCTAGTGAGGTTTTCCCTGCCAGATGTTAAAGACTAGAATAATTAAAATCCAAATATAGAAATAAAAAACTAGAACAGGATAGAGTCAAGAAATGCAACCAAGAATAAATGGAAGTATTGGAACAATATAAATTTAACATTTCAGTGCCACCAATAAAGCATTGACACTAGAAACAGCTAGATTGGAGAGATAAGAGAAGAAAAGGAAGCAGGGTCTCCCACTTATATCCTCATACCTATTTTATCTTGAGTTGTGGTAAAATTTAAACATAATAAAGGAAACTATGAAAGTGCCATGAAAGAATGCATTTTTATAATTCTGGGATAAATGAAGCTTTTCTAAACAAGTACAGAAATAATAATAAAGGAATAAATGAACAAATTTGGCTTGGTAAAATATAGATAGTTCTGCAAAGTTATCATAACCAAAATCAAAAGGCAACGTGAAAACCTGGGGAGATGCACCATCTACACACAGGACAGGCAGAGGATCCACAATGCACAAAGGATCTCTTCAAATCATTAAGAAAGGAGATAAAGGCAATGACAGGCAGTAATGTATTAGAAAGTAACAAGCAAACAGATACAGAAGATCTAGAATTCAGAATCAGCAAAGTTGTGAAAAAGAAAATGGCCACAGCATGTAGTGGAGAACCACCTGGCAATAGGCTAAATTGTGTGCCATTGCCAATATTTGATCCCTTTTGACCTACAAAATGTCATTTGTTTTCAATCAAGTTTGAAAATGTGCAGTCTTCTAGTCAGGAGTATTGCTTTTAGAGATTTTTTAAAAATTTGAACATGTACAGTAGATGTTTATACAAATTTGATTCCCCATTGCATAGGTTAAAAAAAATTAAGTCTGAAAATGTCAGGGCCTTGCAGATGCTCTTAGCCACTGCTGGTGGAGGTAGCAAGAGGTATCAGTAGGACAGCCAGGTAGCAACAACCGGCAAGAGTGAAAGGGTGCAAGTCTTATGAGAAAGCATATGCTCTCCTAGGTGAGTATGGTTGTTTGTATGGGTGTGATGCAAATATAGCTAGAGGACAACTGCCATGTCATTAGATATACACGACTTCAAATAGTCCTTGTTACGTGAAGTCCGCATTTGTGTGAAATACATACACACATATATGTATATATGTATGCATGTGTAAGTATACTTGCATTGTTTATGTGCATACAGATATATGTGAGGCGTGTACATATGTGTATACATGTGTTGATGTGTATACACATATGTATATCTATCCTAGAGCAATTTTCTCATCTATATGTGTGCAGGCATGCACACACACATATACAATAGCATGTACCAAAGCATTGATTTGTACTATTACTTACAACAAAAGAAACTTATACACAACTTAGCTATCATTCACCAGGGAAATATGTGTGTTGCAATTTACATATAATGAAATTTATGCAATATTTAAAATATACAAATTTCATCTACATATATCAACATGTATAATTTTTAAATAAGGATAAATTTAATAATCAGGAAAATACATGTGAAATACAGTTCCATTTGCATGGGAGTATTTGCAAATACAGTAAAATTATGCAATAATAAATGTCAATAAATTAAATGAATTTCAAGAAAGAGGAGCTGACAAGAAGCAGGAATAGATGGAATATGGACTTTGGAGTCTTATTGCTAACATTATTGTCCAGAAAAATTCTGAAACAAATTGTCAAAATAATAATATACTCAAAGGTTCTGTATATTTTAATCATATATTTATTTATCATTGTATTTGTCTCTTTTTATAAACATCCATATACATAACTTTACATAAATACATAAAATATACTGTCTGTTTTCTTAGCTGTCTTTTTTGCTTATTTTCACTTCTCTTTGCCTTTTGGTTTATCCTTCTTCCTTGTTCCACATCCCCCTCCAGCCCCCGCTCCCCACACCCAAGCAGTGCTTTCTAACAGCCGGTTGTAGTTATTGCCATATCCCCACCCTGCTTTTATAATCACATAAAAATGTCCATTCATCTTTGTGCATTTGCATATATGTACATATATATACACACAACACCAAATACGTGTGGATGGTAGGCAAAATAAAAAGAGAAGACTCTTCAATGATTCTTTGATTATGCAAATGGAATCATATCATATGTGCTTGCTTTTTCCACTCAACTATATCAGATGCAAATCCCTATAACTTAATATCTCTTACTGCTTCTTTCTCTTCTGCATAATACTTTGTGATGTGGATGAACAGAATTTATTTAACAGTTCCCTAATTGAAAAGTATTTAGCTTATATCCAGTGTTTAGCCCTTAGGAGCAATGCTGTAATCAGCATCTTTGTCCAAAGATCCTCTTGTATGGTGTCTCATTTTATGGACCATAGAGTATATCTACTTATTTTAAAGTTCTCCATGCTATTATGACAAGACAGTCATGGAGTATACTATAGAGGACTGATCTTTGCCTTGTTTATTTGGAAATTTCTTTCTATTGCTTTTTCAGACAACTATGTGGACTGAATGTATAGATTTTGGTGTCACGATCATTCTCTCCTTCTTCTTCTCTCCCTAAATGTTGTTGGGGGAGCTTGAGGCAAGAAAGCTCTTTTAGCCCTCGTAAATGATTATCTTCTTCCTGGTGCTTATAGGATTTTTATTCATTTTTGAAGTATAGTTATGTCCCCAGAATATGTCTTGGTGAATGATGATTTCCTATGTTTTCTTCCTAAGGCATGTTAACACTCTTGACCTAACAACTTAGGTCTTTTGCCATTTCAAGACAGTTTTTCAGAATCTTTTTAAAAATCCTCCCTAAATGTAATTTTCTACTCCAGTGTATTATTTTCTGCATTTCAAGTACACCAATTAATTTATATATTGAAACACATTTGCCTGTCCTTTACACTTATCATAGTACCAAAATTACTCTTCAACTTTGCATTTTGTATAATTTCTAAAATCTCATCCATATTACAATTGCTTTTTGATGTCAATTCTAATAATCTCAGCAGTCCTGAAATACTGTACTTGTTCTCTTCATTTATTTATTCTCCTGCTTCTCATTGTTTCACCTTCAGTTTACAGAGCTCATGGTTGCATTTCCATGAAAATGTAAGTTTTTGTTTAAAAAATGATCTTATTTAGATAAGATATTTAGGTAGCTTACTTATACAATTGTTCTAGAAAAATTTTATCTGCCTTCTGCAAGCTACTTTTCTAAAAAATTTTTAGCAGAATGTTTCAGATTGTTTTCTGTTTTCTCTCTCTCTCTCTCTCTCTCTCTCTCTCTCTCTCTCTCTCTCTCTCCTCTCTCGCCTGCTTACTTTTCTTTTGCCATTTGTCTCAGGTCTACTATTTGTCCCTAAAGAGTTGAAGTGAATTATCTTCAACTTTCCTCACTGTTTATTGAAGTGTTTGAAATTCCATTTTAATTCATCTACTGGATTTTGACAATACCTCATTGTGTTGCATTTGGAATGATTGCTCTGGGAAACACAACACACTTCCTCAACATTTATAGCCAGCTTAGAGTTAATACTGTGCCACCTTACATGAGAAATGTGGAAATCTTGTGACACTATGTATAGGTTTTAGACAACATTTGAACCCTACCAATTAATTCAAGGAAATTCGTGTTTGAAGTTTATGTTTTGTTTGCTTTCTTGGCTCTTCAACAGTCTAAGAAAATTAAATGAAAGAAAACATTTTTTTCAATGCTGAGCTCTGACCCAGGGCCTTATACGTGCTAAGCAAGCTCACTACCGCTGAGCTACACCACCTCCCCCCCCCCCATGCACCCAAGAAATTCTTTATTTTGGGCACTTTTTCCTAAATTCCAAAAGGAAACAAAACATTCCCTCTCACTTCTTGTGCTCCCTCCCTGGTCATGGATAGACATGTGCATACACACACGCACATAAACACACACAGAGGCATTCCAGCAGACATCTGTGCAAATGAAGGTTCTCTTGCTACATGTTCATGTTTTTAAAGGCTATTGTCATCTGAAAATCAAGCTCCTCCACAGACCTCTTTATTGTGATGAGGCGTTTGTCACTGAGTCAAATGAAGTGAAAAATGCACTACAATATATCACACTTTGAGCCCAGTTTTCCAAACCCTCACGCCATATTAATGTCCTTTCCTAATGTTTTTTTGCACTGCTGTCCCCTGGGGACAGGGCATAATTCTTCCAACACAATGTAAAGACCATACAAATCAACTGCAAGAAACAAAATCGCACATTTGGAAAAGATGTAGGATTTCTTGAGTTCACTAAGAAATGAACACACGTACATCACATTCACATCACACTTCCACCAAAGAATATGTCAGACCAGTCATCAGAGAGTTAAGAAATGTTCTGGACAACATTGTTGAAATCCTCAAATGTCACTGCAGAATTGACAGGCTTTTTGATGTACTGGGAACACAGGCTGCCCATGTCACCAGCCTTGCGTTGTACCCACAATAAACCATAAAAAAAATAAAAGGAGTTTATGGATCACAACAACAGATCAAGATAGGCTTTTTAAATGATCTATTTTATCACAGTTTACTGGTAAGTTTGTATGGGAAAAAAATGCCCTTTAATAATAAGAAGAAATCTTTTTAAAAAAAATAATAATAATTTTTAAAGACAAACCAAAAAATCTTTCTGTTCCTAGGAAGTTGTTAGCCTTTTTCCTCTGGGGAGACCTAACTTAACACCTTCAGTGACCATATTTCTTAAAAAAAAAACCTCTGTGTTGACACTTGAATTTGAAATCTAGGTGCCCTGGATGTCCTAAAAGTGAAATCCCAGAATCTTAAGAAGCAGAAAAACCTTCAGATGCGGGAGGGAGAAAGTCCTACAGAGAGAGAACAAAAGACACTATATCCCCAAACATCTTGCCACCTGTGTGCTCAGTCGTACACCCACATGTGCACGTGTGTGCTCCTGCTTCTCTGTTGCCCCTACTCACCAGGGGGGGGTAACTGTACACCCAGTCCACACATCTGGCTGCTTCCACCCTAGCTAACTTGCAAATGTTCCCAAGTACTTAGCTATTGGTTGACTTTACAGCCATCCTGGAACAATGTTCGGTTGGCAAGAGATTTTAAAGCAACAGAAACCCAAGATCTGATGGATTTACCATCCCCTTTACTTGTAAAATGGCTTCCAGTAAAGAGTTCTACTGGAATTGGCCACTAGTTTATTTAAGGTCCAATGGAAGATGAAAATAAATAAGTATTAATCCTGAGAACTTTTTTTGTGGAATTATGAAAACAGTCTGTTATAAAACACATCCAGATGTCAGCCAAGGCTGAGTCGATTGGAATAATAGCTTCAAGTAAAATCAGCAAAGGTCAGCTAGTCAGGCCGAGGGAGGAAATCTCCAGAATGCCCAGTTCAAAGAGGCAGGGGAGGGTGCTGTTATGCAGCCAGCCTCAAGCTGTGTCCATGAGACATAATTGCTTAAATGACTTATAAAAAGAATTTATGAATACCATGGATCAACATAGTTTTTTAAAAAGATTGATTTTGTCACAGCTTAAGGGCAAGTTTATAGAAGACCAAAACAAAAACGAAGGTCATTTGATAATGAAAAGAAATTTTAAAAGAGCAACATTTTCCTCTCAATTTAACCATTATTAAATTTTTTATAACGGTAAAAATGAGAGTTTAAAGACATTTAAATTTTTTTCTTTTTGATACCCAAAGCCTATTCTTCCAAGATACATGTGTAAGAATATTCACTGGAGCATTTGCTATTAAAACCTGTGAAGTAACCTACATTTTCATCTGTGGAATATTAGTTATAAATAAATGATAGTTTTTTCAGAACAAAACAAAAATGTTGAACATTGCAGAAGACCTGTTTTGAGAACTGCTGTGAAAACACATCATTTTTCAGCTATTGTTTTGTTAATCAGTCCATCAACATATGTTTCTCTGATTGTCTATGCAGGGAAAGTTCTAGAAAGAAACCAGTGTTTGGGGTGGTTATCTCTAGGGAGCACAAGGGCTAAGAACAGAAAAGTTTTTCCTTTTTGTGTTATACTTTCCTCTAGTGTTTGAATTTTTACTTTAAGCATGCAAAATGTGCTTTTATAAAACATTTTAAAATTAATTTAAAAGAGGAGAAGGTCAGGAAAAAGAATGAGGGGTCTATGGAACTGGAAAGCTAACAGGGTGTTGGCGAGCTGGTTCTTAAGAGGAAATGAGACCCCTGTGAAAATATTAACAATCTATGAAAATGTTAAAAATCAAACAATGGTCATAAGAAAAATAGTCTTACTTTCTCCAGAGAGTAAAAAATTGTCTAAAATGAAGCATGGTGTTATTACATTTTTCTACTACCTATTGAGGGATCTGATGACTAATAGAATCTCATTTATTTGCCTGATGCCAACTTCACTTTGAAGTCTACTTTTTCTCTAAAGGGAAAGATTTTACTGATTTTCTCTGTCTATGGAAAATCTTTGAAGCATTCTGGTCCCTGCTACCTATCTAGAGGCGTTATTGGCTGATGTTGGGAACCATTGGCTGTCGAAGATCTTGAGCATTGCAGATGGAACATGGTGATATAAATTCCTAGGGCCATCTCGAGCACTCACAACCAAGGCCAAAAAGGTGAGTGGTACCTCCTCTGAATGCAGGAAGTCTGGTTTATTGGCACAATGCCCAGTACATCTGCTGGTTAGGCCAATCTGCAGATTTAGGCCCAAATATCCCTCCCTGAACAATCAGGTGGGGGTCTGTGTGGCCTGGGTTGGATTAAGGAGATTTTTACACAGAAAATAGGAAGTGATACCATAAAGAGTATGGTGCCCAACAGAAATCTGAACTTTGTGAACCCCCAAAAGTGAGTCTAAGGATGCTTCAAATTAAGAGCTGAAAGGAAAATACTAATATATAACCCAGATGTGGATAGGAGGATTTAAGAACCTGAAGGATAAGGTAAGAGCAGGTGGGTTGAGATAAGTAGGGAACAGTAAAAGATTCAAACCAGATTATTTCATGGCTTGCCTTTAAGTTCCAGTCAGGGATTGGTTGTACTTAAAGGCCCAAAAATGGGAGTTTGTCTTTCCCTGTGTAGGACAGGACTCTCAGAGCAAAGTTTAGACATATTCTGTGACATTGCTGAGGTGGGAGGCTGGGTTCTGAGTGGGGCAAAAGATCCCTGGCTACCTTCCTGTTTGTTTGGCCACAGCCTCATAGTACTTCCTTGCTTGGCTATGGATTTATACAATGCTCCAATCAACATTTGCATGCACACTTATTGTGACGGTTGATTTTATGTGCCAATTTGGACCATGGGTCCAGACATTTAGTCCTATAGTGTTCCCAGTGTCCCTATGTGGGTGTTTTTGAATGAGATTGATATTGAATTGGTAGACCTGAGCAAAGCACATTGACCTCCTGAATGCAGGTGGGACTTGCCCAATCAACTGAAGTCCTGAGTAGAGCCAAAAGACTGAGCAAGAGGGACATTTTCTTACCTGAATGCCTTCAGCTAGGACATTGGTCTTTTACCTGTCCCCACTCACACCTAAACTTACATTATCAGCTCTCCTGAGTCTCTAGTTTGCTGACTACAGATCTTGGGGGTTTTCAGCCTCCATAATCATATGAGAAAATTCCTTATAATTAGTCTCTTTACACACACACACACACACACACACACACACACACACACACATCCTATTAGTCCTGTTTCTAAGGAGAACTCTGATTACAACACCTGCCAATACATGTGTATGGTTGTCTCCTTAGGATAAGTTCACAGGAGAGAGATGACTAAACCAAAGCACATGTCCTTTCTAAATTTTAACATGTACTCCCAAATTTCCATTCAGAAATGTGCTATTACCTTTCCAGACATCTCTGCCTCTTGGTGTTTCTCTGTGTGGAAACCACATTTCACATGTTTAAAGCTAATGGCCATCTTGTTGGATTTCCTTTTTTTTTTTTTCTTTTGTTATCTATGTTTAGGTTCCTTGCCCATTTTTATTTGATTGGTATCTCCTGTGGTTTGGATAAGTGTCCCCCAAATGCCCACATGTTGAAGCTTGGTTGCCAGCCTATTTGGAGGTTGTGGGACCTTTAACAGGTGGGGCCTAGTGAGAGGAAGTTGAGCCATTGGAGGTGCGCCCTTGAAGGTGATACTGGAACTCCATCTCCTTCCTGTCTCTCTCCTTTGGCCTCCCAACATCCATGAGGTGGACAGTGTCCTTCAATATGCACTTGTCACCATGATCTTCATCACCACAGGCCCAAAAGCAATTGGGCTAACCAAACATAGGTTGAAACCTCTGAAACCCTGGACCAAAATTATCATCTCCTCCTTTTAGGTTGATTATCTCAGGTATTTTGTCACAGTAATGAAATGGTGACCACCATAGTGTCATAGGTCAGGTTGTCCAGAAATCAGATTCTGAAAGAAAGCTTTGCATGCAGAAAGTTTAGCAGACTCTCAGAGGAATACCTGCAGGAAGGGAGGGCAGAAGGACAGGTGGAAGCTCAGCTGTGATACAGCTGCAATAGGACCTTAGCCCATCACTGGGGTGGCCTGGAGCTGGGAAGACCCCAGAGAAGCTGATCACTGTATGCAAGCAATTAATTAAAGGGAACTACAACTTTTGGAGAAGCATCTCTTCATCAGAGAATGATTCCAGGAAAGAGATTCCACTGTGATTTCTTAGAAGCCAACACTCTTATCTGTTGGGAAGAAAGAATTCAATCCTAAAGAGGAAATGTGAGCATGAACCTTTACACCTACCACAGTTGAATGTTAGTATCTTGGATATTGGTTTGAAAGAGTTCTTTACACATTAATGATATTCATCTTTTGTCAAATGTTCCCATTTCAAATTTATGGGGTGAGAATGGAACTGAGTAGTTGAGCCCTGGGTTCTATGCCCAGAATCTGAAAAAAAAAAAAAAAAAAAAGTATTTAATTCAATTTTTTTAAATTTTTTATTATGATGTTTTGCATTCTCAAGAGGGTTTGTGGGTTTTTGTTTGTTTGGTTTTGGTTTGTTTACTCTTTTCTTTAATAATCAGTTCTATTGCATTTAAGGTTCTGTCCTTTAAGGTTTCTGATCCTGGTTCAAGAGGCCTCCCCAAACCAAGATTACAGAATTATTGTCCTGCACTTCCTTTTAACATTTTTATGGCTTTATTATCTTACATTTAATTAATTTGATAAAGATCTAAATCCATTACTGTCATAATTTGTGTTGCGAGTATTTTGCCAAATACATAATGTGCTGGGCTAATATATTGTACTAGGTAATAATTCCTTGCTTACACTGATTTAAACATCACTTTTATTACTTTAGAAATCTTCCTACATGCATACATCTGTTTCTGGACTGTGTTTCTGCTCCATCCCTCCCCACAAATGGTCTCTCCTGAGGTCAGTTCAAGGCTATTCTGATCACTGAAACGCTGCGATATGTTTTAATAGCTGTAGCAATTACCAGGCAATTACCCACTTCTTTTCCAGAATTTTCCTGGCTTTCCTTGAAAGTTTCAATTCCAGATAAACCTTAGAATCTTTTGGTTAGGTTCCGAAAAGAAATTACGTTGGGGTACTGACCAGAGTTATACTAAGTTTGTGTATCAATAGAAAGAACTAACATCCAAATAACACTGAATATATTCAACATGGGGACTGTGGTATAGTTTTGTAGCTTAAATATTACAATATTTTATCAGGTTTATAGCACCTCTGCAGAAGGAATTTAGAAATTTTATCCCTTTCTGCAACTGGTTCTGGAAGAGTTTCAGTAAAATAATTATCTGTTCCTCAAGTTTCAGTTACATACTCTTAAATTATTGTTATTGCCCTCTACACAGTGTGGAATTGCAGCCGTGATTTTCTGTGACATGAACAGCTGCTTTTAAAAGCGTTTTGGAGTTTCCAAGGCATGTCTTCCTACCCTTTTGCCACTTCTGGGTCTGTTCTATTTGAGAACCTTGAACGTTCCGTGTGATGCATACCTGAAATTCTGCCTTTCTCTGTGTGCTCCACATCATCTGTGTGCCCCCTCTGTCATCCCCATTAACTGTAGGTGGATGTCCCTGAACTGACTCTTGGTTTCTCATCTCTGTCCTCATCCTCTCTGCACCTCTATGATTTTCCTTTCCCTGTGAGAGGATTTTGGTGCTGTGCTTTAATAGCCACCTGCAATTACTGGTCAATTATTTGCTCAGGTTTCTAAATTGCTAGTCTCTTCATTGCTGCTTCTGTGTTCTTTTTATTTTGGGTAACCATGTTTTTCATTTTAGATCCATCAAATTCTTGTCACAGATCATTCTCTTTCATAAACTTACAGTACTCTTACACTTTCTTGAGAATTCAAATCTGAATTTTCAAATGATTTCTCCCTTTTCTCAGAGACAGTCCATTTCCCGGAGGACCACTAGCTCTTATTCCACATGAAACAGGTGTACGTAGGGAGTTTTTTCTTGTTTTGGTTTGGTTTGGGCCTTCTTGGAGGTGGGAGTCATTTTGACAGGCTTACCATTACAAAAGGAGGTTCCCACAGCTTTGGCGAGGATCTGTCAGAGACTGCTGGCTTCCAATTAGAATGAAAAAGTCGGTTCATGGGCATCCATTTTCCAAATGGGTTTCCAGGAGTGTGCAGGAGGTGAGAATGGATTTAGAATGGGAGGCAGAGTGACAGGAGAACTCCTTGCTCATTTGTTTAGTCCCCATATTCCATCACTGGCTGCCAGGCTGCCCTGTAGGAGCCGCCCTGCTGCCCTGCAGGGTAGAAGGAACCCAGAACTATGTCTTTGGTGCTTTGTCTGACCCTACCCTCTCCAGAACCCATGTGCTTCCTATGTGATTTTCTGCCCCTATTTCATAGAACACGCTTCCTCTTGCCTCTTTTTTTGAGGACACCAAA
The DNA here is from genome assembly GCA_020662805.1 of Glaucomys volans. Taxonomy (NCBI): domain Eukaryota; kingdom Metazoa; phylum Chordata; class Mammalia; order Rodentia; family Sciuridae; genus Glaucomys; species Glaucomys volans. Next base: position 889,333 of record JAJEJO010001666.1, read on the forward strand.
TAGATGTTTTCTAAAACATCTTCCTCAGTCCTGCAGAAAATGATTTTAGAAATTTGCTCTTTCTCTATGTCCTCCAGGCAAAATGTTATTTTTTTTTTTTTCCCTTGAGCTGTAGAATCATTCCAAGGGAATTTCTTTTTAAGGTTTGCTTCTATTTAAAAAAGGGAAAACGTGTCCAAGTTGGGAATCTGCCGACAGACACAGGATGTAAATTGTCCTGGGTTAGCCCCCCTTTCCCTTGGGATATCAACAGCCTCCTGTGAGGACTGTCTGGAAGACTGATAAACAGAGCCCTCAGCCCATTTTCTCTTCAGGGCAGTCACGTAGGTGGAGTTGATCACAGACCTTACAAAACGTATGATGCCCCAAGTGGAGCTGCCATGAAAGGAACTCGTGCCCTTAAAAAAGAGCCTACAGCCCCATTTCCTGTCTTCCCTTTCTGTCTTTGCATGCAGAGGAACAAGACTGAGAGAAAGGGACTTGGTGAGGCTTTTCTTCCACCTTTGGTGTCTGCCCTCCTCAGAGCTCCCAGCAGCACCATGTTAGGACAGAGCATCCAGAGGTTCACCACCTCAGTGGTCCATCAGAACCACTATGAGGAGGGCCCCAGAAGAGTTTGGCATTTTCAGTGGAAAACAAGTGGCACTTACTGATTACAATGATCTTGTACTTTAGATCAGGATTTGCTGCTCCTTTTTTTACAGTAAGACACCAACTGCTTAAGAAATAAGGATGTTTTAATTCATCCATTTAACAGATATGAAGAATGTTTTAAGAGGTGCACCCTCGCCAGGCATGGTGGCGCACGCCTGTCATCCCAGCACTTGGGAGGCTGAGGCAGGAGGATCACAAGTTCAAAGCCAGCCTCAGCAACTTAGCAAGGCCCTAAGCAACTCAGTGAGACCCTGTCTCTAAATAAAATACAAAATAGGGCTGGGGATGTGGCTCAGTGGCCGAGTGTCCCTGAGTTCAATCCCTGGTTCAAAAAAAAAAAAAGAGGTGCACTCTCTGAAAACTGAATGAAATTCTTGGACTCATAGCACTCTAGATATGTTTGTAAATAAACTAATGACATAAAGAAAGGAAAAAAGAGCCTCCAGAGAGCTGCCTTGCCCCTTGCACCATGTGAGGACACAAAGAGAAGGAACTACCTGAGCCAACAAGCAGACCCTCACCAGACATAGGATCTGCGTGTACCTTGATCTTGACTTCCTGGTCTCCGAATTATAAAAAATAAATGTACATTGTTTTATGGACCACTCAGACTGGGATATTGCATTAATCAGGGTTCTCTAGAGGAAGAGAACTAGCAGGGTATGTATGTGTATGATTATAAAACGGGATTTATTAGATTAGCTTACATGATCAGAAGCTGGATAATCCCATAATGGCCATCTACACGCTAGAAAGGCAGAACAAGTAGCTGCTCAGTTCCAGAAGCTGGAGCCTTAAAACAAGAGGAACCAATGATGCAGCTCCAACTGAGATTGAAGGCCTGAGAACTCCCTGGAGAAACAGTGTCAGAGTCTACGCTAGAAGAGTTAAAGAGTGGGGCTGGGGATATAGTTCAGTTGGTAGAGTGCCTGCATCGTATGCAAAAGGCCCTGGGTTCGATCCCCAGCACTGCAAAGAAGAGTTAAAGAGTGGGAGGACGTGGTATCAAACGCAGCATCATCCCAGGGCGCCCACTCAAGAAAAATGGAGCTTGCATCTGCATAGGCATGCTCTCTCTTCCGCCTTTTGTTCCATCTGGGTCCCTCAGCCTAGTGGACATGCCACCCACATTCAGGGTGGGTCTCGCCCTCTGTTTGCTGTCCCACGTGCCAAGCATCTCTGGAAACACCCTCATGGACAGACCCAGAAGCCTCTTAATACTGAGCATCTCTCAACCTACTCAAGTTGACAACTCAGATTAACCATCACAGGTATAGTTATAGCAGCTGAATGGACTAAGACATTTGTCTTTTCTCCTCTCACTTTCTCTCTTCAAATATAAAAATATTGCATATTGCACACTGTCATCACAGAGAGCTTATTATATGCAAAGCACCATTCTGGGGACTGCGTATGCATTGTTCCACTTAATATTAAAGGCAGTTATACGAGAGAAGTGCTACTGTTATCAAGCCCACTTTATAGCAAAACTGAGCTCGGAAGGATTGAGTGACTTGGAAAGGCCGCATAGCTCATAACTGGTTAGTATAGATTCAATCCTATTATCACGTTTTCAACCCCTTTTGAAGAGGCTCCACAATCTTGGACACAGCATGCCCTTCACACTGCCCTTTACCCCACTGTCACAGTCTGAGCACTGTTGTCTCAAAATGGATTGACAAAGGCAGGACTGTTAGCAGCAGAGGAATGGCTCAGCTCCCCTCTGCTCTAAGTGTAGCAATTTGGCCTCTAGCAAATAGATAACAGAATACACAGGGTGTCAGTCAGCATAGACTAAGTTGGGCTGTAGTAACAAACAGCCCCCAAATCTCTGTGGTTTAGAATAACAAAGATAAATATCTCACTCATGCTATATATCCATTTCAATTTATCAAAAGGGCTCTGCTCCTCACAGAATCCAGCCTGACAGAGAAGCTACTATTTCAAAGGTTCCAGTCGTTGGACCAGAAAGCGGAGCACGACAGAGAGTTTTACATTGTTGATGAAAATCTCTGCCCTGAAGGTGAAACTTCATTTTCACTTATAATTCATTTGCCAAAAGTAATCACACGGCTCCACCTAACCACAGGAGATCTGTAAGTGCGATCCTACCATTTGCCCAGAGGGAGCGAGAAGAAAATGTGAAAAAAATGCATTAATTATAGCCACATCCAGCTACAACTGTCTCCGTGTAGTCATTAGTATCCAGATCAGATCCATCTGCCTCCTATAACCATTAGTAACAAGACCAGCGAGAACCTGCATGCACTCCCTAGATAGCTGCACCAAGGGAGAGTTTAATGACGCTCATGGAGAACCAGTCCTTCTAGAAACTGTGGGAGGAGAAACCATCTTTCACCTTATAAAAGGCTTTAAAGAAGAGCTACTTTATGGTTTTAACTTTTCGTTTGTTTCCTACATTTGTAAGCTAACTTTTCTACTTGAGTTATATTCAGCACAGAGAATTGTCTTGAGGACTGGCACTGATTTTGCAGACGAAAGAAATAAGTGTGAATTATGTCTTGATGAAATTGCTAACAAATCAAGGGCAGAACTAAGCTGATTATTTCCTCCTTTGGTGAGGAGGTTGGTGTTCTGGGAGTCAATCTCTCTGCACAGAGCAGGTTGTGCTGGCTGGCAGGCAGTAAGAATTCCCCAACTTCTTTTCAATTAAGTGAAGGAGTCAGACTACATATCTGTAGGATCTCCTTTGTTCTGAAATGCTGTGAGTGTGAATTATTAAGGAAATTCAATTTTCACTGCTGCTATTGCTAAAAATAATTCTATCTTCTCAGCCAGCACCTCCTTCTCTTGGAGCCCTCAGTGTTGGGGTTCCTCAGATAAGGCCCAAGAGTCTCTTTTTTCATACAGTGTCCTTTCCCTGGGAGGAGTCCTCCGTCCTGTGTATGTCCACACCCTCCCAATGCTCCCCAAAAGCACACCCAAATAATAGCTTTCCTGTGTCTCCATTTGGATTTCTCATAGAAATCTCAAATTAAAATGTCCTAAATTGATTTTTTTCTCCCTTCTACCCTTTCTAAGTCCATCTCAGGTAGCCACATATTTGTGCCCCAAACCAAGGATTTATTCTAAACGCCTCCTTCTTCTCTTTCATCCAGTTCACTTCCCATGCAATGATTCTGACCTTTTCTCTCTCTACAAGGGCTCAACCCATTCACCAGCCTGACCTCACCTCACTATGATTAATCTATCTTCAATTTCCTGGGCTTCTATATTTGTTCCTCACTTGCCTTTGTGCCTTGGGTCTAATCCCTCCCCAATCCTTCAGGACCCATATTTAAAGAGTGAACATTATTTTAAAAAATGAATTGGATCATACCATTGTATCAACTGTATGGTAGCAAACACTTTAATTTAGGATGGAGTTAAAGACCCACTGATCATCATCCCTTGTACCTTATATGCACCTCTCATCTCTTACCAAGCTTCTCCTTGGCCACAGGATCCAGATTAACTTCTGTTTGTCATGTGATCCTTTCTCCTGCTTCAGCACTCTATCCCATCCTGTTTTTCTGCTAGATGTGTTTTTCTTCCACTTCTTTGCCTTGCCCTTCCTTCAAGCATGCACCCAATGGCCTTTCTTCAGAGAGGCTTTCTCCAACCACTCAATATCAACTAAGTTCCCTCTAGATGCACCTTTTACTTTTCATATATTATTTATTATACTTTAATTATACACTTATTTCCAAAATTAGTCACAGGCTCTCCTTAGTAAGTTGTAAGCTTCACAACGGCAAAGATCATGCCTCTTTTGCTCACTGCTCTGTCCAGATGTCTTTCCACCAAATTAGCAGTCTTTGGCACACAGTAAACGTCATGAAATACCTGCACTCTAAGTGGATAAGTCAACATACCTAATCCCTGGGATATTATAAGAATGACGACTCCTGATTCAACTTGTTACCCCCAAAAAATTAAAAATTAAAAAATAAAAGCAGCATGGCACATCCGCAAAGCTATTTATTACAACACTAATTTGCAAAAGGAAAAGATGAAATAACCCCAATGTCAATCAATGGGATTCAGGTTGAATAAACTGAAAAATCCACACAATGGAGGACAAGTCTTTATATATTGTTACAGTAACAAACAAAGGATAAGGTGCTTAAATAGTGAGTATAATATAATACCTTTTAATTAAGAGAGGAGGCAATTTAAGTATGTGTGTATCATTTAAAAATTAAATAAAAAAAATTTAGAAAGAAAAATAAAAAAAGGAGATAGTAACAGAAGCTAGAATCTCAATGCATTTGCTTTGTAGTTTTCACTTTGAAATCTTATAGATATGTAATTACCAAATAAAATTCAACCAAAATGAAAAAAAAAAAAAGCCTACAACTGGAAATTAGAACAAATGAACATTATTATATAACAGGTTGGTGTTTAACCACAGAGAAAATTTATTTTAAGTATATTTAAAATATACAAATGAACTGGTTGATGCTACTGAAATATATGTAAGATATCTTAAAGACAAAAAAAAAATACAAAGATTGTTTTGTTACAATCTTCCAGTCGAGACTTGGGGGCTCAAGGCAATGTTTTCTGGTCCTTTCCTGACTTGTATAGCTTGTATATGTCCACATAGATTAGAGATTCAATTTAGACACTTTTCCCCGCTTCTTCCTAATAAACCACATCTCCCTCTCCTTTGAGAACTCCTAGCCATGTCCTTTTCCTGTATGAATGTTGCCTTGAAAAAATGGTTAACATAGTCTTAACAATACTGAAATATATGTAATATATCTTAAGGACAAAAGAAATACAAAGATTTTTCAAAAGTATCTATTACTCCTATTTTTATTGATAATAAGTGGTGATATTGATATTATTATGGAACTACACACCAAAACAAAAATGCTATTAGGAATCAAGAACTTTTAGTATAAGAGTAAAAAAATCAGCATAAAATCAAATAAATAAATAAAATCCCTGTATTCTTAGTTTTGACTTAGAAATACAAGTAAGAACTTAATATATTATTTTTCTTTTTCAAATAAAAAAGGATATATACTTTCTAGCTTTGTATTTTGGAAATACAAACTTTCTATATTGAAATTCACTTTGCTTTCCAAGAAAAATACCTAGAAGCAATAAAAATCAAGTAGTCATGATCACCCAGATTTTAGTTTCAAAATATTTTCCCAGCTCCTCTGGGTTAAAAATAAAATATTCTGATTCCAACTCTCATCAGAAATTGGGTGAGATAATTCTAGAATTTTTTATCATACCAGAAAACAAATAAGCCAACCAAAACTATTAGGGAAATATCATAAAGACCAAGAAAGCCAAAAATGGGAAATTTGAGCATCCAAAAAAACAATGATTGCAATGAGTTGAACTATATATAGCAAAGAAGTTAAAATTCAGGAGTGCATAATGATAGCAAAAAGACTGCATTGGTCATACCAAAACTGATAAATGGAAAGGAAAAAAGCATTTATATGGACTTTCTTATAAATCTATTTTTGGGGAAGATCAATCAGTTAATGGCCAAAAGTTGATCTATAGAAAAATTCTACATAATAAACACAGGAAGAATTTATTGTGTTAGAATATCACCAATTTATAACCCTAATAAAACAATGAATATGGCAATGATCTTGATCAGCTGCAAATCCAAACTAGGTGGAAGACTGAGAAGAAATTTTCACTGGTGAATCTGCACATCCAAATGGAAAAACTCCATCCTTCCTGTGTCCCTAGTGATATGCAATAGGAAGGACACAAGCAATAAAACAATTACGAAAAACAAGATAGAGGAACAGCAGTATAGAATACAGTCAACTGAATCCCTAATGCAGAAAATTCTACAGAACAAATAATTCAGTTTCTTCAATAAATAAATAGCAAGGTGGAAAGGGGAAAGCACTGTTCTGATATGTGAGTGTGTATATGTGTGTGTGTGTGTGTGCACCACATATAAGGTGTGCACATTCTTTTTCTTTTTTTTAATCAACTGTGAAAAGAATCATGGAGCACTAAGTAGAGGATATTAAGGAACTATTTCATTTATCTCTAATGTGATAATGGTAAAATAGTTTTTATCATATTTCCCTTACATTAGAGATACATAGTAAGCTTTTATGGGTGAAATGGCATACCTGGATTTTCTTTCACATTATTTCACGGGAAAATTAAAGCAGAAATGGAGGGGGTGGATAAATAAAACAAGAAAAAATTATAGCCAAATGCCTAACTTCAGTTTTGCCAATCTAAATATCTACTTTCCACAGATATTAATAAATTCTTAATTCTACCAAAGAATATGGTTTTGTAACAATAATGTTGCATTTAAGACTATTTAAAATTTCTCCTAAGAATCATTCATGCACCCCTCACCCCAAGTGCAAAAGATTGGCAAGACCCATGCTAGATCTCTTGAGGGAAAAATAACTCAATGCCAGCTATGAACACCATGCCTCCCTCATCCCTGAGCCCCAAGCCTGGGATCAGTTGCTACAGCCTGCATGGACTACTCTTGAAGGACAGAAACAAAATCACCTGTCCACTCAGCTCTGAGTTTTAGGGTCTCATCTACTCCCAGCTGAGTCTTGGGGGTTTCAAGGCAATGTTTTCTGCTCCTTTCCTGACTTATATGGCTCGTACATGTCCACATATATTGGAAGTTCAATTTAGACACTTTTCCCTGCTCCTTCCTGGTAAGTCACCTCTCCCTCTCCTTTGAGAACCCCTAGCCATGTCCTTTTCCTGTATGAATGTTGCCTTGAAAAATTGGTTGAGATAGTCTGGCTCAGCACATGCCATACTGGACTTCACTCTCACCTAACAATAAATGTGTTGTTGCCCATTGCCCATAAACTTCAGCCATTCTGAGATCACTGCAACCAGAGAGAATGAACTTCTAAAGATTAGAGGCAAGCAAGAATGTCAAAGATGCATCAGCTATTCAGTACCACCAGGCCTATGGGTGTTGAAAGACAGTGGAGAATCTGTGATTAAGACACTATGAAGCACGGCTGTCCTGCTCATGGTGACATGAAGGACACAGAATGGTGTAATAAGGAGTGCCTGAACTTGGGAATCCAAGGTTTGGTTTAGAATCCAAATCAACATCTTAATAGCTATTTCAATAGAGGCAATAACTTTTGCTTTCTGAACATCAGGTTCTTCCTGTGCACAATCAGCTCGGAGACCTTGCTGTACCAGTTTGCTATAAAACATCACATATGCGCCCTGAGCACAGGACCCACATGTGGAGTCTTGGTAAGGTTGCCTATGAATTCCAAAAGGGTTACTTTGGCAGATGAAGTGGACATTTCTGGAACATCATGTCCATGCTCATAGCAAATAGTTTGTTCATCTTCTCATCTTGTTCCAAAATCTTCATTTATCTTTTGGGGTTTTCTGGCCTGGATTTCCAGCCCTAGGAGCCTTTGGCCCCAGATCCCTTCCAAGTTCAAGGCTCTTGCATTTAGCCAGCATCCCAGTCACTTATCTCAATAAGGCACTGTAGGAGGGAAAACTCTGGCAGGAGCAAATGTATCTGTGACACTGGTGCAGAAGGAAGAAGGACAGTTGGAAAGCAGTTCTCTACTCATCTGAAAATGATGAACGATTTCCGCCAAGACTAAGCAACTTGCTAATTAATGATCTGGTATTGGCACCCACTTTCTCTGACCAGCTCATTTGTCTTTCCCATGTGGACACATTAAATGCAGTTTAAGGATCTTGTTCATTCAATGGGTTTCTTATTTGCTGCTGTCATAAGGCCTGGAAGGCTTGGAGTTGGTGCCAGTGATGAAGGGTCAGTGTGCTTCACAGGAATCCCAGGCTATCCAGAAAAGAGAAGAAACAGGTAATATTAGCTGAGAGTCAATCATGGACTAGCATGATACGTACAAGATCCTTAACATTTCTTAGTACATTAAATCCTCAGGACAGCCCTAGGAGGAAGATGAGGTAGGTAGGATTACTGTCATTTGGAGATGAAGAAACTGATGTTCAGAGAAGGTAAATAGCATATTCAAGGTCACTTAACTAGTAAATACTTCATCTGAGGTTTCAGTAGAGTTTGATCCCTAAATAAAGTCAGCATCTGTAGAATCTTTACAATACAATTGGAGATTCATACATATATGGACAATTATGGTCATTGTATATACAAAATTCAGGATTTCATGGAAGGAAGATATGAAATATGAGAACATAAAGGTAGCTTCCTACATTGCTTGATAAGTTCATGAATGCTTATTTTGTATGGAATTCATTATGTGTGTGTATATGTATAAGAAAAGATCTAATATCTTTTTCAAAATCTAAACAAATATCCTCTTGGGCTAATAATATTAACCAAAAATAAGGTAAAAGTAATTCCAATTATCAAATTATTGTGCAGAATACTGGATATTATTAGATACTTGAAATAAAAAGAAGTATGGAAGAAAGTTCCTGTATGCATAGTACAATATAAGGAAACTGTGTTAGCGTATATGAAATTATCTATTCTCTTAGAGGCTTTGTAAGAGGTCATCTTGCCTGTAGTCTGTTTCAGAATTTCTAAAGAAAGATTGCTCATTAAAAAAAAAAAAATCTTGAATTGCAACCTTCCTTCATGGTACTGCTCACTGCAGGTGTGTGGTCTAACTCCCACAGGCCTATGACAGGTCCCAGGGAGCTCCACAATTTTCACCTGTTGTTCAGCAGCCCAGGGGAATGGGAAATCACAGGGTAGAGAGGAATCTGTGTCCCTCTCTGCTTCTAAAATTCCTTCACAGAGTAACATAAAGTCATCCCTCAGGATGGACCACTGCCAACAGTAACTGAGCCAGGACCATTCAGTCATACAGGCAATTCACTGTCACAAATTCGAATTTGTAATTGCACATCCTGGGTCTCCTGCTGGAAGGCCATGTCCGGCCCTAAAACTCATGAAAAGTACAATGTGACATCATTGAAGGAAGGGTTGCCAGTACCTCTGCATCCTCTGTTCTAGAGGATTTTAATGTTCGCTGGCTGAGCCTGGACCCCATATCCTTGGGACTTCTTCCAGGCCCTTCCCTGCTCCCTGCTAGTGTTGGTCTTATCAGATCATAATTTCCTTCTCTGAATGTGACAAGCCTTATCTGAGAATTTACAGGGAAGGTATCCATGGCTAATAAGTAATTAGTGGTAATGGATATGCAGGACTCCAAGCACTTTCCATACTGGACAAAATTCAGACGCAGCTGCTCCTCCCATAATAGAGAAAATTGGTTCATGGACACTAAGGGACCCAGTCAAAAACCCAAGTAGTTTGGGTTGGGCCTAGAACCAGATCTTCCCATTCCTGGTGCAGCCCTCCTCACCAACAGAGTATGAAGTAGCCTTGTTTCTAAAGGTAATATTCTCAAACATCAACTGCACACAATTGAAAACGGCCTGGGAAACCCTATTGCATCAGCGCCGACACCTATTCAAGGCGGGAGGAGCAATTTGATACCTGCCCCTGGCTGGTCATGACCTCAGAGATCAGCACATGCAGAACCTGCACGCTCAAGGTAAGGAGTGCTCCCTCCGACTTCACAGGTAACTCCATTCTCTGCTACTCCCCATTCCACATTCCACCTGTGACCATTCCTCCTTCCTTTTCACTCCCAAAACTAATCTCTCCAGAATAAAGGTGAAGACACAGTCTGGTTTGTGTTGAGATGAATGAAGGCGCAGGAGAAGGTGGTAAATGGTGTGCCAAAGCAAAATCAGCCTGAGCGCAAAGTGTAGGGTCCTTTCTCTGCGTGGGAAGATGGGCCTGATGGCGTGCCCTCTCCTGCAGAGGTGGAAGACGACCAACTGGAATCTCCCAATTCCTGGCCTTGGCTTTGTTCTTAGTCTTCTCCTACCCTCATTCAAAATCTAAACTGCCACTATCACCATGTCGCTCATAACTATGGGTTTGCGCCTTGTCCCCAAGCTGTAGAATCGAGGTGCCCTGCTACTCCTGGCGTGGTCAGGAGAACCACAGCTGCTTGCCTCAGGATTGGGGAGCACAGCCATGAACACACAACTCTCTGCATGCGCACGGATGTCGTCATAGAAGGACCTCGAGGTTTGCAAGGACAAAAAAAAACGCTGTAGCGTCTTAATACATTTTAAAGCGCGTTAAAACATCAGTCAGCCTGGTGCTGGGCAGGAAGAGATGGGAGCAGGGCCTCTGGGGGCCTGAGCAGAGGCCCTTTACTGCAGGCCTGAGCCGAGACCCCCACTGCGACTTTCTTCTCTTCCCTCCACCCGCAGAGCCGCTTCTAGGCCTTCTGCAGCCACTTAGAGCTGAGGCTTCCAGCCTCCAGCGGTACTTACCTCCGCAGCCGCCGGCCTCTGCCGACAGGACGTACACCACAGGGAAACTAAGTGTGCGTAGCTCCCCGAAGTGAGGCCACAAGCCCAAACAAGGGGAGGCCTCAAAATGGCTTTCTGCCTTCCTCACCCAGTGCTCACAGGTTCCTCAATTTTTTTTATTTTATTATTATTATTATTATTATTTTGAACCAGGGATTGAACTCAGGGACACACGGCCACTGAGCCACATCCCCAGCCCTATTTTGTATTTTATTTAGAGACAGGGTCTCACTGAGTTGCTTAGGGCCTCGCTAAGTTGCTGAGGCTGGCTTTGAACTCGCGATCCTCCTGACTCAGCCTCCCAAGTCGCTTGGATTACAGACGTGCGCCACCGCGCCCTGCTATTTTATTATTTTATTTTATATTTTGTACAGGGGATTGAACCCCAGGGGTGCTTTACCACTGAGCCACATCCCTAGCCCTTTTTGTTTTTTATTTTAACACAGGATCTCGCTGAGTTGCTTGGGACCTCACTAAGTTGCTGAGGCTGGCTTGGAACTTGCGAATCTCCTGCCTCAGTCTGGCCAGCCTCTGGGATTACAGGCATGTGTCACAGCACCCCGCCCACCTCAAGTTTTGATTGAGGATTGAGGATGGTGTCTGATCAGCCTCCAACACGCCCCACTGAGGTCTGGGCTAGAGCTGAGGCAGGAAGTACAGGACCTAAGAGTTGAGGTTGAGCCTTTCAGTAATTTTTCCTGCAGCCTCTTTGGGTCTGCCAGAAATGAAGCTAATCAAGTTCACTTTTTGTAAAGTGAATCCTCCCGGGAGAGAACTCCAACGTCCTTGCCAATAGTCGCTAACCTGACGCGTGAAAGATGGCTCTTTTGATTCCTTTGCAAGGTCTTCACCCTGAATCACAACTTCCTGCTTTCTGATATTTCCATCATGAATCAAGGACAAAAGATGCCAGAGATGATGAATCATTACATCTCCCGAATCCTGGACAGTCTGGATAGTTTCTCAAGTGACAAAGAAACTCACTCTCAGTTCCAATAGTATCAGAAGATCTAGACCTATTTTTTTTTTTAAGTCAGGTAATTCTGGTTTTTTGTTTTTGTTTTCGTTTTTGTTTTAGGGGGATCTTTTTAATAACTCAAACTAGACAGGAAAAAAGTCTTAGGTAATCATTTTGTAGCAGCATCAACTGCCAAGCCAGTGGGCAGTGACAACTTCCCAGAATCTTATCTGCCCAAAATTATTCTTATCTGCCCCAAATTAAGGGAAGTTTAGATTTCAGCAAGTTGGAGCTGTTCACAGAGTAAACAATGCCTTGACCTCTGGCATAGAAATCTACAAGTTAGTCCTCCATTTCTGCTGTTAACGAACTTCTCCTTTAGTTCTGCAAGGACCACGGTCCACTCCACAGATCTCTCTTGTGAGTGGGACAGAGAAAGTACCAACCACGTAGTGGGAAAAAATGACAGCTGTCCCTTACTTCTGTTTAAGTACACATAAAGCTCCTTCTAGATCCGTACTCTGTGTGCCAAACACTGGATTCTATGAGAGGTGGATGAGAGCAATGTATTCTAAGAGCTGGCAGAACAGTGAGAAAGCAGTTGACCAGGATATAATCAACAAATTATGGACATCTATAGAGGATGACTGTTGAGATTTGGAAAAGTTCTCAGTGGAGATGAAATTTGGGCTGGGCCACTCAGGACAGTAGATTTGGGGAAAATATTTGCATGGAAGTAAAATATCCAACAGGTTTTCAAAGAATTACACAGGGTTTAAAAAGTGCTGGGTATAGAAATATTAAATGTTCACAGTCCAGGAGGAAATATTTTTCCAACCAGCATCCCTGACCATCATCACTCATCCGCAGATCCGTGGCATCTAAAAAGAAGAGCAAAATTACAGGCAACCATGATCTGTTTTGGACTCTTCTTATTTTACTGTTGATCTAAAAGTATATGCCAGCTTCATCTGACCATGTGAAAAGTAATTTTCAGGCCCATATCAGTGCCAGTGGGGATATCGCAAGAGAAAGTGTTTTTCTTTTGTTTTTCTGAAGTCAGAGTGTTATTAAGTCATGAACTCAAAGATAATGTGTGTTAAACCAAGGTTGCCTAAATGAAGACAAGGGGTGGGGAGGGTCTTATACATGGAACAGATGGACCAGCTTCTCCTAATAGTCCTCCACCTGTGAGGCAAACATGATGAAAAGATTACTGTCATTCATTCCTTTTTTTTTAAAGTAAAGCAAACACATTAAAATAAGTTCTTATATAATTCATGACAGAATTAGTGAAACATAAATTCATGTGGACGTGGTATTTGAATGAGAAACTTGCTAAGTATAAGTTTTACTTTCTATTCCAAACTATTTGTCTTATTCTCAGAGAACAGGGCTATTTCTGGAGTGATTTCAGAAATGCTATCTCAGCTGAGTTTCTTTTCGTATAAGTATCACTTTAATGCTGTGTTATCTGGGAGGTTTTAAAGATTTTTTGAAGGTTCAGATGTCCATATATGTTTTTGCTAATTGAGCTACATGTCCAATAATAAGCTACAACAAAAGCCAAAGTTTTGATTAGTTGGAGGAGGAACCTGGATTACTGTTGTATTTATCACTGTTGATAGTTGAGTAACTAACTTTAATGCCTTAAATTATTAAGTTAGATTGATTAGTTTTACAAGAACATCAAAGCACACAACTCATTATTCCCCAAAGTGAATATTATATGTAGACACTGTTTAATTTCTCCTCAGTGCTGTTGTAGAAAAACCATTCCAAATTAATCATAGAACATTATATGCCACTTAACTACTTGAAAGGAGTGAATAATGTGCCCCATTTTGTAAATATTTTTTAAATTCTCAGAATTATGGTACTATATGAACACATCATTGTGGTGTAATTTTTTAATTTTTTGCATTGCTAGGGATCAAACCCAAGGCCTTACATATGCTAGGCAAGTGCTCTACCTTGAGCTACATCCCCATTCCCAAAATATTTTATCAGCATCATTTAGGTTGGGTTTGTCTGCAAGTAACAGAAGAGCCAACAGTGCGGGATGGTTTGTCTTTTGTGATGTCGGGGAAGCAGTACATAGTTGGAATAGAGGCTCAACAATGTCACAGAAATCGAGGTTCCGACTGCAGTCCTGATCTTTATGGGAGGCTTCTGTGCATGGTTACCGAATGCTCCTGAGCTCCCATATACTGTGCCACTTTTTAAGATGGGAGAAAGAAGATGGGTTGTGAGGGGAAGAATAGATGCTAAGAACACAAACCACCCTTGTCATCAAAAAATGTTTTTTGCTTTGAGTTGCACCTCACAACTTCTGTTTCTATCCAAACAGCCAGATCTGGGTCATAGGTCCACCCGTAGTTGTTAGGGGGTCTGTAGAGTTACTTCTCCGTAGGCAGTGACTTGCAAGCATTCTATCAATGGGAAAGTAGAAAATGGACACAGAGTAAGCAACTGGTGGTTTCTACCACAACATTATGATTTTATTGACTTCTATTTCTTGTGGTAGAAGCTTAAATCTCCTGGTATAAGTCAAAACTGTCCCGACCTCCTCTACTTCTCATATGCAGGAAGAGTATTCCCTTTAAACATAGCCAGTGTCTACAGGCCACTACGGAAGAGTGGGCAGAAGGGATGTGTGTGGTTCCCCGGTCCAGGGGCTTAGCTTCAATGCATGACTTGCAGCCCTGCCTTCTGCAGTGACTATGGAATAGGTGTCAAGATGGAACAAATATGAGCCAATCTCTCTGACACCCTGCGCAAGGTATAGCACTTGAGTAAGAACCAAATCTTTGTTCTTTTAAATCCTTAGATTAGAGGTGGGGAGGGCAATGTGGTTTGCTTATTACCATAAAACCTTGCCTAACCTGAGAGGTACAAATTGATAGTAATTTGCCCAGTGTTCTCAATTAAATGCATATGTTCATTTGTTTGTTAATAAATAAGTGGTGATACACCAAAATGTAGTACACATTTAATAAACCAGTGGCATTTCTTTAAAAATGTATTCGATGTCGCTTACATCTGATAAGTCATGCATATCTCTATAAAGGGTTAAGATTCTACCTTTTTTTTTAACTTTCTTCTGTGATTTTTTTTTTTTTTTTAAAATCTCAGATCTAAGATTCTACCGTTCCTTGACAGTTTACTTCTTAGGATGATGTGGTTTGGAAGCAGAGATAATCTCTAGGTATACGAAGAGGAACACACAAGCCTCAAGGAATTAAATTGACTCTTTGAAGAAGATAAGAAAGAAACTGTGACCTAGTCTCTATCTATGGGGGCAGTTATGCAAGACAGAGAGGTCGGCTCCTCCTCCATCCTAATAAGCCCCAACAAAATGATGATTTTCTTTTTACTAATTTTGAAATAATTTCAGAGTTACAAAAATGTTGCAACAAGTGTGCGAAGAATTCCCCCTCAACTTCATTGAAGTTGCTTTTCCCCCTGATCTAAAATCATCTTTGCCTTCTCAGAGAGTCTGTTCTTCTCTACTTAAATCTGTAATGTTGGAGCTCCTCCTTCTACCCCCAGACCCACTCTTCTCTATCAACATTTTCTTCAAATGTATTCATGTGTCCCTGGGTTACCACAGTTCCTATAAACAGAGGGAAGGTGATGAGAAGAAAGTGCACCTGAAGCTGAACCACTCCTCTAATTTCCCCTTTTTTCTGTATAATTCTTTGATAAATCTGGTAATATCCAATTGTATACTTGATACCAATCCTTAAATGTCTCAAATGTACCTCAAACTGAAGCCTCATACAGAATTTATTTTCCCCAATCTACCCACCCCAGTTTTCCTGTCTCTTCACTGAATTTTATTGTCCATCAAGCCGGAAATTGTGTAGTCTCCAACATGTCTGTCATATCCCAAGTTGAATGGCCCTTTCCTCAAGAAGTCTTCTCTAATGCAGTCAACAAATACATGAAAAAATGTTCAACATCTCTAGCAGTTAGAGAAATACAAATTAAAACTACACAGATTTCAACTATTCCAGTCATAATGGCAATTATCAAGAATACAAGTAACAATAAATGTTGGCAAGGATGTGGGGGAAAATGTTCACTCATACATTGCTGGTCCATCTGAAAATTAGTGCAACCTCTCTGGGAAAGCAGTATGAAGAGTCCCCAGAAAACTTGGAATGGAAACACCATTTGATCGAGTTATCTCACTCCTCAGTATATATCCAAAGGACTTAAAATCAGCACACTACAGTGATGCAGCCACATTCATGTTTATAGCAGCTCAATTCACAATAACTAACCTATGGAACCAACCCTGGTATCCTTCAACAAATGAATGGATAAAGAAAATGTGGTCTATATAGACAATGAAATATTACTCAGCCATAAAGAAGAATAAAATTATGGCATTTGCCAGTAAATGAATGGAACTGGAGACTGTCATGGCTAAGTAAAATAAACTAATCCCATAAAACAAAAGCCCAAATGTTCTCTCTGATATGCAAATGCTAACACAAAATAAGGGAAGTAGGAAATAGAAATTCATTGGATTAGACAAAGGGGAATGAAGTGAAGAGAAGGGGCATAAGAATAGGAAAGATGGTGGAATGAATTTGACATAACTTTCCTATATTCATATATGAATACACAAGTGAAATTCTACATCATGTTCAACCACAAGAATGGAATCCTAAGTTATATTCCATGTATGTGTAATATATCAAAATAAATTCTACTGTCATGTATACCTAAAAAGAACAAATAAAGAGAAAAGAAGCCTTCTCTGGCCAATCTCCTCGACCTGCCCATCTCACCTTAACTGCATTGATTACAATTATAATTTGATATCATTTAAATGGCTACTTAATGTCTGTGTCCTCCACTAGACTACGAGCTCACTGAGAAAAGGAATAGTTTTTAATTCTGTGTGTTTTCCCTGCCTTCTCACTCATCATCTTAATGCTCAATAGTTTTCTATTGAATGAATGGTGACTCATGTTCCTAAGAAGTCCTAGATTCCCTCCCTCTCCTCAATGGATCACTTAAGGGAGGGGTGATCAGTTCACTTCCACCCTTGCTGAATCACCCCTAAGCATTCTCAGGAGTTTTCATAAGATCAAACAAACCCAATTTATCAAGTTCAAATCAAAACTCTTTCCTACATGACCAATATTCCAGAAATCAAGGTCTTCAGATTAGGTAAAAGGTAGAGAGAATTTATCCTGGTTCAAGAGAATACTGGGCATAGCAGAGCATGCACACACCTAGAGAGAGAGCGTCCCAGGAGGAGGGCACAGCCAATGCAAAGGCTCTAAAGCAGGAGCTCTTCTGGTATATTGAGGAAGAGCAAGGCCACCAGTGCCAGGGGTGGAGTCAGTGGGAAGGAGAGGCTTTTACTCTGATGCAACGAGCTCCTGGAGATGTTAGAGCAGAAGAGTAGAATGGCCCAACTCAAGTTGTAAAGTTTCACAATTACTACTGCACGGGAATAGACTATAGAAGGTGGAGGGAAGGGAAGAAAGAAGGAGACCAAGTGCCTCTCCTGTCATCCTGATTCTGGTCTGCAGTTGTGACGTTATTCCTCTGAGTGTATGGGAAGAGAGGATTTATGAAGGGATAGGTAGAAAAAGGAGGTCTAGAGAACATCAGGGTGAGCAATTCTCTGGTCAACTAAGAGAGTGATTTCCGTACAGAATATGTCAGGGCTTGGTCATGCCATGAGTTTCTGAGCCAGGAGAGAAAAGTGTCTCTCTTGAACTGGGTTCTGGATTTGCTCTGTCTCAGGCAGAAAGAGATCAACAGGACATGTCAGTCATAGGAGTCCCCAGAAGAGCCTCCAAAAGGCATCTTAAACAAATGAATGCCTCATAGCCTGACAGGCAACTGCACAAGGACTATGAGTGGAAAGGTGACACACAGGTCCCAGTCATCATCCCTCCCAACCCCTCCTGGGCTCAGATCCCTGCCAGCCTCAGCATATGGTTCTTAGTTCAGTTCCTTATGTCCTCTCATTAATGGAAATTCCTCTAGAACACTTGAGACTAGTCCTATGGTAGGGGCATGACCTTAGGATCCAGGAAGGGCTGGACGTAACACCCATTATGCTTCTTGCTGACTGGGATCTAGAAGTCACTTGCCCCCACTCAAGGGATCAATGTCCTTCTCCGTAAAATAGAGTCAGTCTGTTGATATCAATGAGCTGTTGGAAATACCTAGCACAATATGAATCACAGAACACATACTTAATGCAAATCTATTATTTCCCAATTTTTTAAATTGTTTCTTCATGGGTGATTTCACTGAAAGGGATGTAAGTCTATATATGGAACTCTTTCCAAGCATCATATTCTAATGAAAATCGTGTTTTAAAATCATGTATGGTTTCTCCAATTTTTCTTTTCTAGAGTTTTCTAGTTGCCTTTTATATAGGTTTTTGCAGATTAAGTGTCTTAAAAAGTCAGAGTAGTTCTGGGTTGAGTTTGGGGCTCCTGGCTGGGAAGGTGTGAAGGAGAAATGACTGATGTCTGCATATGGTCCCAACCAAAGGTGAAAGGACACAGTCAGCAGTGCTGTGGCCTTGTGTGACTTCCACCAACTAAGGAGGAGTGGACCACACATCACAATAAGCTAAGCATTTGGTAGCTTGGAAACAGAATTCCATTCTAGTACTCCTGGGCTGTCTGAAATCCTGACTTGTGCTATGAATAAATATGTCCCTTTGGTCACAGGTAAAGTAGGTGAGGGTAGGTTAGGGCCCTAGAAAATAAGCAGATGAAAAGCAGACCACGCTGCTCCCCGCTGCTCTCCGGGGCCTTACTGCTACACAGTGAAAGGTCAGCACCCTGAGGCAGAGACCTGAGCTGCCTTGCAGGTGTTGGCACCTGCAGGTGCTCAGTAAACATTTGGTGGTGACACTGTTGAATATCAACCTGTCAACGTGGCCTCTACAACAACTGGCATGAGAGATTTAGGGACTAAGTCCCCTTGTGCAGAGAGAATGCAAGTCTAAGGCTTGATGAGGAGGCCAGGGTATTAAAATGCAAACGTCCTGGGCAGGGGGAGGGGTGCGGAGGGACGACCTCTGCTCCCTCTGCACTACCACCTTTCTCCCTAAACCAAAGGACTTGACTAATTAGCATCCGGCAGGTGTCCCGGAAAGAGCTGCAGGGCCAAGTGACGTCATGGCAGGCGAGCAACATACCCACCCCCTCTCCACTACTGAGATAGCCTCGGTTTAATTAGGATGTCAGAATTATTGGTTTGGTTGGTTGTTTGGGGGTTTTCGTTTTTTGTTGTTTTTGTTTGTTTGTTTTTTGTTTTTTGTTTAATCTTCTTAGCTCCCTTTCTGGGTGCCGGCTCCAGCCAGTCTTGGGGAGAACTCCAGCTCCCCTTCCAGCAACCTACCACCAGACCACGGTTCTGGGAGGGACAGGCTCCGCCCACTCCAGGCCACGCCCATATCTCGGCAACCAACCAGCGCCTCAGTTGCTCCCCCGCCCCACTCAGGAATGCTTATTTCAGTAAGGACTGGTGTTTTCTCACTTCTGTCATTTTCAGGGAGCTCCGAAGTGCTTTTTCATCATTTCACTGGTTCCTGGACTGCAGAGTTGAGGAGGCAACTAAGAGACTTCAAATGGATTAGGCGTCTATAGTCTTAGGAGTAATTCACTCTGAACTGTAGACTGAAAAGCTTGTGCTCAATGAACCACACGACAGAGAGTGAACCCCAATGTGAACTCGGATTAATGGTTAATAATATGTCAGTATTGGTTCATCAGCTGCAACGAATCTACACTCATGTGAGGAGAGAACTGGATAGGGGAGGGATGTGTGGGAACAGATAATAGGCTCAATTTTTTGTAAACCAAAAATTTTCTCTGAAAAATTTGTCTATTAATTAAAAATGATCATACGGGAAGGAGGGGAGTAAATGGCGGAATAGATGAGATGAGATTAGTCAAGTCAATAGTTGGGGTTATTTTGGAAGCTGGGTGATGGGTGTGTGGATGGAGCTTTATATTTGATCTCAACAATAAAAATTTTTTAATCTTATGCTAATTCGATAATGTATCTTTTCTCATTACAAAAGTAATTCACACTCATTGTAGATATTTGAATTTTTGAAAAGAATATATGGTGGAGTTACCCAAAAATAATTTATAAACATTTTGGTGTCGATGTATTTGCAAATAACAAAACTGGTATCCACAGTCTTGAATAAACGGTTTTGAATCCTTCCTTTCTCTTAAACTTAGTATTGCTCTATAAACATCTTTCCGTGATTTAAAATAGCTCCAAAAGCATACCTTTTAAGCAGCTGCTTAGCATTTCATGGCATGACTATACTATAAAGTCTAGAAATTAAATTCCACCTTGAACCACCCGTGCCCAGCTGAGTGAGATTGTCAGAGGTGTGAGTCTGCAGTGCACGCCTAGTCCTCTGACAGAGAAGTTGGAGAGCAAGAAAGCCCTTTGGCCTTGGTCCCCAGTTGATGGTGAATCTCTCACACTCTCAGGTTGTAGGTGAGCCACAAGGCTATTTAAAGTAGAAGAGGTGCTTTTGTCTTCAGAATGTACACGATCTCAGGTGGATTTACTATTTATGAAAAAAGAAGGATGCAGGATTTACGTGTTTTGATCCCTGATGTATGAAGTTGCTTTGCTTTCCCTGGACCTGTAAGCCAGTGTGGGGTCCCTGGGGTGCCCTAGGATCAAGGGAATTCCTGTATTCACTGAGGCACTCTGAACCTCCCTCCTGCTCAAGACAGCACAGAAGGCAAGTAAGTACAAATGATGTGTGGCAATGAAATCCACTTATAAACTGTGGCAAATTCTTGAAATCAACCTCACTCCCAACTGTGGCCATGCACTACCCAGGAGTGGCCCCTCTGCTTTAGGCAAACCTGTTAGGCCTTGGCTGGGCCTATAGTGATGGGTCTTACAAGATAACCACCCCACTTCTGGCATAGAGAATCAAGGTTAGAGGTGGATTGCAATAGGTTGGAACGTCCAAGCAGATAGAATGCACACGGGCCAGAGGGTGTTACTATAGATTGTACAGCTAATGGAACCTCTAGATCAGATCTGGATGGATCAGATTCTTACTGCAGGAGCCAGCTCTCCCTGAAGCCAAGCAGATCTAGGCAGCAGTCCACCATAACCTTTGCCAGAAGTATTTGCATCCACAAAGCTGGAGAGGAGAGAGCTTGATATTTTAAATTTGAGAGAATGTGTTTTCTAAAATCCAGGTCTCCTGCCAATTTATTAGGTCTTTTCTCTTGGAGAGTTTATCTTATCAGACAATGCTGAGGAATAAAATGAGTGCTTCAGTTGAACCAGTGCTGTTAAAAAACCTACTGAACTCCCATATAGCTGGATCAAGGGTGACCTTTCAACCAGTCCAGGAAAGATTGATCTATTGATTGACTGAACTGCTGAGAATCACCAGGCCCACAGGCTGTCAGATGCACCTATAGAGAGGTGCTCACCCTGTGGCTGGGCCCCACCTGAAGAGTCTCACAGACATCCCTTTGGGCTGTAGACTTGAGCCCAGATATTCAAGTCTTAGTGAAGAGGGATGGAGGGAAGGCTGACTTCAAAGAACATACAAGAAGCCAGGTAGCGAAAGAGGAAATGCTTCCACCAAAAAAGACAGACCTTCATGGTCCAGAGGGAACACAGTGAAACCAAGAACAGTACTCCTGCCCTGCAGAGACCATAACTGGAAGACTGAGGTCAGACACAAAGCATCAAAAAGACAGCCATCTCTCTCTCAAGATCTGGTTTCTTTAATGCTGAAATTTTTGTAGGTCTGTCTGATCCACAAGGATCTCAGATCTGCTTGGTACTAAGACATGTGGAAGTCACGGCCAGCTGTTCCTTAGGCCTAACTGGGGGCTGCAGGGACTCCAACATTTTACCCAATCCAACAAAAAAATCATCAGTGTCTTAGTCTGTTTTCTGTTACTATAAGTGAATATGACAGGTGGAGCAATTGATAAAGAATAAAAGTTTATTTAGTTTTTGATTCTGGAGTCTAGGAAGTCCAACATAAATATGCTGTCCTCTGATGAAGGCCTTCTAGCTGCATCAGAACATGGCAAAACAGGGCACGTGTGTGTCAGAAAGCCCAATTTTATAACAAAGCCACTCATGCCATAACCCACTGATCCATGAATGAATTATGCATTCAATGAAAGCAGAGCACTCAGGATTTAATCACCTCCTAAGAGTCCCATCTCCAAACACTTTAACATATGTCCTTGGGGATTAAGTTTTCCAACACATGAATTCTAGGAAACACACTCAAGCCATAGCAAATAGTAAGCTTAAAATTAAGGTGGTGGAGACAGAGGCTGAAGAAGTGATGCCAGCCTGCTGACTACACATATCCATGGGCAGTTCCCAAGACCACTGAGGCCTTTGTTTCCCTGACCCCCACGTCAGGCTGGGTGAGAAGGTGACATTCTCACATCCCCATACCAGAGGCCACACAAGGCAGACATTCTGAATACGGAATTTTCCTCTCTTCAGGAAGAGATGACTGAGAACATGATGCCAGAGGGCACTGAGACCTCACCAGTCACACAGGAAAACCACCAATGTTCTGAGCATGCTCTTTAAAAGAAGAATTTCTGAGAGGGTCGATATGAAACAGCGAGAGATGACAGATCACTGTTGTTGTCCACTTGACCATGGGAAAGACATGCTATGAAACATACCATGTACAGAAAATGGATGGAACTTGAGAGCATTATGTTAAATGAAAGAAACCAAACTCAGAAGGTAAAGGGTCCTTTGTTTTCTCTCAAATGTGGAAGCCAGAGAAGATAAAGGAAAAGAAAGGTATGGGGGGAATTTCATGAAAATCAAAGGGAGATCAGTGAACAGAGGAAAGGGACCAGGAGGTGGGAAGAGTGGGGAGACAGGGAGAGTGCTGATGAGTGATTTGGACCAAATTATATTCATATTGAGTGCCTGTATGAACATGTAACCACAAATCCCCCCATTATGTACAACTATAATGTACCAATAAAAAATGTGGAAAGAAAACAAAATAAAACTAAACTTCTTAAGTATATATGTGTATGTGTGTGTAATGTCAAGGGGATATAATTTAGAAAATACAAAGAAGGTAAAACATAAATAAAACCAAGGAATTAAAGGTAAACAGGTGGTGATACTAAACCACTTAAAGCCAAGAACATGACATTTTTAAAAATTATAAAGACAAATATTAATCTTTGAAGAAAATTATTCATAAGTAAAATGTACAAGCAAAACAATTTAAAAGATAAAAGAGTTCTTACAGACCTAAAATCAAATACAAACAAAAAAGGTTTTAATATTTATGACAGCAGACTAACTAAACAAATTATTATAGATCACATGATACAATATTAAGATACCTCTGAACATAATTTGTTTTAGAAAAACAAACAATGAGACAGTATGTTCCTGGCATAATACATGATAAATTAAATATAGTACAACCCCAACATTAACACCTATATATGTGAATACATGTAAATGCATACCATTATGCATTCATAGAAAAGTGAGGGTGTGGGAGCACACACAGGCCAAACTCGCACATGCATGTGTTTAAAGGTCTGGAAGGAATTACATCAAAATGCTAGCAGAGGCTAACTCTGTGGGATTATTAGTAATTTTAAAGGGTCATTCTTTTTTGAACCTCCTACAATGAGTCAGTATTACTTTAATTGCCAGGAAAAAATGTTTTATAAAAAAAATTAAAGGCTACCTTGAAATTATATCTATGGGAAAATAAGGTTTTGTGTTGTTTCCACATTAAATTAAAGACATTTAATTTTTACTCTATGAGATGTTACAGAAGGAGGAATACCTTCAAATGATATTCATTATAGAAGTAGAGGATCTAAAGTCCATTCATTCATTTCCTAAAATATATTTACTCTGCCTCAGCTCATGCCAAGTTCTAGCTCAGGTACAGGGGGTAAAACAAACCAGATCATTTTTTTTCCCTATTAAGAGTTACATTCTAATTGGGAGGAATATACAATAAACAAAACAGAGGGTAATCCAGTGGTGATAGGGATATAGGGTAAAATAGAGCAGAAGAGGGAATGGTTGGTTCTGGGGAAGCTGTTGCAATCTTAGATGAATAAATGGTAATAGGACAAGTCCCTGAGAAGGTGGCATTAGGCAAAGACCTGAGGGAGGGGACAGCACCATCCTGTGGACACCTGAGGGACAGCACTCAGACCTCAGAAGGGAGTGTGAAGGTGTTCAGGCAGGTGAATTCCTGGTTGGTTGAGCAACCACAAGAAGGCTTGTGTGCTGGGTGAAGGATGGAGTAAGAGAGAGGAGCATAGGATATAAGTATGAAGAGCAACTTAGGCTCCGACTGTGAGCAAGCAGGGAGGTCACCAAGAGCCACATCTGAGAACACAAAGAAGGTAACACTGGCTCAGGGTGGGTGTACTCTCAAATGAACTTGTATAAATAACTACTTGCCTTTCAAGGTTCCTAAGAACTACGGAAATGAGCAGGGCTTCAACTATGATGTCAGCTAGGATGAACCCAAATAATCAGGGTTATATATCATTTATTTCCATGCAGTAAGTTAGTCACTCAAAGTAAAACCAACTTCAAACCTTATAACTTGAAGCAACAAAATATGCTAAGAGAACTTGAGTAAAGACAGAGAAATTGTAAGTGGGTAATTTATAGCAGCCATAAGCTCAATGAAGCACAAATTGCTACAAAGCAGGTGAGCTCCTCAGAACTTCAAAATCTGGGATGCTGTAAGACTGATGCTTTGTCAGGTAAAATCTGGGACACGCCTAGTTAAAGGCAGCAGTCTGCCAGGCATGATAGTGCACACCTGTAATTCCAGCAGCATGGAGGCCTGGGGCAGAAGGATCGCAAGTTC